>QLNU02015003.1:9272721-9285836 GCA_006491805.2 Dysdera silvatica | reverse complement strand
AACATTAGCCAACATAGGAGAATAAGACCAACGGCAGCCCCCCCACCACCAACCACCCAAGATGCTTTCGTAATACTTGAATTCTTCCCAACGTAAAAATTTCTACAATTCGCGGAAAACGTCGTGGAAATTTGCACCGTGATAAAAATATTGCCCTGGTCCAAGGACGGACGCAGGCGGGGAGGTCACAAGGATCATGACCCCTCCAAATATATTTTTTCACTGTAAAAAATTCCAACTTTCATGATAAATGAAGGGTGTTATTCCAAGACCATGGCAAATTCTGTCCTTGAACCCCTCAAAATGAAAGTCTGTGTCTGCCACTGCCCTGGTTAGTGATGATTCTAGACAAAAAAATTTCGGGGCACAAATTCCGGCCTATGTACACGGGCACATAGACAAGGTTATAAAATCTGGTTATATTTGTGGGTACGGGGCATGGCACCCCGGCCCTAGTTCAGAGCAGCCACTGGCTCTGATAATCAAGTCGTGTCCAGTGATTGGCAATGATTTTGAAGTGGATAAAATGATTCTGAGCCTTCACCGCTCCGGGACCCTCAAAATAAAAACACACTTGGGCCCTAGACATGTCTTGTCCATACGATAATCCGGCCATGGGGTATAGCCTCTACAATACATAGTGAGATATTATTTATAAAAATTTTCCTCATACTATCATACAGAAGGAAACAAGCTTGGATATAGAAATCTTTCCAGGGAGTGGAGGGAGGGTTGGATCTGCAGTGGAAAGAAGCAACACTGGCAGTAACCACATGACAAAAGCATAGGATTTAACTAGTTAAGGGCCTTAGTCATATAATAAACTTGACATATTTTCGTCGATGTATCGGAGCTAGCACCTTACCCCGATGATCTTGCGTCACTCTAGTCATGGACATCTTTTCCTCTGCGAATTATTTTGTCGATTTCATCATTTGGGCCCGTAGTGTGAGCGATGTCACGAATATTCGTGACATCGCTCGAGATCGTGGTTACAATCCTACCATTATTGACGACGCTTTGAAGAAACTCACTAGACCCAAGCTGTGCAGTACACTCTTGATTGATTCCTCTCCTTGTAATTTTATCAGCATTCCTTTCGTTCCACGAATTTCTTCAAAAATTGCTTCCATCCTCCGTAAATTTAATTTCAAGGTCACTTTTACTCCAATCAATAAACTCGGTTATTCCAAACTCAAGGATATTATTCCTGATTGCAATTATTTTGGAATTTACTCCATCCCATGCCAGTGTAATCGTGTTTATATTGGTCAAACACGTCGGGCCCTTCGATTTCGGCTTAAAGAGCATGAAGCCTACGTGCGTAAACAACAACTGGAAAAATCTGCTTTGGCCAAACACGCCTGGGAAGCTGGCCACAAATTTTCTTTCGACAAGGCCCATCTAATAGAGAAAGTTTCTTCACCAGCCGACCTCAATTTCTTTGAAGCCTTCCATATTCTTTCGCATTCCTCTTCTACTGTTAACGATCAGCTTCCGTTCAATTCCATGTCCTCTATTTGGAGAAACTTCATTCGTCCCATAGCAAAAGACGCGGCTACGGACCCACAACTGGTTTACCCGAACTAATTTTGGACTAGCAATTTGGCATCGATAGTTTTTCTAGCACGTGTGTCACATTAGTGTAACTAGGGTTCTGAAGAAGGAAGCCTAAACGCGCTTCCGAAATAGCTATAAACCATCGTATTTATTTTAACTGTGTTAATGTGTTTTATTTTATTTAATATTTTGCGCAGTGTGTCGTTTCATCTTTACTGATAGGAATTTTTGCAAAGTTCATTCACAAGCGTATAACTATTGTTCTGTCTCTCTCGGCATGGGGCGCGCAAGCTCGCCCGCTAGCGTCCAGTCTGTGAGCTTTCCTCGTACGGCAGCCGGAATAAAAAAAAAAAAAATCTCAGTACTACAATTTACATTTTGAAGAACCTTATTCATTAACTACTGAAAAGTTAACCACATAATACTGCCAAATACATAATTTCAAACAAATGTGTCAAAATCATATTGCATTTTAAACCAAAATTCAACAGTATTCTAAACAAAACTTAAAATAATCATATCAAATTTTAAAATAGATTCAATAATATTCCAAATAAAACTTAATGTAATAATATCACATTTTAAAATAAATTTCAAAATATTCTAGATAAAACTAAATTTGATCATTTGTTAAGTTCAAAGATGAGGAACAGTCTAAGACTTTTAAGTTATTTGATTGTTTGTAAAATATCACAGTTCATATAAAAATCACATGGATGTTGCACACGTAGATCAAAATCAGCAAAACGTGTCAGGCACATAAATTCCTAAAGCACCATCATTAGGCAAAGTCAGAGCAAAAACTTGGTGAAGGAAATCTAAACTGAAGCAACGAAAGGAACAGGAAGACTAAAGCAGAAAAGAGGAGGTGGGGAAAGTAAAGGTAAAAAATTTACCAATGCTGTCCCATCATCGGCAATCACAAAGGCACTAGAGCGAAGTTGCCACATCTGCCTAGCCTTCGGGATACTAAAGGCACAAATGCGACCTCAATTCGACGTTTTAAGATCTTTTTCATTTCTTCTTCAAAATTCGGACATGTCCAATTCTTGTGATCAAAGACTGGTTGAATTTCGAATAAGCCATAGAAAGTATTTAGATTCGGCTATTAAGATTTCCATACCTTTTCCTTTGCTGCTCTTGATTGGTCGTGGGTTGTTGAAAGGGATATTATGGTAGCTTAGGTTATTGATTCCATATTTTTTTTTGACCTTCCTCCACCATTCTTTAGGTATTGGACAATCAACAAATAAATGGTGGTGGGATTCATATTCCCCGCAACTGGCGCATTCAAAATTTCTAGCGATTCCGAATTTAAATAGCCGTTCTTTCGTTGGCAAGACATAATGGTATTGGTAGAAGAGGAAGTCTTTTTCTTATCATTAATCCTCATCCCATTTAGCGATTTCCAAATACTACTTCACTCTAAATTAGGATAGGTTTGCTCAATCTGAATCGGGAAGCGAGGGAGTAATTTATCATGAATCGTTTTGTTTTTCAACTTCCATTCATTCAACTGTACTTTGTTCCTATTCTCTGTAATGAAACGAAGAACGGTCTGGATCTCATCTGGAATTTTTGACGCATATTGTCTGGTATTGACGAATGGAATTCCCAGCACATCACTGCGTGTCCCAAGGAAGAATTTCATGCTTTCCCGTATGCGCTGCTGTTGCCCCATTTTCGTCCAAAGAACAAGACCTTTTGCCTGCTAATTGAGGCACCAAGTGTTAATATCAACTATATGTTATGCGCCTTCTTTTAAAGGTAGATGAAGAGTTTGTCTCGCTATTCTTTCGGATTTGTTTTGCCACCAGTACGCAAAGATGAACCTAGCAAATAATCTGACAAAGTGTTTTGTAATAATGGAGATGGAAAATACGTAAGTAGCCATTGTTAAAAGAACAGACCAAGTGAACTTAATTTTTTCACTCTAGTCAAGGTTCCATAGTTTGACTTCATTGATTTAGGTATCTCACCCAGTTTGTCAGTTATTGCGTAGAAGGTTTCCTGAAGGATATCCCAAAAGATATGGTAAAATTCGATAGGAAGGCCATCGGTACCTGGTGTTTTATTTAATTTTTCCTTCTTGACTGAAATTCGAATTTCCTCTTTCATTATATTTGCGTCCAGTGTTGTATATGTTTGCGCAGAGATCTTTTTGGCACCAGTAAGAAATATATGTTGAATTTCAGGGCTCATTTCTCTTTGACTTGCAAAATTAGAAAAATGTGAAAAGACTCTCGAATTTCTGTCGTCTACTTTAGGAGATTTCCTTCAGCGTCTTGGAGGCAATCGAGGAAGGTGTTCTCCCTCTTTTCTTTAATTTTCTTAAAAAGAACCTTCCACTATTTCCGTTGTTTGTCACTTTAGTTCTTGTTTTCACTTCAAGTGGCTTCGTTCTCCCGTTTCCGAACTTGTCAATTATTATTCTAGTTGCATCGCTTCATCTTTCGGGGACTATTGATCAAAAGACGGAGAACATGTTGCCAATTCATTAAATTTCCATTTTCCTCGAATTTTTTCATCCTAGAGAAGTCAATTGCCTGATTCTTGACCTCTTGCTTAATAGTCTCCCATTTGACAAGTGGATCTAGGTCCTGTTGTTGAATACGCTGTGTAGTCTCAATAATCGTTGTTCGGAGGCGATCTTCACTCAGGTGTGAGATGTTCATTTTCTAGAGGCCTTTGCCAAAGGCGATACGGGTGTCTTCACCTTCAAGGGTCATTTCCACTGCCGAGTGATCAGAAACATATATACTGGGACCGTTCAGAGGCAAAACATTAATCGTCGCACAATGTAGGTGAGAATCTTTCGAAAGGTAATATCTATCTAACCAACTTGAAATTATATTACTTTCCCAAGTCATTACACGATGAGCATTTTCCAAAAGCCAAAGATCTTCCAGGTCATAATCCATTATCATTTTTCAAAGATTTCCTCCGATCATCCAAGCGAAATGAAACTGTCGCCTAGGCGGATCTCTTTGATCAAGAATGCAATTAAAATCTCCCGTGATTAAAATATTACACTTGTCCCTTATGAAAAAGTCTAAATTGCTGTAGAAAACTTGATTTTCCTTATAGACGTTTGGTGCGTTACACAGATGAACCGAAGATCACCCGAGCCCAGGATAAATCAATGCAGACCACCCTTCCTTCGGCATCGGAAAGAGATCTAATGACATTGTTTCTGTATCTATGACCTACATAAATGGTGACTCCTTTACTAGGGGAATTACCTGGGCTAGTAAGCGTTATCATTCCGATGTTTCTGCCAAAGTTTTCTGCCTCTTGATTAGTTTCAAAATGTGTTTCTTGAAGACAGACGAAATCATAATTGGAGGCGCGAATCCAAGAGGATATCGTTTTTCTTTTCCTATCGCCTTTAAGACCCTGGCAATTTAGGGTCACGAAATTGGCCCTAAAGGAGAGCATGGCAGAACAAAAGAGAAAGAACCAAAAACGCAGATAGGACCAAGACAAAACGAGACCCCTAAGCGAGGTTCGTCGACGTCTGAACAATCCTCTTTCTTTTACTTCTCTTTGTCTTCCCGTGTTTTTTACTCTTCGATATTTCTTCATCGAAAAGACTCGAAGACAAACTCGCCCAATTCAGATTGTCTGAGGATGAACTGACTTCTTCAACGTTTAGTGATTCCTCGCTCGAAACTTCATCAATGAAGTATATTCGACCACTAGCATTTTTATATTCTTTTCTTTTCGAAGGTCCTTTAACTACATCTAAATTTTCATTTGAATGGGAAGGAAGGGGCGGAAAAGCCCTTCCACTGTCTCCATGTGGACCATTGCATCTTCTGTACTCGTAGAAGAAAAGGTTTCTACAGTCGTCTCAGCGTTAATCTTTCCTATACTCTCTAAATTTTTTTTTCGTCGCCAAGCTCCATGGAATTCATGGTCTCAGACATCTTGTCTACTTCATCACATCGTGGTTCTTCTATTCTTCCGGCTACTCTCTCTGCGTATGTCAATTCCTTGGATGGACATCTTTCGTCTTTGTGCGCTTTGCCGCAAAATTGGTAAGCTTTCTCACATCTCCAACTCATATGACTCCATTGACCACAGTGGAAACAGGCCACTGTGGGACATTCCTTGGCGAGGTGGCCTTGCTGTTCACAGATTGAACACATTTTTATGACGCCGGGGCAGTTAACTACACGTCTACTCCCGACAATCCATAGCAGATTGGGAACATTCTTCTCCATTTCAATTTGCACTCGGACATGACCATTCCTGATGTCGGAACCGCTAATTTTAACGAAGTGAATCTTTATTACCTCGTACGTCGGAAAAAAGCTTTCATAAGGTATGCCCCGGAAATAAAGTCACGTGAGTCGACGATCTTCTGGAACAGCTTTGTGTTTTTCTCCCTCGTATAATAGTCCGTCCTCCACTACTTTAGCCGCTAATTGGACATTCGAAAAACTTATCTCATAACGTCCGAGATTGAAACTCTGGATTCACTTTATACTTTCGCTTCCATATCTATCCACGAGTTCTTTTAACATGACATGAAGCATTTGACCTTTTCTTAAGCTAACACGAATTGATGCAAGTCTTTCGACTGTAAAATCCTTTTCCACGTTGTTTGCCATATTAATAAAACGAAAATACGCCACTTGCTTAAAAAAAGTACTTACTTTCGAGTCAATGACCCTGCAAAAGATAATGGGTTGTACTCCAGCTCCTGTGAAAGTTCGTAAAAAAAATGCCTACAATTTAAACTTTTAAGGCAGAAAAAATAAAAACACAATCTTCAAATTCTTTCTGGCAAAAGTTTAGCGCGGACCTCCCACTGCATAGCAAGGTAGTTTCCAGACATGAATGAAACTGACGCTTCCACGAAGTTACCATAATGGTTATACAAATATATATATTTATGCTAATTCATAAGAAAAACGGTAGCTTTACTCTCTTAATTATAAACTATACAATTTTTTTTTACCATTCCTTCTTACTTATCTTTATCAGAATTTAATGATATCAAATATTTTAATATTTAACTAACATAATCACTACCTTTATTTCGAAGAATGATAGAAATTTATTATTGACTTCAATAGATGGCGCCACAACATGACAAGCCTCCGTAGTTTATACATATTACATTCCATTTTCTAAAAAGAAAAAAAAAGGAAGAAGAATATAAAGTAATATAAATTTATGAACTAAAAGTCATCATTAAAAACCAGTACCAGGGCTACTATCGTTTAACCCTTTTCCTTAAGCGCATTATACTGAAAATCAAATATTGTTAATTTCAGTTTGATGTGATAGCTTTTAAAGCTAAGTTATCAAATAATTAAAAAAGCATTATTGCATAATTAATTGCTTTAAATTATACTTCAAATAATTAGAAAATGAATGAGAGAAATGCATCCAGATAGCAATTTCTATCTATTACTTATATCCAGATAGCAATTGGGAAATGAATTTAAAATGTACTCGGTGTTTAATTGTGCGGCGCACACCCATCTCCAGGGCCGTCCTTAAGCAAGGGAGAGCGGGGCACATGTGCCGGGCCCCACGCTTCTTGGGGCTCCGTGAAGTGCAGTTCTCAAATATTTGCAATGTCGGAAATTTCCCAAAAAATATATTTGCTTCCGTTCTGGCATTTGGTTCCATCTAGTGGTCCATTTTCGAAACACTACAATGAGGAGGATTTGTTTATTATTTGTTTGGATTTTTTTTTGGATTATTGATTTGTTTGGATATTTTATGGCGCAAAGCATCTGGGCTATACAGCACCAAATAATGGTATGGTACGTAATGGGGTGGGCTTACGATGATTTATTCTTGAAAAATTATTTCCTACAGATGGCATCAAAACGAGCCTGAAGTTGAAGGAATATATTACATATATATTCGAAATATATACAGTGAAAATCGGTTATAACGACCTCCAAGGGACCGCGAAAATTTGGTCGTTATAACCGATAGTCGTTATAAACGATATATTTTTAAAATCATAGTAGCCTATAGCAATGCCCTGTAGAGTTTTATAAATTATTTTGACAGTAAAATTTATTAAACTTTTTGGTTTCAAAATTAAATAAAAATATACTTAATTATAATGAATTTAATTTCAGTTTATATTACGTTATAGCCAAACTAAGTACATAGTACTTTCTTAGTTTTTTAAATTGAAAAAATTGTAGAAAATACTAAAGTATATAATGTAGAAAACAAGTGCAATGTCTAGTATTTATTATATTATACTAATGACTTCAGAACAGTGCCGGTTTAAGAGTTTTGTGGGCTCTACGCTGAAAAAATAGAATAGGCCCCTTAAGAATATGACCCTCGTGATATTCAATTAATAAATCACTTTTTAAGTTCACTATCTTTAATATTCAGGTTTAGCAGTAATAAAAATTTCTCAGACATTTGTAAATAAACAAGATTAGAATAACACTTAAATTTTAATAACTAACTTTAAATTTTAATAACTAACCCACGTGGTTCTGCTTTATGACTGTCAAGTCGCGTCGTTATATCCGATACGAATTTCCCTACTTAGAATCTACGTAGACTACAAAATCGCCGTCGTTATAGCAGGTTTCGTCGTTATATACGATGTCGTTATAACCGATATATTTAGTATGGAGTAGAATAGCAAACCGGCCTGCAAAAGGGTTGCTGGTATCTAACTGGAAGGAGACCCACACGCTGAACGTATGTGACGATGTGTGGAACCGGCCAGGCCAGTAACCTAGTGTCCTACCCCGCCTTCAAGTGGTGCAGGCTGAGCTTTCTATTTATGTGGCAAATTAATATTTGCTGCACGGATAGAAAGGCGGAAGGGGAGGGCTAATTCACCAACCCGTCTAGCCAGCGTGGTGAAATTATGGCTAATTCCTCCATTATGTTGACACACCAGAAACCATGGCCCCTAGTCTCCAGGTGCTGGAGTGCTCCTGATCAAGGCAGCGGTCAGTGTGGCATGAAAGCAGGGGGTGCTAAGAATCACTGGAATGGCCCAGGCTGCCGTTTGTTATTGACCTTGGCTACGTTTAATGGACGATCCCTTGCTTCTGAAGCAAAACTTCAGGAATTGGAAGAAGCACGTCAGATCGAGCAGCGAGGCTCGTTGTTCAACTAACCCAGCGATACCAACTTCAAATAGTACAGGTATATGCACCAACATCAAGCCATACCGACGAAGAGGTTGAAGAATTTTATGAAGAAATCAAAGAGTTACACACCAAAGGGAAACAACATATCAAGCTCATCATGGGGGATTTCAATGCAAGAATTGGACAACAGGAACAAGGAGAGACATCGGTTGGTAAATACGGATATGGGGAAAGGAATGAACGTGGCGATCAACTCATCGAATTTGCAGAAGCTGAAAACCTTAGCATCATGAATTCATTTTTTAAGAAGAAACCGCAAAGAAAATGGACATGGAAACACCCAAATGGGGGAACTAGTGAAATTGACTATATCCTGGCAAACAAGAAATCAATTATTGAAGATTGCAGTGTACTGAACAGATTTAATACTGGAAGTGATCATCGAATGGTGAGATGTAAAGTGCACTTAAATACTAAATTAGAACGACAGAAGCTCATTAGGAAACAAGTAAGTAAGAGGGTGGATTTAAAGAAATTAAAAGAAAATACCGAGGCATTCAAGTTGGAATTAAAAAATCGCTTTTCTGCACTGGAAGGACTTATTGATGAAAGTGATATCTCAGAAGCAAATGAAAACATTGTTAAGACAATAGTTGAAACTGCTGGGGAAATTGGTGGTGTAACCTGTAAAAGCAGCGCTTATCTACTTATAAGAAATGTTCTTTCTGGTGTTACAAAAACTTCGTCTAGCTACCCTACCTACCAACCAAAATCGTTTTTCTACACGTCTCCTCAAAATTTGCTGAACGTGGTGCTTGCCGTTTGCTGTTTCTTCACACGAACTGGTCGCTACATCTAGCTTATCCCCTTTTTGTCCTGTTATTTCCGTCTCTCCCCTCTTCTTAAGGTTGCTGATTTGATAAACAACATCTTAACTCATTCTTTCATGTCAACATTTCACTGAATTGATGCCCTCTTACTACAAACAAGGTCACCCTTAAGTAGGGGCGAGCGGGGCCCATGCCCCGGGCACTGCGCTTCTTGAGGCCTGCCGTAATTCTCAAATTTTTAATTTTTGTAATATTAAAAATTTCCCCAAAAATATTTTTGCTTCTGCTCTCGCATTTCATGCTATATAGTGTTCAAGCATTATTCAATTTTTTTTATTTTGTTTTCTTACTCATATATGTATGTATGGGCCCCCGAAGTATGTTTTGCCTCGGGTCCCGCATTATCTGAGGACAGCCCTGACCACAAAAATACTTTTGTCACAAGTCACAACTGAGAAACATCTTTTCAGCAATGAGCATAACTGTCCAAGTTTAGACAGCAGCACGAATATTTGCAAACTGTCGCATCAACGTATGTCTGCAAACTGTCACATCAACGTGCTGTATGACATTGACATACACAAATTTTGTATCACATTTGAAAATATACCCTGTAAATATATCTTGTAAATATACCTAGTTAATATATAACGGAAATATATGATATGTTTTAAAAACTGTACACACATTGTCAGTTGTAAAGTCTGGGGTTTTCTAGGATCTGGGTTTTTTGCCTAGTCGGGGGTTCTCGCATTGTCAATACGTCGGTGAAGTGTGACGTTTCAATATGGCGCTGGGCACAAACAAACTGCCATTTGCTATGTTATGCTTATGAGATAGATTTAAAATGTTCTCATTTTATGAAATTTCCGTGTTTTTTTCGGATCAGCCGAAACTGATCGAACGTGCAGAAAACGCTATACGTTCTTCACATGTTCGATCTTTTTTTTATGACCCTGATAATGAAGAAATGCGAGAACAAATTCATGCTTCCATGAAGAGTAAAGTATATAGTATTCAGATACTGTACCCAGTCTGCGTTTATGTATGCATATATATACACATGTACTGAAAGAGCAATTTATTATATGCACGTATATTATTTTTCTGGAAGCGATACATATTTTGCTGTGTAACTCTCAGTGCGCTTATAAAAAAATTTTTGCAGGAAATTAAAGGGCCATAAAAACACTTGACAGATTCGTAACAAATTAAATTTTTTTCAATAATTTCATGAACAAAGAAGATAAATTGTTCTTTCAGTGTGTATATATACAAGATCCGTTTTTTTTCAGGGGGGCTTGGTCGTACCCCACTTCAAGGAAATAAAAAATAAATAAATTATAAAAATTTATTTTAAGGGGCCAGCCTTAACAAAAACCTGACTACGTCGTTGATGGGGGTTATAATTATAATTCAAGTTATTAGATATTCTGCCATATCCCCTACAGACAAAAAATAAATGGAAAATTAAATATCTATAAAATCAAAACTGTAAATTTAAGGAGAAAAGAATTGATTTTCATAAAAGATCAAAACATTTTTTAAAGAAAATGATTGCGGCATCAAGACTTATTAATAGAACAAGAATTCTGAACAAAACTACCCAAAGTATATGGACATGTTTTGAATATATATACATATATTAACCCTCCACCAAAAAAAAAAAACCCAAATGAAATACAACAAATTAAATGCTTTTGTAACATACATGAACACAAAAGTTTGAATAAAAACCAAATATAAAAATTTATTAAACAAACCACTAAATTTAAAATTCATCTTTCTAATTCTCTTATGTTAATATCAGAAATTTGGTCCAACGTACAGGCGAATACAGAAAAAAATTCTTGGGGCGAAGAGAGAGGCACGGTACTATATAACTAACTTCACATTCCTACATTTTGTGACTTACTCTAAAATATAATTGGAAGAGTTAATGGCTAATGACTATTTTGTGAACTATTTGAAAATACAGGCAGAATTTAATTTTTTTTTAAAATCTAAATTCTAATGCAGTTGGGAAGATTTTTTTTAAAACATTGATCTCATTATTGTCCCATCCCCTGAATTCGTGCAAAAGTACTCAAATGAAGTTTTCCTTTAATATATATATATATATATATATAATTTTTTTTTTTTATTTCAAAAATTCTGTTTTGAGTTTTTATATATATATATATTTTAAAAACGATAAAAAAATCTTCTCAGTACATATGTATATCACAGAGAAAGCGCATATAGAGGGCTTTAAAATGAGCTCAAGATGAACTTTCTAGCTAAAACAGGTGCTTAGATATTTACATGAATGTGACTCAAGATCACTGAAAAAGTTATTTTATTTTTTAATTTCCAAAAATTAATTCCAGGAAAACGGAACCTCCGAAAACTATGAAAATTTGCAATTTGCTCCATAGGTAAATATAAATCAAAAATCATTGGAATCTGAAAATTAAAGGTCAATGCCCCGGTTGATGTGATTTGAATGACCTTTGATAGAAATTATAGATACCTGGACATTTTTGCCCAAAGAGCATGTTTGCGTTTGTCTTTTGGGAATCTATAAAAAGAACATTTATTCCCGACAGTCCGGTGGTTGCAACAAGCTACAAAATATAAACCCATTTTTATTTGCAAGCTTAAGAAATGCTAATTACTACGATCGTCAATGTTAAGTCAATGGGCCCAATCTATTGTTTGTGCCCAGCAGCCATGTTGTGACGTCACGACTTCACCGACGTATTGTTCCCTTTTTCGCGAAATTGACCGGTTGCCATTTTCGAGAACTGGCTTGTTCGGCAGGGATTTTTCGACGAAAAGCTCACAGCAATCATAACTCACTTTCCTCTTTTAAAACTGACATCACTTTACCATTCTTCAGTTACCCTTTAGGAATAATACCTATTCACTGTCTGTTATAGGTTTTCGAACCATCCTCTCCTGGAAATACAGTGCCGCGTGTTCGGCCATCTTTTTCAAAAACTGTCATACAAACACACACGCACGCACACTGGGTTTAAATATGATTTTCATCTGAATTGTGAAATCATTTTGCTAAGACAGAGTTTTTCGAAACTTAAATAATTCATATTATTAATAAAATGAGAGGAAATTCTTTTCCGTTCTGCCTTCTATTCCCTACAAATTTCCGCAACATTTTTTAAAAATCAGGTACGAAAGTCCTAGAGCGACAAAAGACAGAAATTAAATCTCTGTAACAGGAAGGAAGTTAAAGCAAAAGAAATGTAAACAAAGCTTCAAAGAGCGGGTAACTTGGTTCCTTGAAATTAATTCTTCATCTTTGTTTAACTCACAAGCATTTAAATTTATTTATTCATAGTGAATGAATGAATTTGTTTCTTCGTTCATCATCGATCCCAATGAATGAATTTGTTTATTCATCATTGATCATCATGAGCGAATGAGTTCACTTATTCATCATTTTGAATTTTTTTAATAAAATCGTGATTTTGATTTCTGAATATTTAGGTGGTTCCAATGGAAGAATCAGGTCCAAAATGTTCGAGAGAAATAATTTCAGCGATTGCGCCCTACCATTTTATCGATAAAACCAAAAAATTATTTGATGAAATCAAAGAAAAAACGGAAAAGTTTGGGGAAAACATTG
>QLNU02015003.1:9244659-9262975 GCA_006491805.2 Dysdera silvatica | reverse complement strand
AAAAAAAAAAAAGAGTATGAGAAATAATAATAGATGAAGGGAATCCATTTTTGAAAATTTTATTTTCTTTAGCCGCCTTCCGTTTTATTTCAACAGTCCCTCCCCCTCCTCTTTTTGGATATAATTGAGATCGTTAAACCTGTGATTACATCGGAAATTATCGGTAATATGTTTCTTCGTAGTTATTTACATATTTGCTGCCCGAATTATCATCGGGCCCAAATCTGGTCCGGTCGCTATTGAAGCAAACGTTCCATGAGAAGCTCACAAATCAATCACGGTTGCCGAAATAGCAGAGCTCCGATTGTTACGACGATCGTGGTTGGTCTGTAAGCTCGCTTCAATAGTGACTGGACAAGAACTAGGGCTATTGCCTCATTGTCTCCTACTACAAAAATCTTGTGGGTGTCGTTATTATGTACTGGGCTTTTTGCAAAAACACATACTTCACGGTTCCAAAAATGAATCTTGCTTCAGTCCAGAAATCCAAAGTGAAATTTTGGATTTCTGGACAGCTAATTCAGGAAGAAATAGTTAAAAATGTCAATAATGCAGAGTGTTTCTCTATTATTGGAGACGAAACTCTTGATGTTTCTGCCCAGGAACAGTTTTCAATATGTATCAGATATATAACGAAAACCATCCTTCACTGAGTGAAGAATTTGTAACCTTTTTTCCATTAACTGATTTATCTGCAGAGAATGTGGCTGGAAAAATTTTGGGTACTTGCAATTGCTTAGGCATTGATCTAGACAAATTCACCGGTCAGGGATATGAGGGAGCTTCTGCAATGAGTGGATGCGAACATGGTGTTCAAATAAAAATTCTAAAATGTTATCTAAAAGCGATATACGTTCAATACGAAAGTCATCGTCTAAATTTAATTCTCACCGAGTCTCTTAATGTGCCTTTAATTTCAACTAGCTTTGGAGTTTTAAATGAGGCAATTCAATTATTTAGACACAAGCAGGGAACCTTTTAGAAGAAAACGTTTCTAAGATATTACCAGAATAAAAACAAAATCGAGATTGGTGGTGTTTTGAAAAACAAGGTTTGTTGAGCGTCGGGTCACTGTAAATACTTACGTTGAGCTTCTTGCTGCAATAGTTCAAAGTCTTCAAGAGCTTGCAGAAAATAACTGGTCATTTTCAAGCACTGTGTCACAACTTCCATTCGCCATGGAGAAAGGAAGCTTTATTGTATCTATGCTTGTTTGTAACTACATTTTTAGCCTCACATTATCACTTTCAGTATACCTCCAAAATCCTTAGCACGAACTAGCTTCTGCGGCAAGTTCAGTGAAGATATTCTGCAAATATTAAAGAATCTTCACACTGGCGATAAAGATAAGAATGAGTTTCATAAGATCTTTCAGAAAGCTGTAGCTGTTGGTAAAACTGTTTCCAAAACTCATATTGATGTCCCGAGACAAACGAAAAAGCAAAACATGACAAGTGCCCACATAAATCTCCCAAGAAGTATTAAAGAAGGTCAGTTGTTTTTTTACCATCTGTCTATAGACCCATTGCGAATCTTGAATAAAGAGTCAGTGAAAATAAGAGTTTTTATCTGACATTGAGATTTTGTTTCCGAAAATCTATTCACCGAACGATGTAGAAATGATCAAAAAGACGGAAAGTTTACTATGAACATAGGATTTCTGAAACAACACCCCAAGCAGGGTGCATCTTGTGGTGAGAAAAATGGAAATCTAATCTACGAAGAAATCTGCCTTACCATCTCGAATTATGTTACGTTAGATGCTTACAATAAGAAATTCTATCCAAATTCTCGACATCTACTCTGTGTATCAGCATTTTTACCAGTCTTTACATGCAAAGCTGAGAGATCATTCTCAGCTCTCAAGAGAATAAAATCTTATTTAAGGAACAGGATGGGTAATGAACGATTAACTGGCTTAGCACTGATGTCCATATATTATATCTTTTAAAGAAGATGACGCATTAAGCGTTATGGCACGAATGGAGAAAAGAAGGTTGATATTGTAATTTTATTTTTTTTATGACTTTCAAACATGTGTAACGGACACAAATGGCATAATTTCTAATTAAATTCATACAAAAATGTTTTTCCCATTTATTATTCAAAGCAACCAACAAGCTGTTACTTGTGTTCATGATGAAATTAGAAGCATTTACTTTCTCTATTAGTGGCGTATGCAGTATCTTAAGGTGTTTTTTTGGAGGTGGGGGGACTCTATACATGGACCATTATCCTCCGCACTCCCTTGCTAGTCATGAATCCTAAGTGTTAAGAATATTTCACTTGAAGAAGTAAAATTATTAAATTTATAATTTTTTTTGCAATGGACCCCTCTTACCAAAATCCTGGCTACGTGCTTGAAACCACGCCACCGATATATACATTTACGAAGTTGATTTTTGCCTATTAACTGTAATTATATCTACGCAGTTGTAGTTTAAAGCAGCATTATCATCGTATGGAAGGAATCAGCCTGTCTTCCAGGAGAACACACTACCTATTGCTAACAACAGGTGGGGTTGGTTCAAGAGACGTTACCATTCTTGGCACTGAATGTGCTGTTTAAGCTTCGGCGCTCTGATATCACTCTATAAGAAAGAGCATTTCTCAACAATTACCGCTCACGAGCCACTTCAAGCATTCTTTGAATCATTGCAGACCATTTCTCCTGAAGAAAGCGAAAATATTGTGTGAAATTAATGCCCGAGGCCCCGTTTGCAGTGGCGCCGAGACACTTTTTGAACCCTCAATAATTTTGTTGTGGGTTCCTCGAACCCCTAATATTTTTGCTCGTGGGGAAAATACGCATACGGAAATATATGCACAAAGTTTTTCGTCATCGATTCTTTAAGATTTTCAATTATATCCTGTTCCCTGAACCTTTCATTAAAGAAAATTCTTCATTTTGTCTGGGTTCATAGAAAATACAAAAGTTTAGTCTGTAGCTCTACACACAGAGACGAGAATCTTTAGCGGCCATAGTGATAAAGGCGAAAATATGTAGTTCAGCAAATTGATATACCTTATCTTTCAACAGCTGGGGGATCCACATTTTGTTTAATTTTTTACTTTGTTTTGCCTACCAAGCGCCCCTGGAATCTTTTATTTCAGTCAACTTCTTTTTAAAGAGAGACGAAAGGTGGGGTAGGTGGGTTGGATGCTTTGCACATCTGAGTATTTTGGCAGCAATCGTAAAACTATAAAGGGTGTATACATTTAGGAGAACATGAAATAATTATCTAGAGAAAAAATATTTTTCTATAATTTGCTTCATTTTAATATTTCAAGTATCTTATTGTACCAGATAATCTGATAATGAAATTTAAATTACACTTAAATCCTTTGAAAAACGCGCCCGTCATTTGATTTAAAATTTTCGGAATCCCCGATGATTTTTTTTAATTGACCCAACAGTAGAAAATCTCTCTAAAAAGAGAAGTTTAGAGAAATCCTTTCAGAGACTTTTCGCCACTTTTATAGGGTATATGGCGGCTAACTGCATCTGTTTCTGTCGAAGGCGCCAAAAAGCAATCCGTGCAAGGCTGACCTGATTCAAAATCAACCTCGAGCTGCCCCTGACTAAGGCGCACAACTAATAATATTGGCCTTCCAGTGGCCACTATCGGCTATAAATTAAATTTTTGTCTATATGCATCGTTATATAAACATTAACAGGCATTCGGGGATTATCAGGTTTTTATATCGTCACGTAGATGTCAAATGACTAAAACATCAGCAAAGATGCTACTCCTATTTGAGAGTAGCTTTAGGACCTAAGGACCATACCGCACCGAGACGTAGTTTTCTGAAGAATCCAAAACTAGGGAACCAACCAGCCGACTACAGCTTCTAGAAATTTTTACTTGTTAAATTTCTTTATTCCCCGCTGATGGGCACTATTTCAAGTAGTGATATTAAACATCGTAGAACAACTATTACACAAGAAAAAGTTTTTATCCAGTACTCTGTAAACCGAAGTCAATGGGGGGTAATTTTGTTTAATAAGGAACCTATCTACATTGCGTCACAAACGTTAGTTCCAAACTTTTACAAGCCGTTTTAAATAGTTTCATAGTAAAATAACCAGTAAATTGTTTTTAATAAGCGTCATCACCAACCACTTAAAATCCACTGCAGGATTGAGGTCTGTCCTCACACACACACGGGTAGTATGGTGGGAGAAATGCAAAGGAATCTGCCTTAACCTCACATTTTAACAAGGGTTTAGAACATCAGTTGATTGGTTTTATTCCTATGACGCATGTTAAACAAGGTTCAGAATCTCAGTCAGCACAGTATTCTGCACTAATATATATAAGCGGGGTTCATTGTGTCACCATTCTTGGTAGCAACCCCTACTCCAGCGCTCTTGGCAAACGACTACCGTAGTACTGTTTTGGTACTGATGTCCATCATAAAATGATGTATTTCTAATTAATACTACAGATGGTGACAGATTTCTGAATCGATGCGTTTTCGATTATTCAGAAACATCGATTAACGACGTGAGCTCGGCTCCAATAGATTCAGATAGAGGTCCAACTGTATAGTTTTCTTTAAATTTTCTGCGGATTACTTGATGTACTCTGTGGACCGTATTTTGATTAACACTGCTTAACAGTTAATTGTCGTTGGTTGGATTTCAATGGCGCAAGGACAACTGAGGTCATACGTCTTGGCTCTAATAGTTGACATGCAAGGTTTCAGCTTTGGTACCGGGTACATCGAACGTACTGTGTAAACAAACCTCAATGCTCTGACGGTACTTTCATCAGTGTGGTGTGACAATTAGTTTCGGTATTGGATACGTTTGATTCATTACCTTAGGATTTCGGTGGTTCACTTTTATACAAGTGCAACAGTTTTGTTTGCGCATGTAACATTACAAATAATGCTAAACATACAACACTGGAAAAAAAAGAAAACATTTATTTACACAACACTAATGATTCAACCACACGAACAAACAAAAAATCAACATGGCATTATTGGGAAAAATGACTTTCCGCACGCTATACATATATATTATAGAAGAAAACATCAACTCCCAACAAATGACGTCAGGACTAAAGCCACAACATTTGAAAAAATGGTTTCAGTCCACACACAGACACACACACTTAGGAACAGCACATTGCACACAATCGGAAACACCGAGATAATGAAATGAAAATACGGTTACGGAAATACAGTGTAAAGTCCCACGTAACAAGGGCACATTTCTTGAAGACTTTGTACTGTAAATAATATGAGTTATTCTCGCGTCGGGCAAGTGCACACAGCAGTATTTGTCCCCAACGGTCCGAACAAAAGTACCAATTATTTTCTTCCTTAAATTTGGCAGAACTGTTTTGGCAACTAAGCAAAATTTCACAATAGGTAAGGACTCCAATCCCCGAAGAAGACTGCCAACAGAACACTTCGTTTGAAAACGTGAAACGATTATATATTCCCGGGGTACGTATCGTCCGCCTGCAAAATTCATCGTTTTACGATTGAAGATATGTTTAGGACACAGTTCGATATACTGGGGGCTTGGGGTTTGACTAAAACACACCAGACATCGCTTTCACCCCCGCTAGAAGCATCCAAAAGCGTTTGGTACACAAAATCCGTATAAATGTGTATATATTGTAAAACTTTCGTACTAGGCAAGCAGGGCCATATCAAAAGTCCTCAGAAAATTTATGGAATGAGATGCAAAATGCAGTTTCCGTTTTTTAAACTGGCAACACCTTTAGAATCGTTTGGATTTCTAGTTGTGCGTTGGATAGGTTGCTCCTCCACTTTGATTAGTTCTCCTTCGCCCATGCAATATGGCGGCCGCGATGGCTTCCTGGATACCGTATTTAAAATTTCAGCAATTGTATATTAATAATCAAACGATGAACGTCGATGGTATGACGGGTTATATATTGGAATGGTTGTCTTCGCCCAGATTCTGAACTCAACCCGGCTATTTTGTAAAAACCCAAGCCCCCGCCGACTGAATTTGAAAAAATGGACAGACGAAGTATACGACATGGGTGAGCGATCAAAAAAAATCCGTCGTGATTCAGTTTTCCTTCTCCTTCCTCATCTTGCTGTGTTCGTCCCCGAGGATGGTGGCAATCTCCCCTTGCATGAAGGCCCATGGCACGTTGGAGCTTTGCAGGGGGCATTTCTCACCACTGGGACAGTACACTTCGTTGCCGTTGGCGGCTCCTTGGTTCTTGATACTGTCCCTAGAACAAGGGAAGCAGAACTTGTGGGCGGCCACTGACGGACACTGCACAAAGTGGGTGTCTTCCAACCTTTCGTGACACAAGGTGCATTTGAGGATGGGTGGCTGAGGAGCGTTTACTGAGGGCGCCGGATCGGGTGTCATTGGGGTAGTGCTGGATGCTACCCCTTCTTGAGTAGGAAGCGACCCGTAGCGGCCAACGGCTGACGATTTGCGCAGAGGTGGCGTACCGGTGGGTGAATGTCGGGTGACAGACGGAGGTCGGCTGGAAATGGACCCCGTCGATGTCGTGGTAGAATCCTGGGTCGATGGGGTGTTCCTCGGTGAACCGGGGGGTAGAGCGTCCGTCACTGTCATCAAAGCAGCCATTGGCGACGGGCCTCCATTGTTCACCGCACTGGCCGGAGGATGGGCTGTGGCCGAACCTTCCGGCGGAGACGTGGTCCGGGCACTCAAAGGGGAACCAGAGGTAGCCACGGGGGCGTTGCTCATTGCCGCAAACGCTGTAAAAATAAAATCGAGAAATTATAAATAATCCATATCTTCTAGCACTGAATAACATACACAACATAAAAAGTCCAATATACAAAAGTTCACATTCTGCCTCTATATATACGCGGCAAAGCAACTTGTCGTGGGTGTCTTGATAAAGTTTTTTTTTTCTTCTTGTTTATCGGTGGTGAGGAAGATTTACCATTCTTAGTGTAAACAGCTGTCGAGAGATTTTACACTTACTAACGTCTTTACCCACGTTTATTATTAAAGTAACCACACAATTAATAAAGTTACCTTTTCTCTAACCATTTGTACAAAATTAGGGGAGGGCAAGAGAAGATACCTTCAGGGCCGTGGGGCGAGCGGGACCCATGCCTCGGACCCTGCGAAGCGTAATTCTCACATTTAAAATTTTTGTAATATTGAAAATTTCCCTAAAAATATTTTTGCTTCGGTTCTCGCATTTTCTACCATCAATCAAGTGCTCATACAATATTCCCTTTTTTTCCCCTCCCTTATTCCTATGTGCCCCTGACATATGTTTTGCCTTGGGCACTGCATTATTTATGGATGCCCCCCACATTCGTTGAATGTGTTACAGAATCATAGTCTCGTCTTGTTTTTCCCAACATTTGCAACGATTAGTTGAACAGCAGAAACTAGTTTATGTTTTTCGACAAACCAGTTTCGGTCTTCGTGCTAAACAAAAATCCCCCTCCCCACTAAACTTTCCCCTTCTTTTACTCGCGGAATCCATTTGACCTGTGCCCTACGGCCATACATACTAAGACGTGCCCAACGTGTTACAGACCTTGAGTATTGTTTAAAAAAAAAATAAAAAACGGCGTGGATAAAACGTAGCGGGACTGCCGACAGAGCTGAGCAAAATATTTGGAAATTTGTATTTTCGATACAAAATACATAATGTATTTTATTTAAAATACTCGTCGAAAATTCAAATTACATTTGCCAAATTTTTTTAATCTGACTGGTGCATTTAATAATTTCATCATCTTAATCATATCGTTATAATTTTATAGTAATAAGGCCTGGATTTTCATGCCTAAAATTTAGCCCAAATAATACGCAAATATGCTGAAAATTAAAAATATTTATGCAGAAATATGCAAGTGTATAGAGATCCGGAGTCTACACCCAGAAGTAATGTTTCGAAATGTATAAAATAACAATTTATTGAAACAGTGCAAGTGTTCTTGGAATTATTGCATAACATATATACTGAAATGCATAAAAAATATCACTTTGTTACGTCCTTGGGTAGGATTATGAACAAAATTAATACAAAATACATCCAAATTTATGAAATTGATTGATTGATTGTTTGGCTTTTTTATGGCGCAAGAGCATCTGGGCTATACTGCGCCGAAATTTATGAAATACGTACGGAGATAAGTTTGAAAATATGGTATCATAAGATTCGACTTGGGGCCCTAGGACGATGGCAGGGTGAAAACTGGGGGAGAGGGGGGCTAAAATGGAAATTTTCTGCCCCACCTTTTTAATTTTACCATTTTTTTCCCCCCAAAGAAAACCGAGATACGGGGGGCAACAGCCCTCCCTTGCCTATACCTGCAACGCATTCCGTAGCATTTTTTATTTTTTCATTTTTATTTCAAAAAAATTTTAAGAGAAAGGCCTTAAAAAAAAAATCGAATTAATGTAATCGATTGAATTACAAGCGGATTAAAGAAATACACACTTTTGAAAATTTTGGCACAAATATGCCAAAATATGAAGAAATATTGAAAACATTCGCACAAAAGCGAAATATGCAAATGCATAGAAATTCGGGCCCTAGTCGGAAGTAACCAACCACGTAATTCAATAACATGTCACCACCATTTCACATTGTGAATTCACACTTGAAATTGCAAAAATATTTGATAAGAAATGAAATCGATATTTTTTAGTTCTTACCGCCATAAGATCAACTACATGCGATATATAACTAGTTGTATGACAAGGGCCGTTTCTACCATTAGGCCAGAGTTGGTGACTGCCTAGGGCGGCAAAATGGCGTAAAAATTTTAATTTTAAATCAAACGAATAAAAAATTGAGCAAATGAGGAGAAAAAATGAAAAAGAAGAAAAATTAAAACATATAATTGTTTTCAAAAGCATACGGGACAATTACCTAATAAATCTTTATTTTGAAGAATGTAAAAATTTTTTTTGTGTTTCATTGTTGCACGCAAGTTTAAAAAAAACAAAAAAACAACAAAAAAAACAACAAAAAAAAAAAACACACATTTAAGCCTTCTAGCTCCGATAATAAAGGTTGTGTTTTGAAATATTGGTCTTGTCAATGGTCTCAGTTTTCAAAAATATAAAATATTGAAATTAAACCATTATAACATGTAGCAATTGTTTTACTATTCATAATACCCTAACATTACAAAATAACTAATATAAGTTTAAAATATAAATATAATTAACGGGTTTAATGATTAAAAGCATAATAGAACATTTACGTTGTTGAACCGCTGGATGTTGGTTGCGGTAGAGAGAGAGAGAGAGATATCGGCGAAAGAGTGGTCGTAGTAAAAGAGTGGGGGGCGGCATTTTTCAGTTCTTGCCTAGAAACGGCTCTCCGTATGATACGAATCTGGTGGCGAATCTAAGGTTATGAGCACTTTGAGAAGAGAGACACCAACAGCGGGGCGATTTTAGTTTTTAAGGAGAGCAGAGAGACCTTGATCTAACAAGGATATAAAAGCAAAAAGGTTAAGCTTTTGTCCTTGGTTATAATAAAAAAAAATGATTTCAAAAAAATTATCATTTAAAAATAAATTGAAAAGTCCAGTAAAATATCGAGTGAACTGCAACGAAGGTCAGAAGTAACATTCATGTCGAATTTAGCACTGTGGTGGCCGAGAAAAATTCTGTATTGTACACAAATAGATTTAAAACAAGCGTACAAAGCGAGGAGGAAGTGAACATTTTATGCGAAATGTGTACCATATTTCAGGAAACATAAAAATAGAAATTTTAATTCATTCACATTCTACTCCGTATATTTTATAAATACATATTACCGATTTTTTTTTAAATTGAAGATTTTTTGAATTTGTAGATAACAGTAAGAGACAAATTATCCCTACGGCGCACACACGAAAATCCAAGAAAAACGATTAAAGGATAACAAACTATTCAGAATGATCGTGACTAAAAAAACTATTCAGAAAAAATGTTATTGGCTTTTACTAAAACCAACTGTTCGACTGGTATCTGATAAAGCATTCCTTTTTGGAGTAATTACTATAGTGGCAAAAGAAAATAATTCCACTGGGGCACTTGACGGAAAAATTTTGTTGTAGCGAATATTTCCTCCACACACACATTTTATATATATATATTGGGATATACGTTCCCATAAGGTCACTCCTGCAAACTTGACAAAACTGATGTTATAAGCAGAGTGACCTTATATGCGGAATTAGAATCCAACTTAGTTTAGGTATTTCAATTGTACATATAAAGCAATAGCACAAACATATAAAAATTAAGTTAATAAATTTAGAATAATAACTTTTAAGTTAAGAAATTTTCAAATTTATTTTGAACTTCAAAGAATTTACGCATAATAGTTTAAATAACGATGACAAAATTGTGTTGTAAGGAAGGAATCGTCTTTGCTATGGCATTGTGTTTTGCAAAAGCTGCTTTTGATTGGCTATATTTCTTAAAAGTATTGGTAATTTTTTGTTATCCTTAAATGATAAAGTTTTTCGTTTCATACGACATATTGCACACAAACGAGGTGAAGCAGATGAAATTCCCTTGCCCGTATGAGAAATTGCTCCTTGCAAATACATCCCGTGGTTGTTTTGTCTCTAGCTCAATCTAGTCCCAAAAGCTTGACTGGAGAAGGGAAGAACAGATTCTTGAGAAAAAACACCACCCACTAAACCCTCTCCCCTTCTCTATTTTACTACGAAGACTTCCCCCACCCCACAGAGTAATGGGTGCTTGACAATATCGTGTTGTTGAATTCTCTGAACTTGAAGTGACCTTATAAACGGGTTTCCGTCCAGAGTCTAGTTATATAAGCAGTAAAGTGTAACACAGAATTCCGATTCAGTAAACCGGGACTTTTCAAAAATGACCGCACATGCGGGGTGATCTTATATCGAGGTCCAATTCTAAATAAAATATATAGAGATTTCCATTTGAAATTTTATCCCGTTTCCTTTAGAAGAGAATGGCTTGGTTGTTTTAAAATTAAAAAAAATAAATAAAAACCACTTGAAAATACCAAACTTTTATTCTGAGCAATTTTTGAATTGGATGCATATTTTCTGAGATATTTATATTTTTCGTTATAAATAGATCGTCCTATGTGCTGACCCTTTTTGTCAGCAAAGGAATTGTCTTTCTCATACTATTCTTATTGTAAATGAATTTAAGGACGTGAAGATACTCCACTTCATCCTTGACTTTCACTCTTATAATAAAATTAAATAAATATGTAGAACTTGCCGTTAAGTAGTTTTGAAGTTGGTTATTGCCACAACGGTTGTGCAAATTATTGAAATTTTCTTCCTTTCTTTGCATCATTGGCACTAAGCTTTTCTATTGTACCAGTAATTGAAGAAATTGTAAAGTACTTGTCATCTAAAATGGCACATCTATTTGTGTATTCATCAAATTTCCTTACGCTACTAGTATTAGCACTGTTGCCATTGTTATCATGATCCATCACAAAAATGTATTTAGCAGGGCAAGTACAAAGCAACCAGTTGAAATTTATGAAACAGATTAATTTGCAATATTAAAAATTGCCTAAATGGTTGTAAAGTAAGTCGTTGATAGAAGTTAGGTAGTAAAGCATGTGACCTCAGTCTCATATACGCGTGTAATGCGCTATTACCAGGATTAAAAGCAGCATTTCATTGGTTTTCGTGGGAAATTTTTCAAGTTAAAGAACGTTTCGGTCACCCGGGATATTTTTCACATAGCGATAGCGACACAGCCGACAGTTATACAAACTCATATATCTGGTCAAGATGGCAAATGTGTTTTGGGGAGGGAGAGCCAGGGTCATAAAGTTTTATTCCCTCAAGGGGTTCCTTTGCATATACAGATGGGATGTACTTGTGAACAATTATGGTATGAGAAAAAGTACAATTTAGGAAGGTCAAATGCTTAAGTACTATCTACTTAAACAGGTGATGAAGTCGACCGTCGAGCATTACCTGTTTAGCCAAGTGGCTAGAATTGGAAGTTAAAAATTCCAAACTAAATGTATTTTCAAACTTGAAAATGTATAACAAACAGTTATTTCGACACTGAAGGCAGAATGCCTTCACTTGACAAAGGGAGCAGTTGGCTCCCGAAACGTCGTGTTTTTAAACCTTACGCCAGTGTCGAAATAACTGTTTGTTATGGAATCTCCTGGTGAAACTCTGTATTGTTTCGTTTGAAAATGTATTTTGAAAATACAAAATACCTGAAAATTTGTATTTTCGATACAAAATACAAATGTATCGAAAATACGTATTTCAAATACATGTATTTTCGATACTGGCCAGCTCCGACTGCTGACGACACGCATGCTGCCAAATTGCTTCAGCTAAACTTTAAATCTCGTGTTAACACAAACGGCTCAGTTGTTCGCGCTGCTAGCTTATCTTACATTTGTGCTCTAATCGCGTATTACTCTGTGCTCTATTTACACATTACTTCGTGTTCCAATCATGCCCATATATGAGGGGGTCTCGAGACCGCTCCTCCCCCTCAAACTGAATTTGCAATAGAACCACAAAAATACATATATGTATTTACTCGTCAAACTTGTAAAACATGGGAAGGGAAAACCCTCTCAAACCTTGAATGATTATCAAAAAAATGTTGACCACAAGATCTCGTTTTGTAAGCCACTAATTTATGAATAAAGAAAATAAACAGTGGAACCTGAATAAAGTGACCACTTTTTATAAGAGAGAACTGGTACGGAATTGGTCATGCCTCTTCCAAAGTCTTTCGTGTATAGTGACCACCTGTCTATGGTGGCCACTGCACTCAAAAGGTGGTCAATTTAGGCAGGTTTCACTGTGTGTGTGTGTGTATATATATATATCATATTCAACCATTATCTATCCACTGCTGGATGAAGGTCTCTCCAAATGCTTTCCACACAAGTCTATCCTGGGCCATTCGTTTCCACGTCACCCCAACCTGTTTTCTTATTTCATCCACCCATCTAGTTTGAGGACGTTTTCTAGGTCTTCGGTGGTCTCTTGGAATCCAGTTCAGAATTTCTGTTGTCCATCGTTGATCAGTTCTTCTTGCAATATGCCCAGCCCATCGCCATTTCAGCCCTTTTACTTTAACAATGATGTCCTCTACTCTAGTTTGCTCTCTCACCCAAGTGTTTCTTTTTCGATCTCTCCTAGTTATTCCAAGCATGCACCTCTCCATGCTCCTTTGCGTTGTCTGTAACTTTCGTATTGCTCCAACTGTTAGACTCCATGTCTCTGATCCATAAGAGAGGACTGGCAATACACACTGGTTGAAGACCTTTCTTTTTAGACACAAAGGCAATTTCCCCTTCAGGATAAAACTGTTTCTTCCAAATGCACTCCAGCCAAGTTTAATACGTCTGTTGAGTTCTTTCATAATGTTGCCATCCATTGAAATCAGCTGGCCAAGGTAAATATATGAATCAGCAATTTCTAGCTCAGTGTTGTCAACTTGTATTTTTGTTTCCTCTACAAAATTATTGAACATGATCTTAGTTTTTTGTAGGTTCATCTTGAGTCCAACTTCTTCACTTCTAGTTGAGAGCTCTTGTACCATGTCTTGGAGTTCTAATGGGTCCGTTGAAAAAATAACAATGTCATCAGCAAAAATCAAAAATAAATGCGAAAATATCAATTTTGCCTTCAGAAATTACTAAATTTTTGTAGTTTTGCCATTAAAAAAAAATTTTTTTTTAATAATATATCCCCCCCTTTCAAGAAAATGGTTTCTCTCTCTCTATAGAGAGATACCATTTTCTCGAAAGGGGGGATACATTATAAAAATATAAATTTTGATGGCAAAACTACAAACATTTAGTGATTTCTGAAGGCAAAATTGATATTTTCGCATTTATTTTTGTATAATGCATTTGTATTTCTTTACGACAAAAGTGTCATCTGTATTCAAAATTATTTTGTTAAAAATTACGACCCCCACCGCGAAATTAAATTCTGGTTACGGGCTTGACGCTAATTGTGTTATTACACTGTACGCTGTGCATTACACTGTGCTCTAAGTATGTAATGCTGTGCCGTCCTTAAACGCTACTTTGCGCTTTGAATCTACAATACCCTGTGCTTTAATTCATTAGTTTTGTGCTCTAATCGAACGCGAATGAAAATTCTCTTCCCCTAACAGACTAATATTAATCGCAAAACTGAACACACCGACTCTTCAGGTAAAAAAAAAATTAATTACAGCGACAAAGATGGGATTCATAGTTTAACATAACGCATAAACCACGACAAGCAATACCTTCGAAGAATTCGAAACCGGCCAAGGGCGCTTACAGATGACATGCAACAGAATAGCGTCGCCCATCACCAGCGCGCTACATACAATGCGTCCCACCATCATATCTAGTTTAGACTGATTAAATGCTGTTGTTGGCAAACCGGTCCAAACATACGAACATGGGTGCAAGCAACGTCGGCGCTTAACATTCCTTCGACGCGATGGCGAAAGACCGACAACTGATGGGACGCTGAAACGTTGCGACGTTACATTACGGAGTGGCATCCAGACTGGAGACGCGACGGTGTTACGTTACGACGTTCCGTTGCATGTCTGTACGCACCCCAATGAGAGCCACAGCACTTCACAACCGACAGACGAAATGATTGCCAAAGAAGAACATAGTAAAAAAAAAAAAGCAACACTTTCCGTTTGTGGCAGCAACCAAGAACGGCAGTGCATGACGGGAAAAAAATATGTCTTCCGCCATTGCGTAAACAACGAAAAAAAAATCGAATTTCACACCAGGGTCAGCCAACTATGGACATTCTAGATTGGGGATTTTGAATGATCTGAATGGGGGAAAGGTGGCCGCCGAAAGACATGAGTGTAATCCCGGATGGAAATTTCAAGTCCGGACCCGCGTGTCCAATAACGTACGGCGATATAAATAGTCGAAAGCCATCATTAACCCAGATTTCCAAGCCGTTGCCGATTCGGTGACATTAATAACTCAGAAACGTTCCACGCGTAGCCTTATAACCGGCCGCCGCCATACTCTCGGGAGCAATAGGAATGACGTCACCGGGCGACAACACAGCAGACGAGATCCCCTTCCCCAACTTGCAGCAACTACCGGTACATGAGAGGGGCCTTGGCGGCCATGTAGCAGGGCAGCAACGAGGTCAGAACCGCGTGGATCGATAATACGGCTGCGCCCGCCACATCCTTCGCCATAATAAACCGAGTTCAGATGTCAAACTCGTGCCCGCATCAACGGCGATTTAACGCTAGTTTTTTTGTTTTCGTTTTTTTTTTAAAACACACGACGGCGGTCTGGTGACTAACCGCGCAGCTGCATTGTCATTATAAAAAACATACCAAGGGCGGATCGGGGTACATCAGAACATCGAGCTCATATAAAGGTCTTTAACACTGGTTTTTGAACTTCGCGTCCCCCTGAAAAGTTTGTGGATCCGCCCTAGACATTACATAAAAAATTTCGTAAGTGAAATATTCGAAAACCCTGGGATTCTATGACGCCTCATCAGCGTAAAGACACCCCCCACTTCGGCGTCTTTTGGGGCGGTGGTTGTTGTCCCCCAGCCCCCAAGAATTGAAATATGTGAAATATTTTAATAGGCCTACATTAATATATTGATATTAATGTAGACATATTGATGTGCCTATTTCAGGGACCGTCTCCAATCCTACATATAATTCATTTTTCTTTGGGAGGAGGGATATTCCATGTACATAATTACTTTTTTTTTATCGGACTAACAAGTTTTGTGTAATTTGAAATTCGATCTTTTTTTTACACGTATTCGGTTACGTTTGATACTTAATTCAGAATTATTTTAATTTTTCTATATTCAATTAAATAAATTCCTGCAGCTTTTGCAACGAAACTTGTAGTACATAATCCAATTTGTGCATTGGAAAAAAAAACAAAACCGACTCCCCAATTATTCAACTTTCTGACGCCACCTCCAACTCCCATTAACAACGATGTACAGTCGAACCTCGTTAAAACGAACCATTTTCTAAAGTCCCGTCAGATTGTACAGCTTGCCATCCTTTCCGGATAAGACGAATTACCGCCAACACGAACTGACTTTCCGTTCGTCTTAACGAGGTTCAACAACTACATTACTACTGTGTAAGGGTTGAACTTGAAATCGGTTGACCGAAATTGACAACCGTAAACGCAGTCTTGAAACGAAAATCAGCTGAATTGTTGTGAAAAGCATAATCTTAGAATTGATGGGTTTCGCTGTGGCATGAGGACAAGGGCGGTAACATGGGTCATGATCCCTAAAATACATATTTTCACCGTAAAAAAAATTTCAACTGTCACAATAAATGGTGTTATTCCAACACCATGGCAGGTTCTGTCCTTGACCCCCCCAAAATGGAAGCCTGTGTCCGCCCCTGCACAAAACATACTACCCCAGAATTGTTATTAATTCTTTCAATTCGCATACTGATTTGTGAACTCATCCACGCCGGAAAAAAAAAAAGTTTCGTTACATATTTGTAATCAACGGTTTCGCTATCACCTTGTTCGTAAGTTCTGCTGACAGTGATTATCAGTTTGCGGAGATGGAAATGTACACGATTTATATAGTGCAAGGACATTTAATCAGGAAGGTTTATTTACGTCTCTTTGACGTCATCAATCAAACGGAAAATCATAAAGGTGGGATAACGTTTTGACGAATCAGGAGTTACTCTACGAGCAAATATATATAGGCCACTCGCGTATATCTAAACTACCCATTCGTACGCATAGGTGCTAAAAGCATCGATTCATCCGCATCGGTGCTAAAATCATCCGATTCATCCGCATCGGGGCTAAAATCATCCGATTCATCCGCATCGGGGCTAAAATCATCGATTCATCACAGGACAGCATAGGTAACCCCTTTCTATATCACAAGTGCACAAACAAGTTTAAGAAACTCTAAAGGAAGGCTGTTAAGTGTAATTTTTTTTGCCTTTTTTTTAAGAAACCGCTGGCCCACGGGATCCGTGAAAATTCTTTAAGTGGCCCACTACTTAAAATGGTTGGACAACCCTGCTTTATACTCACCAAAATATTTAATTTACGACAATGAATTAAAGATGGTTTGTCTTTAATTAAGCAATATGGTTTAGGGCAGATTATAGTTGAGTATGACAGAAGGATAACTTAGTAAAGGAGACATACAATAACCAAAAACGATAATTTACAATGTAATTAATAGAACAAGTTTAAATTCAAACTACAAAAACATCGTAATTATTTTACTTTTTTTATAACAAGCAACTTTTTAAAAAACTTGAAGTTTATAGTGCAAAGTCGAGCCATCTTGGTTTCTTTGAAAATTTGTCAATCACTTTATTTACATCAATATGAATGTCTCTGTGGGTGTGTATTAAAAGTCTCTTCTGTCATCCGCGTTCGAAGCCAAGTTTAACGGCGCTTCAAGGATAAAAAACTACGTTTTGCTGAAGCAACACTTACTGAAAACGTAGTTTGAAGGGCGAGAAACTTGTAGATTCGTGAAAAAACGTCTTGATCGCATTTCTCCAAGGCTTAGAGACTTTGGACACCAGTATAAGACTTTTATTTATTACAGTCGTAACAAACAACACATAAAATATTCTTCATCGTCTTTTTTTTCCTATTTAACCCTAGGGGGGGGCAATCGCCCCCTCCACCCCTCGCTGGATTCGCCAGTGTATGGTGCTGACCCTGGGATGGGTAAAATACTCTCGAACTTGGGGAAGAGCTATATAGTTTGAGCTAGAAATACTCTCGAACTTTGGGGAGAGCTATATAGTTTGAGCTAGAAATACTCTCGAATTTTGAGAAGAGCTATATAGTTTGAGCTAGAAATACTCTCGAATTTTGAGAAGAGCTATATAGTTTGAGCTAGAAACATGGGTTCTAGCAGTGGCGTTGTTATGGGGGGCTCATGCCCTTCCTACAGGGTATCCGAACACACTTGTTTAAGGCCCAACTACGTTTTTTAAAAGTTATTTGAACATACCTGCTCACAATTTTTGAATTTTCACGCCCATGGGCGTTAGAAATCCATTATTTTTCCCGCGAGCCTTCGCATTTAAAAAAAAAATAAAGAAGTTTACAATCGTTATATAGAGGGTGTCTACCCAAATTCTATTTCAAACTTCCCTGACTTTTCCAGGTTTCCAGACCAAATCTTAATTGATTTCCAGTCGCTAATTACAGTAAACAACACACAATGCACTCAAATATGCGCAATCAAAATAAGTTTCAAGGCCATGAAATCAATTAATGCAAACTCCAACGCCATTTATCATTCAATTATAGTGAATTTACAAGCAACTGCATTTTAAGAAAAAAAATTT
>QLNU02015003.1:9187544-9239597 GCA_006491805.2 Dysdera silvatica | reverse complement strand
ATTCCTTTGCTAAGTAATAAAGACTGTACACTTTCATTACAAAATTAGCTAAATGCACAAGATTTTCTGTGGGAGTATGGGTGGATGCATAAAGACGTAAAATGAGATTTGCCAGTGTTATCCACCTAGCATGTGAAAGTTGTCCAGGACTTTCAGCAGCCCATCTTGTAGGAAACTCTCCATCAGAGATAGCTTTTCAAATTTCAGCAAGTGCATTTGATCGGTACTTGTTCCGTCGCGTTCTCAAGTTCATTGTCTCTAATTCCACATCCATTGGATGAAAATTAGAAATCGGTAGGGAATGGTATGAAATTAGCTAAGAACCATTTAACCCCCCATTGCCTTAAAACTTCCTATATATACGCATATAAATATATCGATTTGAAACTGCGAACGCCCCCCTTTATACTGTAACCCCCTTACGCCCATTAGTCGTATACCAGTGGCCCCTCTCCCTAATTTGGAATAACTACGATACTTTGCTGAGGTGTCATCGAGAAAATGGGGGAACATCACATTCCTATCCTTTCGTTTTGATAAGACAATTCTGTGAATGAAGACGGGATTTTTTCTTAAGTATTAAAAAAGAAAAGATTACAATGTTTCCGCCCGGGATCGAACCAGGGACCTTGCGCGTGTGAGGCGCACGTGATAACCACTACACCACGGGAATTTGCTATTCTGCGTTTTATTTCGTTTTGTAAATAGAATCGTTCAAAAGGATACAGAAAAAAACGTGTTGTTAAAATATATAATTTCAGATGAACAAAATATGTATTCCTTTGCTAAGTAATAAAGACTGTACACTTTCATTACAAAATTAGCTAAATGCACAAGATTTTCTCTGGGAGTAAGGGTAGATGCATAAAAACGTAAAATGCGATTTGCTAGTGTTATTCACCTAGCATGTGAAAGTTGTCCAGGACTTTTAGCAGCCAACCTTATAAGAAACTCTCCATCAGAGATAGCTTTGCAAATTTCAGCAAGTGCATTTGATAGGTAATTGTTCCGCCGCGTTCTCAATTTCATTGTCGCTAATTCCACTTCCATTGGATGAAAATTCGAGATTGGGAGCGAATGGTATGAAATTAGCAAAGTACCATTTAACGCCCCATTGCCTTGAAACTTTGTATATATATACATATATAAATATAGGGATTTTCAACTGTGAATGCCCCCCCCACATTATCCTTTAACCCCCTTACGCCTTTATTCGTATGCCAGGGGCCTCTCTCCCTAATTTTGAATAACGACGCCACTTTGCTTATGTGTCATGTAGAAAATGGGGGAACATTTCATTCCTGCCCTTTCGTTTTGATAAGACACTTCTGTTAGTGAAGACGGGATATTTCTTAAGTTATTAAAGAAAAAGGTAACAGTGTTTCCGCCCGGGATCGAACCGGGGACCTTGCGCGTGTGAGGCGCACGTGATAACCACTACACCACGGAAACTTGCCAGGCCTTGTTTTATTTCGTTTTGTAAATATAATCGTTCAAATGATACAGAAAAAAACGTGTTTTTAAAATATATAATTTCAGATGAACAAAATATGTATTCCTTTGCTAAGTAATAAAGACTGTACACTTTCACTACAAAATTAGCTAAATGCACAAGATTTTCTCTGGGAGTAGGGGAGATGCATAAAGACGTAAAATGCGATTTGCTAGTGTTATTCACCTAGAATGTGAAATGTTGTCCAGGACTTTTAGCAGCCAACCTTATAAGAAACTCTCCATCAGAGATAGCTTTGCAAATTTCAGCAAGTGCATTTGATAGGTAATTGTTCCGCCGCGTTCTCAAGTTCATTGTCCCTAATTCCACTTCTATTGGATGAAAATTCGAGATCGGTAGGGAATGGTATGAAATTAGCAAAGTACAATTTAACGCCCCATTGCCTTGAAACTTTGTATATATATACATATATAAATATAGGGATTTTCAACTGTGAATGCCCCCCCCCATTATCCTTTAACCCCCTTACGCCTTTATTCGTATGCCAGGGGCCTCTCTCCCTAATTTTGAATAACGACGCCACTTTGCTTATGTGTCATGGAGAAAATGGGGGAACATCACATTCCTATCCTTTCGTTTTGATAAGACAATTCTGTGAATGAAGACGGGATTTTTTCTTAAGTATTAAAAAAGAAAAGATTACAATGTTTCCGCCCGGGATCGAACCAGGGACCTTGCGCGTGTGAGGCGCACGTGATAACCACTCCACCACGGGAACTTGCTATTCCGCGTTTTATTTCGTTTTGTAAATAGAATCGTTCAAAAGGATACAGAAAAAAACGTGTTTTTAAAATATATAATTTCAGATGAACAAAATATGTATTCCTTTGCTAAGTAATAAAGACTGTACACTTGCATTACAAAATTTGCTAAATGCACAAGATTTTCTCTGGGAGTAGGGGTAGATGCATAAAGACGTAAAATGCGATTTGCTAATGTTATTCACCTAGCATGTGAAAGTTGTCCAGGACTTTCAGCAGCCAACCTTATAAGAAACTCTCCATCAGAGATAGCTTTGCAAATTTCAGCAAGTGCATTTGATAGGTAATTGTTCCGCCGCGTTCTCAAGTTCATTGTCGCTAATTCCACTTCCATTGGATGAAAATTCGAGATCGGTAGGGAATGGTATGAAATTAGCAAAGTACCATTTAACGCCCCATTGCCTTGAAACTTTGTATATATATACACATATAAATATAGGGGTTTGCAATTGTGAATGCCCCCCCCCATTATCCTTTAACCCCCTTACGCCTTTATTCGTATGCCAGTGGCCTCTCCCTAATTTTGAATAACGCCGCCACTTTGCTCATGCCGGGAAGAAATAGAACATTTTTCCTTTCGCGCCGGTTTCGATAAGACCACTTCGCAATGAATCAGAAGACGGGATTTTTCCTAACAAGTATTAAAAAGAAAAATTACAATGTTTTCCGCCCGGGTTCGAACCGGGGACCTTGCGCGTGTGAGGCGCACGTGATAACCACTACACCACGGGAACCTGCTAGGCCTTGTTTTATTTCGTTTTGTAAATATAATCGTTCAAACGATACAGAAAAAAACGTGTTTTTAAAATATATAATTTCAGATGAACAAAATATGTATTCCTTTGCTAAGTAATAAAGACTGTACACTTTCACTACAAAATTAGCTAAATGCACAAGATTTTCTCTGGGAGTAGGGGTAGATGCATAAAGACGTAAAATGCGATTTGCTAATGTTATTCACCTAGCATGTGAAAGTTGTCCAGGACTTTCAGCAGCCAACCTTATAAGAAACTCTCCATCAGAGATAGCTTTGCAAATTTCAGCAAGTGCATTTGATAGGTAATTGTTCCGCCGCGTTCTCAAGTTCATTGTCGCTAATTCCACTTCCATTGGATGAAAATTCGAAATCGGTAGGGAATGGTATGAAATTAGCTAAGAACCATTTAACCCCTCATGGCCTTAAAACTTTCTATATATACGCATATAAATATATCGATTTGAAACTGCGAACGCCCCACTTTATACTGTAACCCCCTTACGCCCATTATTCGTATGCCAGTGGCCCCTCGACCTAATTTTGAATATCGACGCCACTTTGCTTATGTGTCATGGAGAAAATGGGGGAACATTTCATTCCTGCCCTTTCGTTTTGATACGACACTTCTGTTAGTGAAGAAGGGATATTTCTTAAGTTATTAAAATAGAAAGGCAACAGTGTTTCCGCCCGGGTTCGAAACGGGGACCTTGCGCGTGTGAGGCGCACGTGATAACCACTACACCACGGAAACTTGCCAGGCCTTGTTTTATTTCGTTTTGTAAATAGAATCGTTCAAAAGGATGCAGAAAAAAACGTGTTGTTAAAATATATAATTTCAGATGAACAAAATACGTATTCCTTTGCTAAGTAATAAAGACTGTACACTTTCATTACAAAATTAGCTAATTGCACAAGATTATCTGTGGGAGTAGGGGAGGATGCATAAAGACGTAAAATGCGATTTGCTAGTGTTATCAAATTAGCATGTGAAAGTTGTCCAGGACTTTCAGCAGCCCATCTTGTAGGAAACTCTCCATCAGAGATAGCTTTTCAAATTTCAGCAAGTGCATTTGATCGGTAATTGTTCCGCCGTGTTCTCAAGTTCATTGTAGCTAGTTCCAATTCCATTGGATGAAAATTCGATATCGGCAGGGTATGGTATGAAATTAGCTCAGAATCATTTAACCCCATTGCCTTGGGAAACTTTTCTATATGTACGCATATAAATATATCGATTTGCAACTGGGAGAAAGCCCCCGGTATCCTGCAACCCCTTACACCTTTATTCGTATGCCAGTGGCCCCTCTCCCTAATTTTGAATAGCGCCACTTTGCCCATGTGTCATAGAGAAAATGGGGGAACATTTTATTCCTGCCCTTTCGTTTTGATAAGACACTTCTGTTAGTGAAGACGGGATATTTCTTAAGTTATTAAAGAAAAAGGTAACAGTGTTTCCGCCCGGGATCGAACCGGGGACCTTGCGCGTGTTAGGCGCACGTGATAAGCACTACACCACGGGAACTTGCTATACCGCGTTTTATTTCGTTTTGTAAATAGAATCGTTCAAAAGGATACAGAAAAAAACGTATTGTTAAAATATATAATATCAGATGAACAAAATACGTATTCCTTTGCTAAGTAATAAAGACTGTACACTTTCATTACAAAATTAGCTAATTGCACAAGATTATCTGTGGGAGTAGGGGTGGATGCATAAAGACGTAAAATGCGATTTGCTAGTGTTATCAAATTCGTATGTGAAAGTTGTCCAGGACTTTCAGCAGCCCATCTTGTAGGAAACTCTCCATCAGAGATAACTTTTCAAATATCAGCAAGTGCATTTGATCGGTACTTGTTCCGTCGCGTTCTCAAGTTCATTGTCGCTAATTCCACTTCCATTGGATGAAAATTCGAAATCGGTAGGGAATGGTATGAAATTAGCTAAGAACCATTTAACCCCCCATGGCCTTAAAACTTTCTATATATACGCATATAAATATATCGATTTGAAACTGCGAACGCCCCCCTTTATACTGTAACCCCCTTACGCCCATTATTCGTATGCCAGTGGCCCCTCTCCCTAAGTTTGAATATCGACGCCACTTTGCTTATGTGTCATGGAGAAAATGGGGGAATATTTCATTCCTGCCCTTTCGTTTTGATAAGACACTTCTGTTAGTGAAGAAGGGATATTTCTTAAGTTATTAAAAGAAAAAGGTAACAGTGTTTCCGCCCGGGATCGAACCGGGGACCTTGCGCGTGTGAGGCGCACGTGATAACCACTACACCACGGAAACTTGCCAGGCCTTGTTTTATTTCGTTTTGTAAATATAATCGTTCAAATGATACAGAAAAAAACGTGTTTTTAAAATATATAATTTCAGATGAACAAAATACGTATTCCTTTGCTAAGTAATAAAGACTGTACAGTTTCACTACAAAATTAGCTAAATGCACAAGATTTTCTCTGGGAGTAAGGGTAGATGCATAAAGACGTAAAATGCGATTTGCTAGTGTTATTCACCTAGCATGTGAAAGTTGTCCAGGACTTTTAGCAGCCAACCTTATAAGAAACTCTCCATCAGAGATAGTTTTGCAAATTTAAGCAAGTGCATTTGATAGGTAATTGTTCCGCCGCGTTCTCAAGTTCATTGTCGCTAGTTCCAATTCCATTGGATGAAAATTCGATATCGGCAGGGTATGGTATGAAATTAGCTAAGAATCATTTAACCCCCCATTGCCTTGAAACTTTCTATATATACGCATATAAATATATTGATTTGAAACTGCGAACGCCTACCCATTATTCTGTAACCCCCTTACGCCCTTTATTTGTATGCCTGTGGCCCCACTCCCTAAGTTTGAATAACAACGCCACTTTGCTTATGTGTCATGGAGAAAATGGGGGAACATCACATTCCTGTCCTCTCGTTTTCATAAGACACTCCTGTGAATGAAGACGGGATTTTTTCTTAAGTATTAAAAAAGAAAATATTACAATGTTTCCGCCCCGGATCGAACCAGGGACCTTGCGCGTGTGAGGCGCACGTGATAACCACTACACCACGGAAACTTGCTATTCCGCGTTTTATTTCGTTTTGTAAATAGAATCGTTCAAAAGGATACAGAAAAAAACGTGTTGCTAAAATAAATAATTTCAGATGAACAAAATATGTATTCCTTTGCTAAATTATAAAGACTGTACACTTTCATTACAAAATTAGCTAAATGTACAAGATTTTCTGCGGGAGTAGGGGTGGATGCATAAAGACGTAAAATGCGATTTGCTAGTGTTATCAAATTAGTATGTGAAAGTTGTCCAGGACTTTCAGCAGCCCATCTTGTAGGAAACTCTCCATCAGAGATAGCTTTTCAAATTTCAGCAAGTGCATTTGATCGGTACTTGTTCCGTCGCGTTCTCAAGTTCATTGTCGCTAATTCCACTTCCATTGGATGAAAATTCGAAATCGGTAGGGAATGGTATGAAATTAGCTAAGAACCATTTAACCCCCCATTGCCTTAAAACTTTCTATATATACGCATATAAATATATCGATTTGAAACTGCGAACGCCCCCCTTTATACTGTAACCCCCTTACGCCCATTATTCGTATGCCAGTGGCCCCTCGTCCTAATTTTGAATATCGACGCCACTTTGCTTATGTGTCATGGAGAAACATTTCATTCCTGCCCTTTCGTTTTGATAAGACACTTCTGTTAGTGAAGAAAGGATATTTCTTAAGTTATTAAAATAAAAAGGCAACAGTGTTTCCGCCCGGGTTCGAACCGGGGACCTTGCGCGTGTGAGGCGCACGTGATAACCACTACACCACGGGAACCTGCTAGGCCTTGTTTTATTTCGTTTTGTAAATATAATCGTTCAAACGATACAGAAAAAAACGTGTTTTTAAAATATATAATTTCAGATGAACAAAATATGTATTCCTTTGCTAAGTAATAAAGACTGTACACTTTCACTACAAAATTAGCTAAATGCACAAGATTTTCTCTGGGAGTAGGGGGAAATGCATAAAGACGTAAAATGCGATTTGTTAGTGTTATTCACCTAGCATGTGAAAGTTGTCCAGGACTTTTAGCAGCCAACCTTATAAGGAACTCTCCATCAGAGATAGCTTTGCAAATTTCAGCAAGTGCATTTGATAGGTAATTGTTCCGCCGCGTTCTCAAGTTCATTGTCGCTAATTCCACTTCCATTGGATGAAAATTCGAAATCGGTAGGGAATGGTATGAAATTAGCTAAGAACCATTTAACCCCCCATTGCCTTGAAACTTTCTATATTTACGCATATAAATATATTGATTTGAAACTGCGAACGCCTACCCATTATCCTGTAACCCCCTTACGCCCTTTATTTGTATGCCTGTGACCCCTCTCCCTAAGTTTGAATAACAACGCCACTTTGCTTATGTGTCATGGAGAAAATGGGGGAACATCACATTCCTGTCCTTTCGTTTTGATAAGACAATTCTGTGAATGAAGACGGGATTTTTTCTTAAGTATTAAAAAAGAAAATATTACAATGTTTCCGCCCGGGATCGAACCAGGGACCTTGCGCGTGTGAGGCGCACGTGATAACCACTACACCACGGGAACTTGCTATATCGCGTTTTATTTCATTTTGTAAATAGAATCGTTCAAAAGGATACAGAAAAAAACGTGTTGTTAAAATATATAATTTCAGATGAACAAAATATGTATTCCTTTGCTAAGTAATAAAGACTGTACCCTTTCATTACAAAATTAGCTAATTGCACAAGATTATCTGTGGGAGTAGGGGTGGATGCATAAAGACGTAAAATGCGGTTTGCTAGTGTTATCAAATTAGTATGTGAAAGTTGTCCAGGACTTTCAGCAGCCCATCTTGTAGGAAACTCTCCATCAGAGATAGCTTTTCAAATATCAGCATGTGCATTTGATCGGTACTTGTTCCGTCGCGTTCTCAAGTTCATTGTCGCTAATTCCACTTCCATTGGATGAAAATTCGAAATCGGTAGGGAATGGTATGAAATTAGCTAAGAACCATTTAACCCCCCATTGCCTTAAAACTTCCTATATATACGCATATAAATATATCGATTTGAAACTGCGAACGCCCCCCTTTATACTGTAACCCCCTTACGCCCATTATTCGTATGCCAGTGGCCCCTCGACCTAATTTTGAATATCGACGCCACTTTGCTTATGTGTCATGGAGAAAATGGGGGAACATCACATTCCTGTCCTTTCGTTTTGATAAGACAATTCTGTGAATGAAGACGGGATTTTTTCTTAAGTATTAAAAAAGAAAATATTACAATGTTTCCGCCCGGGATCGAACCAGGGACCTTGCGCGTGTGAGGCGCACGTGATAACCACTACACCACGGGAACTTGGTATTCCGTGTTTTATTTCGTTTTGTAAATAGAATCGTTCAAATGGATACAGAAAAAAACGTGTTTTTAAAATATATAATTTCAGATGAACAAAATATGTATTCCTTTCCTAAGTAATAAAGACTGTACACTTTCATTACAAAATTAGCTAATTGCACAAGATTATCTGTGGGAGTAGGGTTGGATGCATAAAGACGTAAAATGCGATTTGCTAGTGTTATCAAATTAGTATGTGAAAGTTGTCCAGGACTTTCAGCAGCCAATCTTGTAGGAAACTCTCCATCAGAGATAGCTTTTCAAATATCAGCAAGTGCATTTGATCGGTAATTGTTCCGCCGCGTTCTCAAGTTCATTGTCGCTAATTCCACTTCTATTGGATGAAAATTCGAGATCGGTAGGGAATGGTATGAAATTAGCAAAGTACCATTTAACGCCCCATTGCCTTGAAACTTTGTATATATATACACATATAAATATAGGGATTTGCAACTGTGAATGCCCCCCCCCATTATCCTTTAACCCTCTTACGCCTTTATTCGTATGCCAGTGGCCTCTCTCCCTAATTTTGAATAACGACGCCACTTTGCTTAGTGTCATGGAGAAAATGGGGGAACATTTCATTCCTGCCCTTTCGTTTTGATAAGACACTTTCTGTTAGTGAAGACGGGATATTTCTTAAGTTATTAAAGAAAAAGGTAACAGTGTTTCCGCCCGGGATCGAACCAGGGACCTTGCGCGTGTGAGGCGCACGTGATAACCACTACACCACGGGAACTGGCTATTCCGCGTTTTATTTCGTTTTGTAAATAGAATCGTTCAAAAGGATACAGAAAAAAACGTGTTTTTAAAATATATAATTTCAGATGAACAAAATATGTATTCCTTTGCTAAATTATAAAGACTGTACACTTTCATTACAAAATTAGCTAAATGCACAAGATTTTCTGCGGGAGTAGGGGTGGATGCATAAAGACGTAAAATGCGGTTTGCTAGTGTTATCAAATTAGTATGTGAAAGTTGTCCAGGACTTTCAGCAGCCCATCTTGTAGGAAACTCTCCATCAGAGATAGCTTTTCAAATATCAGCAAGTGCATTTGATCGGTAATTGTTCCGCCGCGTTCTCAAGTTCATTGTCGCTAATTCCACTTCCATTGGATGAAAATTCGAGATCGGTAGGGAATGGTATGAAATTAGCAAAGTACCATTTAACGCCCCATTGCCTTGAAAATTTGTATATATATACATATATAAATATAGGGATTTTCAACTGTGAATGCCCCCCCCACATTATCCTTTAACCCCCTTACGCCTTTATTCGTATGCCAGTGGCCTCTCTCCCTAATTTTGAATAACGCCGCCACTTTGCTTATGTGTCATGGAGAAAATGGGGGAACATTTCATTCCTGCCCTTTCGTTTTGATAAGACACTTCTGTTAGTGAAGAAGGGATATTTCTTAAATTATTAAAGAAAAAGGTAACAGTGTTTCCGCCCGGGATCGAACCGGGGACCTTGCGCGTGTGAGGCGCACGTGATAACCACTACACCACGGGAACTTGCTATCCGCGTTTTATTTCGTTTTGTAAATAGAATCGTTCAAAAGGATACAGAAAAAAACGTGTTGTTAAAATATATAATTTCAGATGAACAAAATATGTATTCCTTTGCTAAGTAATAAAGACTGTACACTTTCATTACAAAATTAGCTAAATGCACAAGATTTTCTCTGGGAGTAAGGGTAGATGCATAAAAACGTAAAATGCGATTTGCTAGTGTTATTCACCTAGCATGTGAAAGTTGTCCAGGACTTTTAGCAGCCAACCTTATAAGAAACTCTCCATCAGAGATAGCTTTGCAAATTTCAGCAAGTGCATTTGATAGGTAATTGTTCCGCCGCGTTCTCAAGTTCATTGTCGCTAATTCCACTTCCATTGGATGAAAATTCGAAATCGGTAGGGAATGGTATGAAATTAGCTAAGAACCATTTAACCCCTCATGGCCTTAAAACTTTCTATATATACGCATATAAATATATCGATTTGAAACTGCGAACGCCCCACTTTATACTGTAACCCCCTTACGCCCATTATTCGTATGCCAGTGGCCCCTCGACCTAATTTTGAATATCGACGCCACTTTGCTTATGTGTCATGGAGAAAATGGGGGAACATCACATTCCTGTCCTTTCGTTTTGATAAGACAATTCTGTGAATGAAGACGGGATTTTTTCTTAAGTATTAAAAAAGAAAATATTACAATGTTTCCGCCCGGGATCGAACCAGGGACCTTGCGCGTGTGAGGCGCACGTGATAACCACTACACCACGGGAACTTGCTATTCCGCGTTTTATTTCGTTTTGTAAATAGAATCGTTCAAAAGGATACAGAAAAAAACGTGTTTTTAAAATATATAATTTCAGATGAACAAAATATGTATTCCTTTGCTAAGTAATAAAGACTGTACACTTTCATTACAAAATTAGCTAATTGCACAAGATTATCTGTGGGAGTAGGGGTGGATGCATAAAGACGTAAAATGCGATTTGCTAGTGTTATCAAATTAGCATGTGAAAGTTGTCCGGGACTTTCAGCAACCCATCTTTTAGGAAACTCTCCATCAGAGATAGCTTTTCAAATATCAGCAAGTGCATTTGATCGGTAATTGTTCCGCCGCGTTCTCAAGTTCATTGTCGCTAATTCCAATTCGATATCGGCAGGGTATGGTATGAAATTAGCTAAGAATCATTTAACCCCCCATTGCTTTGAAACTTTCTATATCTACGCATATAAATATATTGATTTGAAACTGCGAACGCCTACCCATTATCCTGTAACCCCCTTACGCCCTTTATTTGTATGCCTGTGGCCCCTCTCCCTAAGTTTGAATAACAACGCCTCTTTGCTTATGTGTCATGGAGAAAATGGGGGAACATCACATTCCTGTCCTCTCGTTTTGATAAGACACTCCTGTGAATGAAGACGGGATTTTTTCTTAAGTATTAAAAAAGAAAAGATTACAATGTTTCCGCCCGGGATCGAACCAGGGACCTTGCGCGTGTGAGGCGTGCGTGATAACCACTACACCACGGGAACTTGTTAGGCCTTGTTTTATTTCGTTTTGTAAATATAATCGTTCAAAAGATACAGAAAAAAACGTGTTTTTAAGATATATAATTTCAGATGAACAGAATACGCATTCCTTTGCTAAGTAATAAAGACTGTACACTTTCATTACGAAATTAGCTAAATGCACAAGATTTTCTCTGGGAGTAGGGGTTAGTGCATAAAGACGTAAGATGCGATTTGCTAGTGTTATTCACCTAGCATGTGAAATTCTCCAGGGCTTTTAGCAGGCAACCTTGTAGGAAACTCTCCATCAGAGATAACTTTGCAAATTTGAAACAAGTGCATTTGAGCGGTTATCGTTATGACGCATTCCCACGTTCATTGTCGTAAATTCCCCTTCCATTGGACGAAAATTCATGCTCGGTAGGGTATTGCATGAAATTAGCTGAGAACCATTTAACCCCCCATTACCATAAACTTTGCATGTACACACATAAAATTATATCGATTTATAACCGTGAACACCCCCCACCACCCCTTTACCTGTGACCCCTTACGCAATTTCTTCGTATGCCTGTGGACCCTCTCCCTAGTTTTGAATAGCTACACCACTTTGCTTATCTGTCAAAGAGAAAATGGAGAACATGGTATTCGTTTTTCTTTGTTTTGGTAAAACACTTCTGTTAATGAAGACGGTATATTTCTTAAGTTATTAAAAAAAAAAGGCAACAGTGTTTCCGCCCGGGATCGAACCAGTGGTCTTGCGCGTGTGAGGCGCACGTGATAACCACTGCACCCCGGGACTTGCTATGCCGCTTTTTATTTCATTTTGTAAATATAATCGTTCAAAAGGATACAGGAAAAAACATGTTTTTAATATATATAATTTCAGATGGACAAAATATGTATTCCTTTGCTAAGCAATAAAGACTGTACACTTTCATTTCAAAATTAGCTAAGTGCACAATATTTTCTGTGGGAGTATTGTTCGATGCATAAAGACGTAAAATGCGATTTGCTAGTGTTATCCCCCCTAGAATGTGAAATTTTCCAGGACTTTTAGCAGCCAACCTTGTTGGAAACTCTCCATCAGAGATAACTTTGCAAATTTCTAACAAGTGCATTTAATCGTTAATTGTTACGACGCATTCCCACATTCATTGTGGTAAATTCCCCTTCCATTGGATGAAAATTCGTGATCGGTAGGGTATAGCACGAAATTATCTGTGAACCAATATGGCCTGTGTATTTTCGTGGACCAGTCGTTGGACCACCTAAATGTGTCATCAAATGTCTTAACGGTAACTCGTTACGATGCAGTTGACAAATCAACGAAAAGAGAGATGTCTCTTCAGCTCTAACTCTACAAGTCTAATTACTCCTCCTTTCCTTCCAGTGTCCGTTACCGTTCCATCGCATCCAATGGCTATCGATTTGTTTGTACTCATTTTGTTCTTTAATATAAAATCCCATATAGCCTTTTTAATCGATAATGCTGTACTAGAAGGTGAGACACATGCTATGTAATGTGACCCAGGTTCTTCGATAATATATTTTCGTTCTTGTAATACAACATTCCGATGATATTTTCCACGTGAATCAGTCTGCATAGTGATGGTTTTATCTTTTCAACCATCGAAATATAATGACATCAGCTGCGATGTAACAAGATGTTCTTCAGTTTTCAGAGCTTTTGTACGCTTTCTTCGGACTTTATTTCTGTCATTAGCAATGTCTGGAAGTGATAAATCTTTTTTTTTTGGGAATAGCGGAGGCAAGTACTTATGGCGACCTGTCACTGATGCCGTATCGATCGCGTCCGTGAAAAGTGAGGTAAGTTTATCCTAACTTGTGAATCTTTTTCACTTTCTTCGGTTGAATGCTCTTCGGATGGAAAGGATTCTTCAGAACAATTTTCACCATAAGAAACTATAATATTTTCAGAACTGTCTACCGTTGAGTGCCAAAATCTGCTTCCTGGTTTGCTGTCTTCAGTACAGGTTTCTCTATCTTCTTTTGAATTTTTTGAGCCTTTATCTTTTTTCGTATACTTTAAGGATCTACCCTCGGATTGACGATTGCGCATGTGTCTTTTATGAAGCTTTCTAGTGTGAGTACTATCCACAGAGCCAATAAGCACTTTTCTTTCTCTTCTTTGATCTAAAAGAAATTCTTTCTCAGCTACAGGTACTTTTCTATTTTTTTCACATACGCATGAAGTAAAATCAGAGCATTTGCATGCTGCGACGTCAAATAAAGCATTTAAATTGTCTTCGAATTCTTGAGCCTTCTTCCGAAAAGTTTCAACGTTTCCACGACTTTTGTGTGATTTTTTCAAAAGCTTAAATTCTTCACGCTTTTTCTTTAAAATTTGCAATATTCTTTTTCTGTGAACTATGGGAGTGGACAATTTTTTTCCCAAATTGGCTCTGCTTTATTAATTACAATATCCGCTATTACTGTAAATGCCGGTTCCTCTTTCTCTTGAATTTTTTTTTTTCATTCTTCACGAACTGATAGAACTTAAATACCTGAAGATATGTATGAAACACTCTTTCATTTAAATCTAGAGTACTTTTATATCCTGCTCCGATTGTATGAATTTTTATAAAATTCACTTTGAACTAATACTATTATTTTAATTAAAGAAATAATCGTTATTATAGAACAAATAAACCTTAAAAAGGAAAGAAAGCGTTTGGGTGCATAATCAATGGGATTATTGGTGAATTATTATTATTAAAGTACATATCAGTATTAAATATCAGTATTATAAAGTATTATCTCTCACTTGAATGTACATATCAGGACGTAAAGAGTCCAGTTGAATTGTAAGTACTGTTTATTCTATTTTTGAAGAATTTATGAAAAATAATAATTATATAGATGAATGATGGTAAAAAATTTATGTTTGGAAGCCCGATATAATATCTCAAGTGATATTAAAAAGTTATAAATGATAAAGGAAGTTTGCAAGAACATTTACAAAAGAATATTAATATATGTTATTAAAACATGAGAAATAATAAGAACGTAAGAAACTGATAAATAAATAACCAGAAGTGTTGATAAATAAATAGCCAGAAGTGCTATTGAATAATAGTTTAAAGCAAGACCATAGCTGGGATTTAATTTCGGGAGGTCAAAAATTTTCACAACATGTATCCATACAATCACAGCATGCACAGGGGCGGACTGGGTCCTCTCAAAGGGGGCATATCTTGGATTATCGGAGGGTGCGAGTCTTATATAGCCCATGAGGGCGCAGCGACCCGGAGGCCGGCGACCCAGTCCGCCCCTGAACATGCATATCCGTAGCCAAATTCCCTTAAAAATTTGGTTTCGGGGGAAGACCAGTTCCCAAGATACCCCTCTCTGGATACGGGCATCGTTCGAAGCACAGGCATAGAATTATATGCCACCCCTTCCCCCCACAATATTTTTCAATTTTACATATATTGTAATGTTTAAATATCCATATTATGTGTTTGGACCCCAATAATTTTGAAAACTCTACGCCTATGGTTGAAATAATGTTGTATAAAGGGAGTGGAAATAAATAGTACGAAGTTAATGTATAAAAACAATTTGTTCAAAGAGAACGCTGACGGGGCAGTAAGACTAGGGAAAAGAGAATGGGGTAATCTAAGCGGTTTTTGCTCTCTCTAGTTCTACAGAAAAGGAGGGCCCCCTTAAACAAAACAGGGACCCTTTAGCAAAGAACTCATATATGGGGTGGTCCCCTGAAAATGTACTCTATTCGAGTTGCTAACTAATTAAAAGTTTGCTTACTAAAAATTTACTCAAATTTAAATTATATTAAAACAGATTCCAGTTTAAATTATATTATAAAAAGTATTAATTTATGCATAACGTTGAGAAGTGCTTGTGTAACTACAAATAAATAACTGATTTTGATAAATTAATGCAAAAATAGTAATAATTAATTTCTGTTTAAATATGCACATGCCATGAGCTCTTATGTGGGAACGAGGATGCTCAGATTCGCTCCCCAGCTGTTCAAAAATTTGATTTTCCGATTTCGTTTTGCATTTACTGCAAATTTTGAAACACATTTTAAAAAACTTATTCTTATCTTATCTTATTACTAATTGTCAAGCAGTATCAAGTCTCACTGTGAAACCCCGAAGCGACTGGTGAAAATCACTTAAAGACCGAGGGCCAGGTGAAATTTCCAAAGGCATTATGCTCCCGTACGACAATGCAAAAGAAGAAGCGCAATAATTTTTCCTCAGCTCCTCCTTCTCCACTAGAAGTACTCAAATAGGCTTCCATGTGTACAATTTAAGAAAACCTTCGTTCTGAAGAAGATTCGTATCAGGATCATGTTAACGTATTCAGAGGAGGGGGTAAGCTCGATCATTTCTGATCCCCCCCTTTTTTGCCACAACCTTTAAATTTCAAAAAACAAACCCCGACAATCTCGGACTCCCGTTTGAGTCGGCGCTCTCGGCCCGAGCCCCGTTGGCACCACCCGTAAAGACGGCACTGATGCATATGAAGTTATTCAATAACTCCGTGCATGGGCGCCCATATTAGTACTACTTGGTGGGGGGGTACTGGGAAAAATTATTACCTCCTTCAAAGCTGTCGACAATTTTAGATGCGCAATACCAAAACGTTGCCAAAATAACAATTGATACCTTTGACAATTAGTTTGTTTGTTTGGTTTATGGCGCAAGAGCATCTGGGCTCTACTGCGCCAATGATAATTAGTAATGAGCTAACCTTTATTTTAAATGTGACTGTAACCAGCAATGCATAGAAGGTTCGCAAATCAAATTTTAAACGGCTAGGACTTCCGGGCCTCCCTCTGCCTCTGCTTCATTACGTAAGGCGCCCTTCCATGGCTATATATATGGGCAATTGTCTCTTCTCCTATTTCGAAAGGGACAGGATGTAACAATGTCGAATTTATTTTTGCGTATTGCGCAATTAAAGATCGTGCTACCGGATGACTGGCAAATATCGAAATACATTATTTACGCGAAAAGCTATGAAAGTTCAAAAACAAACGAATAATGGTTTTCCCCACGCTGTTTATCAAGGTGAAATCCAAAAAGGAAATGCAATCGCACTGTTGGAAATTTCCTTCGTTCGCCTATGTGTTTGTTTTCTTACGTACTGCGTTATAAGCAGTATAAGTGGTTTTACGGTGTGCGGTTTTACATTCATCCAATGGCAGGCTTGATTTCCTGTGCTCAATTTTGGATTTATTGATAGGCTAAGTAGGCTGAAGTTTACGATGGCGATTTTTTGATTGCGAGAGCTTTGAGAAGGCGCGGCTGAATTTTTTAGCTAGCAAAATAAGTAATAAGTAAGTGCAAAAAAATAAATGCATTCTTATTTTTTGCTTTGTGTTCATTGAGGGATTCGATTCCCTTTCCCCCCCAAGAAGAAAAATATGCCACTACTGTCCAGGGAAGGGGGTTATGGGGGACCCGTCGAAATGAACCTGGGGGGGGGGGCAGCGTTGACTTTTGGTACACTCTCCTGAGATGTCCTTAGTAGTACCTCTCCCCAAGGTTGATCTTAAGTGCCGTTATATTAGCTTACGCAGAAGGTTTATTGGTGGGGGCGAGGGTACAGGCTTCTAATGGAAGGGGCTTAAAAAACTGCAACTCTATGTATTCATATTTGTATACAGTGAAAACCGTCTAAGGCGGAAACTTGCTCAACACGGAATTTTTTTACGGTCCCTTCAAAAGTCAATGGTAGTTAACATTAGCTAACACAGAAACTGTCTAACGCGGAAGCGGAAAGCACTATTTAATCCCGTTAAAGAGAAAAACCTGCATAAAGCGGAAAATCGCTGGCAGGAAGAAAATTTTCTCAGCAGAAAAAGGAAAGAGGGTTGTAATACAATGCAAATAGCAAAGTGGGGGATGACGAATAAAAGGCATTTTACAGATATAGAATGCCCTTGTCCGCATAGGCGTAGCCAGGGGGCGGTTTTGGGGGTTGTAACCCCCCATCGCAATGAAATTTTGTATATTTAACATAGGAATATATGAGTTGTAGCTCTGTAACCCCTCCCATTAAGCCTATAACCCCCACTAATGAAATTTCTACCCACGCCTATGCTTGTCCGACCACCATTTTGCACACCACCCACCCACCATAGCATACCCAGAAAGTTCATAAGGGGAGGGTTACAGGCTTACAATGGGGGGTTACAGAGCTACAACTCCATTGTATTTACATGTATACTATATACAATTTCATCGCAATGGGGGTTACAATCATAATCGACCCCTCTTACGTATGCCAGTGCCACCCACTTCTTAAATAAAAACGTTCATTATTAACCAGAACGAAAAGTCACTCATATGGACTTTATCAATTCATGGATAAACCCACCGCAAGGGAGAGTATCTTTATACAAGGGAATCATTACCTTTACAACGGAGGTACTTTATCGTTACAATTTAAGCTTACATAATAGACTCTTTGTATATAATTGGCATGCATAGTTTGCATGAAATTTTGCATCATATTGATCGTAACTACTAAAACCACAAAATAGTGCAAAAATTAAAATTAATAAAAATAAAATGCAGTGATAAAATAAATATTTTTATCAAAAGGAAAATAAATTTAGTTTTAAAGTTCGCAAGATAAGACAAATAAAAACAATTAGCATATGCAGTCATCTCTTACCACTGAATTTAACTATGTATGTATTTGTTTTGCATGTAACCTACATAAGACGGAAACCTGCATACTACGGAATTTTTTTCCGGTTCTGTGAGTTTCCGCCTTAGACAGGTTTCACTGTATACAAAATTCACAATTGGGGGTTATGACACCCCTCAACGCCCACTGCGTTTTCCAGTGAATTATTAGTGTATCTATGAGCAGTATTCTCTGCTTTTAATATTGTCATAATTGCATGATAATACAATTAGACTTTAAATTTTAATAATTTTGTCTCGGTTCACGCAAAGGAAAAAACAATTAAGTATTCGATTGTGTGAATGGCCTTAAATTAATTTTAATTAATTAATTAAAATTAATTTAAAGAAGCGCGGTGATCCTAAGAATAGAATCATTTAGGACATTGGCTCCCAACCGTTTTCAAGTCGCGACCCACTTTTATAGTACAAAAGTTATCCTCAACCCCCTTTTATAATAGCCACGTTATCCGCAACCCCCTTTTATAGTAGCCAAGTTATCTGCAACCCCCTTTTATAGTAACCAATAGTCAGGTCTGACGATCTAGGTTGCCAAGTGGGATGTGCACACAGGAATGTTGAAAGACATCTGCAAATGTTCGTCGAATGCCTTTTTAGAGGAATGCCGATTTCAGTGATGTATTGCAGACAAAAGCCGGTGGTGGGTAGCTGGAGGTTGTAACACTCATTGCAATGAAACTTTGAGTATTTAACACAGGAATATATGAGTTGTAGTTCTGTTACCACCCTCTCATTGAGCCCATAACCGCCCCTTGTGGTGTCTACGGGCCCATGTAACAACGAAGGAATAAAAAATATCTTCTTGTCATTTCAGCAGATTTGTACTTCAATGTACAATTTAAAAAGAAAAAACGTATTTCCGCCCGGTATCGAACCTGGGACCTTGCTCGTGTGAAGCCCACGTGATAACCACCACACTTTGGAAACCTGCCTTGTACCCCTTTGTTTAAGTTTATGAAGGTAACCCTTTAAAATTAATTTCATCGATATAACGATATATATTTTTTTAAATTAAATTATATTATTTCTATATTCCGTTATCAAATGAACGCCTATACATAGGATTGAAAAAATGAGAGGGGCTTTGATGGAAATGGATTTTTACCCCATAAGGAAATTTATTGAACTGCCAATAATGTTGTTTAAGTTGAGGGGGGGGGGGTTAAGGCCCTCTGCGTGCACGTCTTTGTTCAGAAAGAACAGATGAAATAAGAAAACAGGTTAAGGTAACGTAGAAGACAAACTGCTCCGTGTTACGCTATTATTATTATTATTATTATTATTATTATTATTATTATTATTATTATTATTGTATTCAATACACATGGATGGTATTTGGAGAGATTTCCATCCAATAGTAGACAGATAATGGTTGAATCTGATGAGATGAAAATGTCAACACTTCCTTTTCAAAAATTCATTTTTAAATGTAGCCACTAGATTTTCACATCACAACTCAAAATTAATTAATTGTACGAGAGTAAAATCAGTTGAAAATCCCAATTTATTATAAAGTAAAAAAATTTTCTAATTAAAAATTGTTTGGTTGTTAAACACAGGTTCAAAAGGTTATATTCTTATATGGTATTATTAATTGTTTATTAATGATAATAAATTTGTAACTCGCAAAAGAAGTATGACGTTTCCCACGTATTTCAGAAAGGAATATGAAAAAGAAAAAAGAAAAAAACCGTAATAGACTTATCCCACGTCTTCTTCTGATTAAAGCATTTATGCATTCGGAAGGATGTGTTAAATTCACAGCCGCTGCTGAAATCGGTCGTCCCCAAACCGGATACATGCTCGCTTACGAACTGAAACCATTTTGTTTGTCAAACCATTTAGTTTTACTATTAAATTAGTTTTAATTTTTATCTAAATTTTTATTGGAAATTTAATTTTAATTGAAGAAATTATAACCCAACTTACGAGATTGCAGCTGCAGAATTGGCGTAAGGGTTTCCCAGGTGAGACTAAAAATTTGCTTCCCAAACTTATAGTCGTGGGCTATGAGCTCATGAGGGGGGTTACAGAGCTACAACTCATATATTCCTATGTTAAATATACAAAATTTCATTGCAATGGGGGTTACAACCCCCAGACCCCCCCCACCGGCTTTTGTCTACAATACATCACTGAAATCGGCATTCCTCGAATAAGGCTTTCGACGAACATTTGCAGATGTCTTTCAACATTCCTGTGCGCGCATCCCACTTGGCAACCTACATCGCCAGATCTGACTCCAATGGGCTTCTTTGTTTGGAGTTTCCTGAAGCAAAAGGTTTACTGCACAGAATTTGTCAGTTTGTTAGACTTGAGCTGCCGGCTCTACGAGGCAATAATGATAAAACTGAGGGATGAGCTTCCGCTAAGCCCTAAAATGGTGGCCTAAAATGTTACCATGTTTGGCGCAGTATAGCCCAGATGCTCTTGCGCCATAAAACACCTAAACAAACAAACAAACAAACAAAATGGTTTCAGTTCGTAAGTGAGCAAGAGCATGTATCAGGTGTGAGGACGACCAGTTTCAGCAGCGGCTTTAAGTATCACACATTCTTCTGAATGCATACATCCTTTAATCAGAAGAAGACGTGGGATACGTCTATTAGGGTTTTTTTCTTTTTTTTTTTTTTTTCATATTCCTTTCTGAAATACGTGGGAAACGTCATACTTCTTTTGCGAGTTACAAATTAATTATCATTAATAAACAATTAATAATACTATATAAGAATATAACCTTTTGAACCTGTGTTTAACAGCCAAACAATTTTTAATTAGAAACATTTTTTACTTTATAATAAATTGGGATTTTCAACTGATTTTACTCTCGTACAATTAATTAATTTTGAGTTGTGATGTGAAAATCTAGTGGCTACATTTAAAAATGAATTTTTGAAAAGGAAGTGTTGACATTTTCATCTCATCAGATTCAACCATTATCTGTCTACTATTGGATGGAAATCTCTCCAAATGCCATCCATGTATATTGAATACACTAATAATAATAATAATAATAATAATAATAGCGTAACACGGAGCAATTTGTCTTCTACGGTACCTTAACCTGTTTTCTTATTTCATCTGTTTTATCTGAACAAAGACGTGCACGCAGAGGGCCTTAACCCCCCCCCCCAACTTAAACAACATTATTGGCAGTTAAATAAAATTCCTTATGGGGTAAAAATCTATTTCCATCAAAGCCCCTCCCATTTTTTCAATCCTATGTATGGGCGTGCATTTGATAACGGAATATAGAAATAATTTAACTTAATTTAAAAATATATATATCGTTATATCGATGAAATTAATTTTAAAGAGTTACCTTGATAAACTTGAACAAAGGGATGTAAGGCAGGTTTCCGTAGTGTAGTGGTTATCACGTGCGCCTCACACGCGCAAGGTCCCGGGTTCGATCCCGGGCGGAAACACTTTTTTTTTTTAAATTGTACATCTACCGAAATGACATTAAAACATCTTTTATTCCTTCGGTGTTACATCGGCCCGTAGACACCGAGTCTAATAATTTAAAACAAATTCCAATTTTTATATATATTTTAACTGTATGTAATATGTGCTTCCTCCCCACCCCACCCAATAATTTTGAAAACTCTATGTTGATAGCAACTATATATGAACTTCTTGTAAAAAACATATAAAAGAAAGAAGGAGAGTACCATTTCTTCATTTATGAAAAGAGAGAGAGAGAGAGGGAGGGAGGGAGGAAAGTAGACAGAGTAGGTAGGTAGGTAGGTAGGTAGTTGAATTAGATGTACAAACTCATTGCCTTATTTCTCTTTACATAAAACGTTTAATTCTTTAAAATCATAATTATTATGGAGCAGGGCCAAACCCGACCGGTTCATTCCTGACTGAACAAAAAAACGAGTCACACCCGACCGAATTTTAAACTTGGGGAAGGGGGGGCGGATGAATCGAAACTAAGGTTAACGAAACATTCATGAGGGGGTGGGGTGATCATAGGGGGAGACTCACTAAGAGCACTAAGGGTTATAAAGGGGTATAATGAAATTGATTAGCTGAAAAAATGAAAGAAAAGTAAGGTATTTATCAGTCGAGCTTAATCGTCGAGCCATCGCTTGTCTGTTGTTGGAAGATTTTCAGGGGAAAAATGAATAAAGAAAATTAAAAACGTAAAAATATATAAAAATTTTAAGACCATAAAAAATACATAAACATTTTAAAAACATGAAAAATACATATTTTCTTTAAAAAATCGAAAAAATTAAAACAATTAATTAAATGACAAAAAATCAACTTCTAAGCGCGCCAGTACTAATAATACAGTTCTAAGCCTGGATAAAATGTGAAGGAAAATTTATCAAAAAAAATTTTTTTTTCAAAATGACACGAGTTCCTGGTGAACGAAGTAACAGTTCAGATTTTTATATTTGCAGGTGATTTAAAGAAATTTCTATCTAATGGTAGTGGATACTCTCTTACTTTTACCCCAGCATATTTTGCAAAGAAAAGAAGGATTTCTCGTCGCCTGGTGGAGGCATAACCCACACCCTCTTGATAACCAGTCAAGGGCTCGTACCCATTGAGCTTGAACCCATTGCGAGATGTTTTGTCCGATTGTCTCGATTATATGGACATCTCGAGACCTCTCGATGGTTTTAAACCTGACGATGAATGAATTTCAGAAAAAGTCGCTAGATCTAACTATGTATACTCATTAACTAGATAATACTGCCATGTGCTCGTAAACCTGCAGCATTGATTCAGCAGCGCATGCGCAGTGTGGTTAAGTAGCAGACTATCATTAAACATCTGGATTTTTAAATTCGTCGAAGACCGGATGACTCGATTGTAAATTTGAGTTGATCCCGATTCTTTCGATTGTAAAACACCTCGTAATCACGTATCACTAATTGAGCTACAGACGACGATCAAACTTCCCTCTACGAGCGAATAAAAATCGCTCTTTCCTTTGCGAGTAATTTGCCATCAGAGGTATCGGTATCCTTGCATCATCAACGTAGAGTTTTCAAAATTATTTGGAGGATCCAAGCACATATCACGTACGTTTATACATTGCAATATATGTAAAATTGCTGCAATTTATTTTAAATTATTGGAGCGCTTTGTGCCCCACAGGCCCATGTATCTCTACGTCTATGCATTGCATGCCTGTCTGGCTACCTACTACGTGACCTATTACACTACCTACTATGTGAAATCATTTCAGAGGGAAACCCAACGTTGTCCAGGTAATAAATGGTTTAAAAAACCGTGTATAATGGAAAAACCCAACACAGTCCATTTATGCCAGAGGTTTTCAACCTTTTTTAACCCACGACTCCCTTTACCTCTCTTAAGTTGTCGACGTCTCTAAAATATGCAAACATAAAAATATTCAAAACATATGATATAAATATTTTCATATATCATTTGCTGGAAAATGTTAATCAGTGTTACGACACAGGGTGATTGGTGACCTCTCTGGATCGATACGACGGCCATGGTCGACTTAACTCCGGCGGCCACCCTTCCCAATGAAACCCTTGCACAATTCCTCCTCCTCCCATGGTCGACTTCCAAAGAATGCATTGAAGTTCTAGGTAGTGTTTTTCGTTTCAGAATCTGTGGCTGCTTCTGTTCGCCATTGCTGTATCGTTTTCGTCCTTGACATCAATAGAGCCATTCAGTGGCGGTTTTAGGCTAGGGCCAGGTGGCCATGGGCCCCCCAAATATAATCAGATTTTGCCTATGTGCATGGGCACTGCAGTGGTGTCTGTGCACATAGGAAGGTATTTGTGTTCCCCGTATTTTTTTTGTTTGTTTTTTTTGTCTAGAATCGCCACTGGAGCTTTTACTATTGCGGTTGCTGTCCTTCGCTCGTCATACTGTACCTTTCCGTCCCCTCGTCCGTCCTCTTCGCGTCCTCTCGTTCGTGCCGTTGTGTGTCTTGGTATCTTGCGTGTTCAGTCCAGAGGCGCAGCGACGGGGGGACCAAGGGGACCAGTTCCCCCAGAGCCTTAAATTAAAAAGATAAAAATATTGATTAAAATTAAAGTATCTACTTTAGTTTTCTTATTTTTAATATTTGTATTTTTACTTTTTCCCTTCCTTAGTTAAAAGAAATTTCATTCCACTAAAATTAAATTTTTATCTGGCACTTTGGTTTAAGGGAAATTCCCTTCGAAAGGAAAAAAACCTTCGGAAAGGGAAATTTCCTTGACGCTAGATAAGTTTGAAAAGTATTTCCTGATGTCAAATGTCTTGTTAGGGCCGTCCTTAGCTAATGCGGGGCCCATACATATACGAGTAAAAAAAAAAAAAATACCATGTTCCCAGTATTTAGGAGATATTGGTCATATCACATGTGAAAATTTATATGGCGAGTTAAACATGTGGCACAGCAAACTCAAATGACTTCAGAAATATTCAGATAATACTTTGGAAGCTTTTCATGAATGTGGTGAAATTATATTTCCCAGTATACAAAAACTTCTGAAGATAATGATTACATTCTAGTCACAACGTATAGCGCAGAGAAATCATTCTCCACCTTACGATATTTAAAAAATTATTTAAGAATTTCAACAGGTGAGCACATATTAAATGGATTGGCTATGCTATATATATCCATAAGGAGATTGAAGTAAACCTTGAAGAGGTTTTAAATGAAATAACTAAGAAGCCTAGACGACTTGACATTAAAGTTTGAATATTGTACATTTTCATTTATAGAAGTTATCGGTATACTGTTCTTATTTAACAAATGTGACGTTAAATAAATCAGTCTATTAGGCCAGCGGTCGCCAACCGGTGGTCCGCAAAAACAATTTTGGACATTTGTCATAGTCGGGTATATGCGCGGTCACATTTAGAGTGTGTGCGGATAATGTCGTCGTCGTTTGTGCAAGGAGATTATTGGGAAGGGTGGCCGCCGAAGGTGACAGCGCTGTATTACCAGGTACGGATAATGTGCATGATGATTACCCCGTAATAAGCAAATGAAGTTGAACCTGGATCGTCGTTTCAGCGTAATATTGCTGCCACCAACTCGGCTGAACAGCTGAGCGAATAGATTCTCTTCGTGAGGCGGGTTCCGTGTTCCACTTTAGTAATTAGAATTCGGGTGATGGAGAGTAAACAAACAACAATTGAAGTACAGAAGCTAATACTAAGGTTTATTAATGACTTTATAAGATTCATTTGTACATTGATACTTAGACAATTCCACTATAGGCGTAACGCTTAAATTCTAACGTATATAATGAGGTCCGAAATCACACACATACGTGCGTCCGCCCTATTCCTCTCCTTAATTCCATCTTCTTCTCTTGCACTCTGTACACCACAAACTCTTTTCCTACTATGATTTCATTGGTCAAGATTCCTCACGTGGTCACACATGATTGGACAGTGTAACCCTTCTCCCCGTTCGACACATGTTTCACATAATTATACTCAAACGTCGCTCTTAACACTATAGAAGAAAGTTATAGCAATTTCACACGTCCACATCTGGACCCTTACTTTATACCCTATTCATCAAGAAAACTTATAAGTTCCTATTTCCCATGCTTTTCCACCATGTGATAGTTACAACATTATTTGCATTTTTAATGTTTTATTAATAATAAAACAAAAATAATATTCTAAGAAATTCTCATATTCTGAATGACAATTTTCGCCTTTATATTGCACTAAATTCACGAAATGTGGTCCGCGGGATTTAAAATTATGAATTTAGTGGTCCGTGAGGTCCGAAAGGTTGGCGACCGCTGTATTAGGCGATAAATTGGTTTACAGCACAACCTCTAAGCGACCGTTTTTTTACGAAACCGACGGTAGTCGCCTTAGGAAGGTTTTGCATTATTTCAATATCTTGTCATTTGACATGCGTAATAAGGTGCAATGAGGTTTGACCCCCCATAACGAATTCCTGGCTGCGCCACTAGTTCAGCCCGGTGTTTTTCGTGATTATCATGCCTTCATAACCTTATCGCTCACCGATTCTTGCCCCTCTTCATAAAATCTCATCAGGATTCGTCCAGCCTTTTTTGATTCATGAAACTACGCGATGTTTCAAATCATCCTTCATATCTAATTTTTTGGAGGGCGGGGGAGGTGCTTCATCACTATGGTTTTTACATACCGCTTCTGGAAAAACAGTTCTGTCTGAGCAGACAACCTTTCCAAATCATCGTGCATACAAAACACATAAAAATCAATTTTCAAAATAGCAGTAGAAATGCTTTCCGTTTCCTATGAAAGAACTATTTGAATACTATTGAAATCTGAAGCTTGCTTTGTAAGGATTTAATAGTAAAAGTTTCATTTTTGTGAACAAAAATCCTACAAAATCTTCAAATATAAGGCTAAAAATAAAACTAAAAAAAACAGAAACTGATTTCTTATGTCCATGAAATAATTCCTTATGTTTGTGATTGGCTCGTTATATGCGTAGTATTCTACATATATTGAACACTAAATGAAATTAACTGAAGCCATTTGTTTATCATAGCCGTGTTCGTTAAGATTAAATTCCAACGCATTTAAAGAACAACCATCCAACTTAACCCTTCCCGTTAGATTCCAATTTGAACATTGATATGACTAATAACTTTTATTCTCGCAAAACAAACCGAAAATTTTCAAACCTATTTTTGGGGAAATACCCACTCACAAAAACACGGAGATAAGATGCAAATAAAAAAATGAAACCGAAGTTAACCAATGTACGACAGCCCAATTCCGATAGATGGAGATTGTGATGTTTTGGGTTTTTCCCCGCTCGCTGTATCCTTCGTTTATTCCTTTCCTTCTACGTGTTTGCGACGGCTCCTTTGCATCTGAACTAGCTGTGGATTAATTAATTGCTTTGGAAAATTGAATTGATTAGTTGCTTTGGAAAATCGTGTTAATTGATCGCTGTGGAAAATTTAATTGTTTTTCTTTTAACGACGTAAATTTTTTGGAGCTGCGATGTGTTGTTGATATCAGAAAAGTGAGTGCGATATTTGATGATTTCTGTACATCTCTATGAAAAAAAAAATATAATGTGAGAAATTGTAATATACAGTAAACCCTCCTTAATGGTCACTCCCTGATAACGGACATCTCTATTTAAACGGACGCATTTCCAGTGCCTGTTATCCCGAATAGATTTTCAAGTCCCGAGGTGTCCGTTATTCAGAGATTTTACTGTATCTACGTCTATATATAATGAAAGATGGTTTTACCTGTTTATATGGTGATGTTTTGAATTATTATGCATTATAGTGTTTCAAGGTTGTAAAAACATTACACCACAATATTTTTTGTTTTTATACTTCTTGCTGAGAACTTTTGCCGATTGCACAATCGCAAAAAACTTTCCGATTATGTGAAAAATGGTACTAATTCCGATTTTTATTTAGAATTTTAAATTTGATCCAGAATTTTAAGCGAAAGCATAGCGAATTGGTTTAACTTTAGAATATGCACCTCCCAATTTTTCCAACTTTCCACCATAGTGAACGGCCATCTTTTTGGCCGAATGGCTTGTGTTATATTCCAGTAATCTGATGAATTAGTACATGTTGGAAAAAACCAAGTTATGTCTAGAATATTGAAAATGGGGGAAAAGAAAAAACTTTCTAAATATTTCTTCTCTTAAGCCTTGAATCTTTTTTCGGCTAAATGGTCCTGCACCTGGCTTTAATCAGTGCATGTTAAAAAAAAGTTGTCTAGAATGTTTAACGAATGTTTAAAAAAAGAAAGGGCAACACTTTTTTTTTTTAATTTGAAAAAAATTACCTAATTTTTCTTATTTTAAGCTTTCATTGAATCAACTAAGTTAAAAACTAATAACTCCAAAGCATGAGAAATAAGGAAATTTGACCTTGGTCAGCATCAAAGAAATAATTGTCACAGCTCACGAACACTCGTTTCAGGATGATTGCCCTCCTTTCGCAAAACTTTTTTTCAAAAAGGGACAAACTCTTCTACTGTAAGGGAAAATTCCCAAAACAGGAAAATAGTACTACAGCCACTGGAAACACTTAAAGATGATGAGAGAACAAGTTGTACATCTGATGAAAAAAAAAACGAAACGGGTTGCCCAAAGCATCGTAAAACCACATTTGAAATAAAATCACCTATTGTAGCAAGGTGTACAGATGCTGAAGTAGAGCCACAAAATGAAATTAAATTACCATTAAAAAAGTGCACTTTTTTTTTTTAAGAATATGATTCAGTTGCAAACTGGCTCTATTTTTTCTTAATAGTTTCTACTAACTCATGAATGGTAATCCTTTTGGTTTGCGTTTAATTCTTGTTGATCGATTTTTTTTTTTTTTTTACTTCGGTCCAGTTTGGGTTGTCTCTTAGTCAACGAAAGGTGATGGATGTATAGTTAAGTGTTAGTCCATTGGTTCTTAAACTGTGTTCCGTGGACCCATACTGGTCCGCAGGATCTATCGGGGGTCCACGAGATCCTCCCAGTATTCTGTAAAGGTTTGGAAAAACACTAAAAAAAGAGCATTTGCTCTTCAATGCTACAAATAAATTATGAGAGGATGAAAAATTCAGTAATCTTCCTCTTTCCCTTGCATACTTTTTGTGCATACTTTTTGTCATCCTCCTCCTTCCCTTGCATACTTTTTGTCAATCCTCCTCCTTCCCTTGCATACTTTTTGTCAATCCTCCTCCTTCCCTTGCATACTTTTTGTCACTCCTCCTCCTTCCCTTGCATACTTTTTGTCAATCCTCCTCCTTCCCTTGCATACTTTTTGTCAATCCTCCTCCTTCCCTTGCATACTTTTTGTCAATCCTCCTCCTTCCCTTGCATACTTTTTGTCAATCCTCCTCCTTCCCTTGCATACTTTACATCAATCCCCCTCCTGTAATTTTCATAATTTGGCTTCCACTTCCTTCTCCCTCCCTACTTTTCGTTGATTTTCTTCTCCCTTTTCCTCTCCCCCTCCCCCCCCTTTTTTTTGTGCACCCTGATCCTCCCTTTCCGTTATTCCTCCTCCAAACCTGAAAAAAACCCTACCACGTTTCCCACAATGCCACTGAAATTCGCCTTATACACTACGTCTCGCACACGGAATCACCATTTTCTTCCCCTTCGGATACTCATACTCACGTGCAATTAAACCCTTTTTCATGGCCCACTCAATCCATTAAAAAAAAATGTATTCCATAAAAAAAGAAAACATTCAGACGCTCACTATGAACGTGAAGTAAAAATAAAATGGCGTCTCACACCAGTTTTCACCGCATCATACAGATGTATGTCATGTCACAATACGTTCTAGTGTAATTTCCTACGATTTGAAGAGGATAGACGAAAAAGTGGGTTACATGTTCTGCAGTTTCACCCTGTTATTTTGTTTATTATTCATTCTTGCTTTGATCCCCAGGTTGCCACTTTTTACCAGAAAAAAATCCTGACTTTCAAGTCTGACTGGGGACGTATAGTCTTTAGTGACGCGTCCCGTTTCCAACTGTGTCCTGACGACAACCGCAGACGTGTCTGGAGACGTCCAGGGCAGCGTGGGGATCCTGCCCTTACTATCGCACGCCACACATGCCCACAACAGGGCGTTATGGTCTGGGGTGCCATCTCCTTTGATAGCCGGACCCCTTTGGTGGTCATTTCTGGCACACTTACAGCACAGCGGTACGTAGACGACATTCTACGACCGGTTGTGTTACCGTTCCTTTTGCGACACCCTGGACTTACGTTTCAACAAGACAATGCCCGGCCGCACACGGCACGTGTTGCTATGAATTGTCTTCAAGCTTGCCCAACACTTCCTTGGCAAGCTAGGTCTCCTGATCTCTCTCCCATAGAGCACATTTGGGACGCTATGGGAAGGCGATTGCAACCATCCCGGAATGTTGACGATTTAGCCCGACAGTTGGAGACAATTTGGCAAGAAATTCCGCAGGACACCATCCGGGATCTTTATCAGTCTATGCCACGCCGGGTGACAGCTTGCATCCAGGCCAGAGGTGGACCAACGCCTTATTGACTTCCTCCCTTTGTAACGGTCAAACTCTGCAATAAATCATTCAATTGTTCTGAAATTTTAATCCTTTCTTTTTCTATGTATGTTCTTCACATCCACCAATTTTTATCGCAATCGGACAACCCCTTCTTGGTGTGTCACTTTTTTTTTTAAGAGTTTAATATGTTCATTAAATTTTATGCCAATTTAGAGCTGAGTGTTATTGTATCAACATTACATGCATGTATATTATCTGTAAAGACTTCATTTTCAAAGTTTGGAGTTTTAAATACGAAAGTAGATATAGCTAGCATATTTGTTGGTCCCAGGCTCCACATATGTGGATCCTACTGTAAATTCAATGTTGTTATTGCTTTTCATGTATTTATGAATTTTTGTACAGTTTGGCAATTTCTTGAGTATATTTTTTAAATTAATTTTTACTTTCAGATACTTGCATTTGTTTCTGTCACACAAGAGTAAAAGACTCAAACGATGAATCCGGATCAATTACAACAAGTTCAAAAATCTCTCCACGAGCACGAATGTAGCCAGAAAAAAAGTACAAAAATGACATCATCATGGACAATGACGACAGCTAAGGATAGTTCGATTTCCATGACATTTGATTCAAACACCGATATTGGATACAAATCTGGAGAACTCTCATCGCAAAATATCGATGATAGAACTAGAACCCAACTTTCTGGTCCGATATCAGAGTCCTTGAAAAAGGACAATGCCATCCGGTTTGACAGTGGCATAGGGCCTGACGTGTTTTCCCCATTACCTTCGGAAAGTGAGATTTATTATGCCGTCGAAGATGAAGCAATAAGTAAAAAGATCGAAAAGGCCCAAGCCGTACAGCCACAGTCGAATTTTGTCTGGCAAGATATTTATAATCAAGATCAAGATGGCGATACGTAAGTTTTTGTTTTATTTTTGGCAGCTCTTGCATCAGTTACTTTGGTTTAGACTAACTCTGTGTGGTTGTAAAATTTATTTGGCTACATTATGTTAAGCCAATTGAGGTGAGTGTTGATGTGCCATTCACTCTTGAAACTTTCATACATCGATAAAAATGCAATCATACTATGATGACAGAAATTCCATAGCATTGGTAGTACAATCTGCATGGGAGCACACTCAACCTAAATAGGGTTAGGTGTGATTGGGCATCAGCGGATTGTATATCAACGTTTCGGGTGCAGGATTTTTGACACATGAAATCAATATACAGTAAAGCCCGTTTCAATTCTGCGAACTTGTGGTCACTCAGAGAGGTGATCTTTTAATGGAGGTATAGGGTGAGGGAGTGATGAATATTAAATCAAATAGAAAGCTATTGAAATTACTTATACAAATGGCAAAATATAAGCATAAAAAATGATTTTATAATTTAAATGTTAATTGCAAGCCATGAAATTTATAACTTTTTAACCAAGGAATGAATAGTAGTAGTTCGTTTTGATGTTAAAATTTTTTCCAAGCATTGAGTATCAAAATACATTATTTTCTCTAACGCTGAATCACATGATCTTCTTTAAAATTACAAGACCTCCCCCCATAGTTTTTGAATTGCCATGTCACTATCTTCAACAGATACTGAAGTTTTTATAAACTTATTTATTTCCCCTTAGTGTTCCCTAAGACCAGAGCACAGGAAATATTATCTTCCTGGAGTCCTTTTTCAAAACCATGCAGGGAGCTACTAACTGTTCTCCCTCCAGTCAAGATGAGAATATATACAGGAAATGAAATTCCACTCGTATCAGTACCCAGGAATATGGTCACTATTGGTGGGAAGATGGTTATCAGTGGTCTTTGAATGGAGGTAAATTTAACATTGGGTCTGTGGAGGAGGAAATTCACTTCCAGCAAAAGTGGTCACTGAAAGAGATGGTCTCCAAATGGAGATACAATTGTGCCGCTTACTCGTTACAACATGTAAAATGCACTGAATCAAAGGAAAGGACTCAATATTAGAAAAATAGCATGTCCTGAGGACCCGCTATTAGTAAACGTGCACCCTTGGGGAGGGACACGCTATTAGCGTAATAAAGGAAGAAAAAATTCGCTATTTAGTTCATTATTTGGTAATTATAAGTAATGTTTCTCAGATGCTCGACAGCCAAGCCGGGGCCAGCACAGATGCGGTCCCAGTTGCCCCTTTGAACGACAGTAGAACCCTGCTTAACCGGCTCTCTGCTTAAACTGGCTTCAATGTTATCTGTAAAAGTTAAAAATTTGCCACCTCCTAAAAATCGTTCCTTCCAATAATGGCAGCTGTTTTATCACGTGATCTGCAGGTGTTCGTTGTTTTTCGTGAACCTGTTTTTAAAAAGTTTTATGGTGTAGGAAATTTCACCCTTTTGGGAGGGGGAGGGGGTGTATGGTACTTTGCTTTTGATTGGATATTTTAAAATGGGAAGATGTGTTCCATAGTGTAGGTGGTTTAAGAGCGATAGTTTTTCTTTAGTTTTTATTTCATCGCGTCACTTAAGGTAGGAAAAATATTCAAGTGTTCTTTTAGTTGCATTAGTTGTAGAGGTAATATTGTTGAAGAGGGAAAATGTCTAATCTAGCAGGTAAAAGAAAGCACTTTGTGGTAACGATGGAAAAAAAGACCCGATGCTATAAAAAGAATGGACAGGGGTGAAAATTCAAAGACAATCGCTTTAGATTTTGGTGTCGGAGACAGTACTGTCAGCGACTGGAAAGGAAACGGAATGAGATAGAGGCATTTTGTAACTGATTAACGTCAAAGAATGGACTGGAGTCATATTTAATGTTGAAGTAGCCTAATTCAGAAAATTTGAACGAGTCATTACTGCTTTGGTTTAACCAAAAACAAGAGAAAAGAATGCTACACTTTTGAATAAGCTTTTTCCAAAAATTAACCTTTTGCACCAAAATTAATATAATTGATATAAAATTAAGCTCATATAGTTCTCACAAGAGTATTTATATTTCAATAGGATAAATATATAATAACCTATAGATCTTAAGTAGTTCAAATCAAAAAAAGTCGGCCTGCTTTTTTCAGCCAGTCGGCTTTATTCAAACCCTGATGTAAGTGTAACATGATCTAGAGATCATATTAAACTGTCAGTCCTGTCCAAGATAACTGATAAGCAGAGGCATATGCAGAAAGTTCATGAGGAGGGGTTACACTACAACTCACATATTCCTATGTTAAATATACAAAATTTCATTGCAATGGGGTGTCGATTTTTTTTAACCCGGAGTGGGGGCACATATGTCATTTGCCCAGAGAGGTATATTTGCTTGCGCCGGCCCTGAGTTTGGTTCCCATGACAGCAGAAGTTCGTATTCCTTGTAAAACTGTAGGTCCTGCTGCAGCATGACCTTTGCTGCCTTTATGCCATAAAAACATCCTTTTAACCATATTGGTGCTCAAGTAAGAGGGTGTCCATGCCATGCACTTGTGCCATTTTCTTTACAGATGGGTGGAAAAATCCTTCTGAATTATACCATCATAATCTTACCTTTAAAATAGTTTCCGCTTAAAGAGTCTAAATTTTGATCTGTTTATGTGCTTTTTGATGCCGAAAGTTTTTTTTGTTTTTGTTTTTTTTTAATATAATACATTTCTCTGTGTTCTAGGATTTTGCATTTAGCGATTGTGGACGCACGATCCGATGTTATTTTTCCACTGATCCGCAAAGCACCTCATCCAGATTTTTTAGATATTTATAATGATCTCTGCCAGGTGATAATCTTTTTCCTTTGTCATACTTGAGTTTCTATGCCGCATATTCAATTCAATTATTACATTCTTTTTCTGTTGGAATCTAGCTTCTCCTTTAGATGCAGAAATTAAATTTAGTTTAAGTTTAATTGGATCCATGCACATATGTTTTCAATCTTATTTATGAATGTCGTTTGAATTTCGTAATATCCTTAATGTCTTCACATACGTCTAAAATATTTTTAAGCAATTGACCAACGTTCGTTTATGCACATATATAAATGCTCATGTTTTCACAAGTGGCTTTAAAATGTTTGTTTTTTTATATAACAGACTCCTCTGCATCTAGCGACACTAACTGGGAAATCAAATATTGTGCGCCGGCTAGTTGCTGCTGGGGCTACCATAGACAAGCAAAACAACCATGGCAATACAGCACTTCATATTGCTGCTAAGCATGGAGATCTGGATTGCGTTCAAGCGATGCTTCAACCCCTAGAACCCGAAGAAATTGATGAGGCACTTTGTCCATACAGTGTATACCCAGAGCAGAATGACCTGTCGCACTTGATAAACCTAAAAAACTATGATGGTGAGCGTGCTTATCGTATTCCGATTATCTACTAAACAGGTGTATGTATATATCATGTCGATTACTGAAGTAGAAAACTCAAGACTCATTGATATCTAATACTTTCCCCCCCTCCCGTTTTCTTTAATACCATCCTCCTTGCAGTGGTGACCTGTTGATTTAGCTCGCCTTTAACCCGCGTTTCCATTCCCAACAGTGCTAAACAAAGGAATGCTTGCTGCTCGATGTAGTTCAGAAAGAAAACAATGGGTCTGCAGTGATGTAGTAATAATGCATTTGTCTGCTTTGCCGTTAACCCAGGTTCGACACCCAGTGGCATCGTGGAACATGTGCCATCTTTCTTCCCATTGTATCGTAGTCCAGCATTTAGTTCCTTTGCTAATAGATGTTTAGATTTCTCATAAACTTGCAAATCTGTGCACAACATGATCATGGCTGACCTTATGCCATGAAAAAATCGAAACATTGTTTCTGTCAATCCGCTGTTCGTGGTTTGATTCCCTGGGTAATAAAAGTTCAGACTCCTTGGTAAACTGTAGACCAAACAGGGATGGAAGGTAGGAAAGTGATTCCCCCAATGAAAAGTTAACAGTGAAAAGATACAAGGTAAAGGTCTGATAAGGTAATCATTTCCAAAAATCATTAATCCCCCCCCACACCCATTGAATAACCTCAAAATCCACCCCTGAGATCAACCATGTCAAACACTGTGTCTCACGCAGGCCAAATAAACAAGGTTTAAATATATGTGGGCCCAAAAAAAAAAAAATTCATAGAAACATGTACTTACTTTGGAAAAGTATGGTATAAAATAAAAGAACAAAAATAAAATTAACGTTTGCTTCCAGACAGTTGGCATCTCTTCTCTGCTACTAGCTTTCCTACTTCGGGGGAAAGCTTGTTCACAGTGGTTACTTTCAAAACTGACCCTAGGTCAATGTCAGTAATTCTGGATCAGACAGGAGACTGATTTCCTTCCGTAATTGTAAATAACAGCTCACACCCTATAAGTATTTTTAAACATGAAAATAATTTCATATGAGAATTTTGGGGCATTTTTAAACTTGGCGGGTAAATATTTGCAAAATCCAGGCGTGCCAACTTCATTGAATTTAGCGTTTAACTCTGAATCACACTGGATCTCAATTATCTGCCTTTGATTAGGTACTGTTTCTATATTGGTTGAAAAAATTGAAAACTTATCTTCCAAACCCTCACTATCTAACGTTGTTCGTTATTAATAATAATAGGATATGGTAAAAATAAAGTTTCAAAATTTTTTATATAAAATGTTTTTCGTCATATTGACTGGGCCGCAAAAGGTATTTGTTGTTGGCTGCGAGTTTAACATGTTTGCTGTAGATTCTTAATCAGATGTCATTAAAAAAAAAAATCATGGCTGTTGTGGCACGAGAACTGAACTGTCTTGCACCATGCAGTTCAGACTTGTTTCTGTTTGGGGCATGAATAACCTTGAGAATTGAGAGCTTGTGTTTAAGCCATCGACAATCATATTCGATCATTTTCACCCAAAATGACAATAAAAATGTGTTGTGGAAAAAGACAAGAAAAGCACTTGTTTTCTGTCCAAAATTATGAAATGATTATTTGTTTAATTATAGGATTCTAATTTTGAATTATACAATAATTTTTGCCACCCACGTATTAATTACAGCTCAAACTAGAGCTTGTTAATTTTGGAGAAAAAGAGACGCTTTCCCCATCCTGGATTCGAACCAGGGTCCCTCCGTTTATTAATAATCCTGTTAAGGTAATAATACCTTAACATCTTTAGATAATTATGAAATTGATTATGATTTTGAAATTATCTGTTGATTTGAAAAAATGAAATCTAGCTTTAATGTTTACATATGCAGTAATTCGTTATTTGGTTTTTGCATTTTCCTGTTTGAAAGCAGCATTTACTTTTTTTGGGAAATTTGGTTATTGTGTAACATTTCATTCTTCCATAGGTCAGACCTGCATACATCTTGCAGCTGTGGGAGGGTTCAAAAAGGTCTTGGAGTGTTTATATGATCATGGAGCAGACATTAACGATCAGGTAATTTTTTATTTATAATGTAAACATATATTTTAAAGAGATTATTTTAGAAAAATGGCATAGAGGTTTTAAAATGTATCAAATCTTACAATGCTGGCTAAACCCCAAATACGAAATTCTTATTTGATGTCGTCCAATGGAGAGATTTTTAAAAATTGAGTTTCCACTGGGAGATTTCTGAGTGCGAGATTTTCCCCAAAGGGGATATATATATAAACTTCCTTTTTCCTCACTGTACTGGCCCTATGGTGGTGCAGTGTTGTAACGTGTTCTCCTAGTGCGCCGCTAATCCGGGTTCGACTCCCAGCAGTGCAAAGAACACTTACTCAGAGATCTCATAAAGATCACACTGCTCACTGTAGTCCGGGGTTTGGTTCCCTAGGCCTTAAGAGGTTTGTATTCCTTTGATAATTGTAGGTCCAGATGTTCGGATTCCTCGGAAAACAGTTGGTCCCGGCGCAGCATGACCATCATTTGAGCCTTGAAACCACAGACAGTCCTCACTATACCTTCACTTCATAAATGAAACAGTTGGCCCCTGAAACGTGATTTTGAACTTGCTTTAAGCTGAATGTCAAGAGTTATGGAATCTCATGGTGAAGCTCTTTATATTATCTTGTTATAATTATGTGCAGCAAAACCTGCTTAATGTGACCACCTTTGGGACTGGATTGCAATGGTCACCATAGGCAGATAATCACTATACATGACAGACTTCGGTATAGGTATGACCAAGTCCCTACTGGGTTTCTCTTATAAAAAGTGGTCACTTTTCCAGGTTTCACTGTATATTTATATTCAAAGCTAAAGCAATTTATTGAGTGTGCAGTACACAGAAGAAAATGCAATAAATTTGATATGTAAGGACAAATAATAATTTAAAATAACAAAACAATTTCCAGATAAAACTCTGTGGCCAAATGAGTTTTTAATACTTTAAACTTAACGTTTCAATTCATTTGTGCGAATCTTCCTCCAAAAAAGGGGAAGTCAGTTATGGGATCTGACTAATGCCACTCTACTTGCTTACATTTCCAATATTTTCTGGAAAACCACTGAAGGGTCTTGTTTCTAGACAATGGACAACGTTGATGATGTCGTAAAACGCACTCTTTTTCTACCCATCGTAGTTTGGGGTTTGTTTCCCTTGGCAACAGAGGTTCAAATTCGGCGGAAAACTGGAAGAGCTGATGCAACATGACCCTTGCTGTCCTTGTGTTCCAAAAACAAACAAGAATATTAGTAAATGACTTGAACTATTTTAATGGATAACCTTGGAATGTGGGTGAACTGAAGGAAACAAATAACCTTTTTTGCCCTTTTTTTTAGGAAGGCAAAAGTGGAAAGACAGCCCTGCACTTTGCAATCGAGAATGTGAATTTGGAATTAGTACAAATACTAATCTCGAGGTGCCACGCCAACATTCAAGCAAAGAGTTACTGTGGCCAAACAGCCATCCATGCTGCGTTTATGATGTGTAAATCCAACTCTCAAAGGCAAAGTGCCGCTATTTTTAACTTTCTTAAACGGTGCACCACCGAAAAGTGGGAATCTCCATCTGATACAGAAAGTTCTTCCAGTGAAGAAGTGAGTGTTGTGGTGTGGTATACAATCAAACCTCTTTAACATGACCACCATGACAAAACACTTATTCATGTTGAAAATAGTATGGTTACCTTGTGAAAGGTTATGATCATATCACTGTCCAATGTGGCACAGGGATTTAGGGAATAGTTCATGTTAAAAGTAACTCAACGTTAATGAGGTTTGGCTGTAGTGTAGTATGGTGTACAGTCCTCTTTAACGTGACCACCATGACAAAACACTTATTCATGTTAAAAATAGTATGTGTTACCTTGAAAGGTTATGATTGTATCATTGTCCAATGTGGCACAGTGATTCAGAGAATAGTTCATGTTAAAAGTAACTCAACATTAATGAGGTTTGGTTGTAGTATAATATGGTATACAGTCGAACTTCATTAACATGAACACTATGACAAAACACTTACGTTAAAAATAGTATGTGTTACTTGGAAAGGTTACAATCATATTACTGTCCAATGAGGCATGGGGATTCAGAAAATAGTTCATGTTAAAAGCTACTCATGTTAATCGGGTTTGACTGTAATATGGTATAGTACATTATAGTGTGTTGCACATTAATAGTCAGCAGATGTAGCAATGACTATTGGATTTATTTGCTTGGGGTGCTATTCTCATACATCACAAGCCTGCGATTTGCTATTAGTGTAGTGCATGCAATTCATTTTTGGTAATTTCCATAAAACTACAACCAGGGTTGAAGCTGAAGTCACGTTTTTCGCAAAATGCGAAGAAAATTATTGCCCATCGCGAAAATGCGACAGGCATTTTTAACCACAGTTTATTCTCTGAAAACAGGATTCCCCGATTCCAGAATATCCGTTTTGCACTTCAGCGATCTTTTCTTGTTCCTTTTTGTTTCCTCTTCAAAATTCTTAACAGCACCTGTTAAGCATCGTTGATATAAATAATTTCATTGATACGATTTTTCGAGCAACGAAAGCAACTAATATTTTTTAGCATTTTGCTACAACTTTTTTCCCATTTTAGCATTTTTGCGACAGCATGTTTTGAGCCAGCTTAAACCCTGACTGCAACCAACCATCATTTTTGGTAGTGGGGTGATTGTAAAACGTTTCTTTGTGTGACAGTGGTCTGTGGTTTTCGTTAAACAACCAGTTCGGGCAGGGTTTTTTTTTTGTTTTGTTTTATTTTGTTTCTTCAATGGCAAAATATAGGTATATACAGCATTTCTTATAACTTCCAAATCTCATATATAAAAAAAAAAGTTCTAAATTCATGGTTAACCAGTTTTTGATGGAAACCACTAATTGTCACACGGGGAAATGTCCTACAAACCTCCTATTAGCCCCTTGCCTTACGATTTAATTTCCAATAGCGCGTGCCATAAACGCGCGTGCCTTTTATAATTTCTCGTAAAAAGTAAGTCTGCAGTTCCGAATGCGGTGAAGAAAACTGAGTGAATGTCGCGTGTAGCCCAATCAACTCTATAACGTCTGAGACGTTTTATTTACATTTAGCACGGCCGCCCCACCACGTCCCTGACACATCGTAAGCTAAGTGGTTAAAAAAACAAACTATAACAGCACGAACTTCACTTTATAACAGATGGAAACAATGAACTGAATGCAATACACTAATAGCAATTTTAGGGCTGTCGCCATATTCGTTATGACTACTAGCTCATGTATCACATTGCTGATACATCAGCTCTTATGCAGATCATCAGCAGTGGTTCAAACCCCAATGATACCCAAAAAAAAATATACCAACTGCTTACTGTAATCCAGAAGTTTTGTGTTTCTCGGGGAATATGTAGGTGCATTGCCATTGTAGTGGTAAGATATTCTTTTGTTGTACCATTAACGTGGGTTTAATGCCCAATCGCATAGTAGAATGTGTGCAGTTTTTCTGTTCACCATAGTCAGTAATTTCAGGTTCGAGGGGGAGGTGAACAAGGATCGCTCCCATCTTAAAGCAAGCACTTCAAGGAAAGTGGAATGAAAAGTACTAAACACTTAGCTAAAAATAAGGATTGGAAACAAATCGCTCCCTTTAAAAGATTCCTGGATCTGTCCCTGATAGTAAAATGTGTGGTTCGCTTGGCCGTAGAGGTTTTGATCTCTCGGAAAACCATGGATCCCGGTGCAGCAGGGGTGTAGCAATTAAAAAATTGTGGGTAGCTTGGATAGCTTAAAAGAAGTAAAAAAAAAATTCCGGTTTTTAGAGAACGATGTTATTCGTTATCCAATGTGGGAGGGGTGGAATTGGGCCCCTCCCCCTTTTCTATACCACTATGGTCAGTATATCCTTTACTATTCTTAGGCTGTATTATCATGTACAAACATACATGGATAAATTAAAAATAATTTTAAATAAATCTTTTTTAATTGTACCTGGGGATTCCCTTGGCTTTTTATTATGATGGTTTAGTCAAGTGAATGAGTACTTACTATCTACTGGTTTGGAAATTAAAAGTTTGATAGGTTGTGTATGTCATTTAGGAGTGGGGGTGTTATTTATCCCTTGGGACTCTTATTAAGAAAGCATAGCTCTACATTTCATTAACAGTTAATATTGTCAAAATACTTCTTATCCAACATTTTTAGAATGTTTATTCTGAACTTCTGGGATTCATTAGGTATTTCAAAGAAGTTGCAACTGGGGGCGGAGGAGGTCTGTTGCAAAGATGGTTATTTAGATGGAATCTTTATAGTGAATTTTTTCAACCCTTTTGCTTGTTACCTATTCAATGTTATTCATATATACGAGGTCTGTCTAAAAAGTACCCAACCTGTATAACTGTAAAAAATATATTACTTACATGACGGGATTGGGACCCTGATCCTATTCAAAGTAAGCCCCCTTGCACCTCCAGACACTTAGCCCACTGTTCCTTCCACTGCCGAAAACACTTCTTGAAAGCTTCTTTTGGAATGATGTTCAACTCCGCCATTGCGTTCTGCTTTATCTCTTCTCTACTCTCAAAACGGGATCCTTTCACTGGCCTCTTCAATTTCGGAAACAACCAGAAGTCGTAAAGAGCCTTGTCTGGAGAGTAGGGAGGTTGGCGAACGACTAGAATTCCATGTTTCGCCAAGAAAGTCTAAATAAGGTGCGACGAATGAGATGGAGCATTGTCATGATGCAACTGCTAGTTTTTCGCCGTCGAGAGATCTCGTCTTTTGCGCCGAACTGTATCACGGAGTCTGAGAACTTCTTGATAGTACTCTTTAGTCATTGTTTGTCCTTCCAGTGCGTATTCGTGATGCAAAATTTCACTCTGCATGGGAAAATTTAAGGTCGGATACTTTTTAGACAGACCTTGTATATACAATAGAACCTGCCTGAAGTGACCACCTTTGGGACTGGACTGCGATGGTCATCATAGACAGATAGTCACTATTCACGACAGACTTTGGTATAAGCATCACGGTTCAGGGATTAACTTGTCGCTAGCCTTTTCGCCGAAAGGCGATGTTAACCAAACTTCGACTAGGAAAACTGCTGAGCAATTCGTCAAAAATGCTCCGACTAAAATTGGAAAGGTGGTGATGGAGAGATCATTCGACTGAATGGAATGGTATGCCAGGGAAAAGTTATCATGCCACCCTCCACATCGGAGATGAAGCGCACCCTTACTGGTGACACCGAGCTGCTTAAAAACTCCCAGAGAAGTTATACACTTAGGGAACAAAACGTTTTAATGCATAGTAAGGATACCTCTTGTCCAATCCTAGTTGACCATAACTCCAAGTAACATGCTTCAAAATTGTACTGTGCTGCTGAATAAAGTTTACTATGTGAGAACACTGCTATATCTATAATATGTAAATTTGAATTGTAAATTCCAGTGTGCACTGTAGATAGCAAAAGAAGATTTAGTGAAATAAATATAAAAACAGATATTCGTAATAGACTCCATGTCATCAATGTAAACCATTTGATAAACACATCGATCAATGGACTAAAGAGAAAGGAATTTGATTTTAAGGCTGCATATTTGGCCTGATGTATGCAGCGGAATCGAAGAATTAAATCAAAGTATAAAAATAATTAAATGTATGGAATAGTTTGGACCAAAATTACTTGAACGCCTTTTCTGATTCGGCTACAACTTTTGGATGCAAGTTAGCCGAAAAGCTACAAAAATATTTTTGGCAGGTTACTACCTTATTAAGTCCATACCAGTTCTCTCTTATAAAAAACTGGTCACTTTATGCAGGTGGTCAATTTATCAGGTTTCACTGTATATCATAATCAGTCATTGTGTTTTAAACAGATCTTCAACCATTCTCTCTGCTCACTCTTATAGATCAAGGTGCATGAGGAGAGGGAGAGAAATTGCAAATAACTGGAAGGACCATGGAGAGGCGCATTTTTAAAATAACTAGGCAATTGAAAAAACAAAATATATGGGAAGGGGGTGAACAAACTATGGTTTGAGAAAACAATATTGTGCAATTGAAAAAGCTTCAGTGGGCGGCTATTCATATCGCAAAAAGAATCGAATGGTAGGCAACCAAAATTTTTAGCTGGATTCAAATCGACCATCAAAGGCCAAGGAAATGGGAAAACAGATGAGATGAACAGACAAAGAAAACAGGTTGGAGTAACGTAGAAATAAATTGCTCAAAGTAAACATGTATGTAAGGTGCTTGGAAAAAATCTTCACGTAGCAGAATCCCTATGATGGTGTGGAGGTGAGTCATTCTTCATTTGTGCCACTAACCGACCATCTCTACAGTGGTGCAGCGGTAGTGTGTTCACCGAGGGCTAGTGCAAGGCAGGGGGCAAACTGGGCATTCATCCTAAGCGGCAGATTTTAAGGGATAGCAAAATGGAATTTTATATATATATATATTTTAACTTCAATAGCCCTACCTTGCTGTGTTTGCGGAGATGTGTACTGAGTAGTGAGAGCTCGTCATATGTCCATCTTTGGTGCCCAGGCAGACCTTAATTTCAGCAGCTATTTATTTAGTACATATTCACTTTGATTATATTATTCTTTGTTTTATGTTCATTATATCTTAAAGTATTTTACTTTATGTTGGTTTGCCTAAAATAAAGTTACTAAAAAAAATCGTTTTACGGGTGCCAAATCATGCATTTGCCGTGAATGGCTTAATACGTAGCGCCAGCCCTGCATTTACCTATCATAATCATTTTTTAAATTCTCAGGTAATCGTAATGATTATAATGTGTAATCGTAATTATAATCTTTTTAACTGCAGTCATAATTGAAAAATGAAAATTGGCTGTAACTGTAATCATAATCCTACTAGGGTAATTGTAATCATATAAAATGATTGTAATCATTCACAAGTCTGAGGATCAGATTCCTTGAAAAAAAAAATATAGGTCTGTTGTCCTACAACGCGTTGGAACACGTTTTTCTGTGGTGCCATTAACTAAGTTTAACTCTTAACTGGCCCTCACACCGTAAAACCAAACCGATACTTAAGAGGTGGAGTACCAATGCTATCTGCTTTACACCTCCATGCGTTTTAAAAATCTTGAATAGGGTAGTGATTTAGATAGAAATGAGGTGGGAAAGATGGGTTTTTCAAAAGAACGAATGTAAGGAAGGGTGAAAAATGGCTACTGGTTTGGCATGGTAAAAACGGTTGAAGAATAAAAGCAAGTAATTCATAATGGGACCGAGGAGTTTCACAGGCGCTGATTGGCTTCAAAGAGGGAAATTGTCACGATCAGCTGATGAGCAAAGGGACTGGTGCGCCTGGTGTAAGTGGGAGGAGCATAGCGTGCGATGTTAGCTACAAAGCAGTGTTGTCCAATGGCGTGGCAGGATGGGGACGAAGAGTTGCTGATTGGTTGAAAATCTTCAGTGACTGAACAGGTTTTGGTGTAAATTGTTGCTACACTATGGCCATTGAAGTGACAGGATGGTAAAATGCCCAAAAATTATATTGTTGAACATATGCCATTTTTCAGTTTGCAATAATCTGGCAGCTTGCTTCCTTTGGCAACAACAATTCAGCTTCCTTAGGGAAGTGTAAGGCCCAGTGTAGCATCACCTGTACTATTCTTGCACCTTATAACACCATCACTCGTCTAACAATGAATAGACAATGTCATGATAATGTATCGTAATCAAATTAACATTTTACGTCTTTTGCAGATCCATAGTCTAGATACATGCTCTGGTCTAAAGACATCTGCTACCAGTAGCACCACCACCAAATAACGAAGGCCAATGATGTGAGTGGAGATTCTCCTTGATGCACTTATTAAAAATATTTTAGAAATTGTTGATTGACATGCCATTGTTGACTCGTCGAAAATGTTACTCTTCTGACTGCCACTGTCTATATGTACGATATCATTGACTTCACAGACTGAAAATGAATGTGCATTGTTATATCGCAGATTTTATCTTCGCTCCAGTGTTTAAACAGTACAAAGTGAAATTTATTTAAAATTATATCTTTCTATTGCTTTTTAGATACGTTTTGAAATTGTGTTTAAATAATTTTCATAGTTTTTAATTATTGATTCTTGTGTGCAATGACTATACTTGAAATTTGATGTCTGAACGAAGAAAACTGTAAAGTATTTTCGTATTTATATCATTCCTTTTTTTTTTTTCCATGCTTTACTGTTTCGTTTTCATGTGGTTCTACAGCCTTGCTTTTATATTTGCATAATTTGAGCAGTTGGTTTTAATGTCTTGTGTCATTGTTGACCAATCTGTTAATAAAATGCTATCAGTCGCAGCATTTTCATTGGTTTTGCTTTGATGCATTGTCTCCTTTAGACCAGGGTTGCGGTCTTTTCTTGTTAGGTCGCATTCAAGAAATTTGAATCAAGATACAGGGATGTAGCAGTTTAAAAATTAAGGAGGGGCTGCAGTAATTTTTTAACAGATCATGTGATTTAGCATTAAATGGAAAAATGTATTTTACTACTCAATTGTTGTGGGGGGGGGCTTGAGCCCCCCTTTCCAACACCACTGATCAGGTTGGCAACTATTTTAATCATGCGATTTAAATTGGCGATTAAAATCAAAATTTATTATCTTTAAAATCAATGCTTTAAATTTAATTTTTTAATTCGTTTTTTAAAGTAAGTTAAAGTAATTTTTTAAATAAATCGGTGGTTTAAATCTAATTTAACCCCTTGGGTACATTTGACGACTGAGACTCATCATGCACTTGTCTTGCCTAAGTTATGGATGATGAGTCTGATTCCTCATTCAAACTAGGACAAAATTAAACACGTACATTCTTGTTCATGGCAAAAGTGATTGGTATCAGTTGTAAGAGTATGTTTCTTCCACTGCAAATCAGCAAATTAAATTCGTTCCAAACGCAAGAAATTTTTCAAATAAAGCTGTACCCAAGAGGTTAAGTTAATTTTTTAATGCTTATGAAAAAACAATTTAAAATAAAAATGACTTTCTTTTTATCATTTTCTAAAATATAGTATAGGCAAAAACAACTTTTCTGATGATTTCATTATAATTATTTACATAGAGTTCACTGTCAACTATTTTTAAAGGTCAACGTAGTGTGTATTTATTATGTATTTCCTTAATTTAACATAACTGAACATGTTCAACTCACCAAATATTTTTCAAACCATCATTTTGTTTGAGCCAGATAGAATGGATGAAGTGGCACAGGATTGAATTTGCCAAGAAAAGTACATTGGAATTCTGTATGCGATTGTTTGGAGAGTTAAAAACTAGGGAATTTTCATGCAGATATGTATAGAAATCAGATGTAATAGATGCAAAAATAAACTTGAAAATTATGAACGTAGGTATAAAGAGCAAAATTGAAAACCTTCTTCAGTTGAAACAGATTTCTGTTACTTTTAGATAAAATTAAAAAAAAATAGTTATAGTATTTCTATAGAAGTTTGGAAAAATCTCGTGGATCTGTATCGTATGTTAAGATACACTCTACTCTACAACAAAAAAAAAACAAAAAACAAAAATCGACGCACCAAGAAGGAGTTGTCCGATTTCGATAAGAATTGGTGAATGTGAAGAACATACATAGAAAAAGAAAGGATTAAAATTTCAGAACAATTGAATGATTTATTGCAGAGTTTGACCGTTACAAAGGGAGGAAGTCAATAAAGCGTTGGTCCACCTCTAGATAGATGTTTTCTCCTATTTTTCTGGCCAAATAAATGGAAACACTGATAGGAATTATTGAATGAATGAGAAGGATTGCTCTGTTCTGTCTCGCTCAGCATGCCTCGCATTTACTCAGCCGCTAGCGGCGTCTAGTTGCTTAATAGAGCTTTGATAATAAATCATATAGTGATACACTGCTCGAAACTAATAAACAATTATCAACACAAAATATTTCTACTCAAATACTCAAATCGATTATTATCGTTTACTTGAGGGAGATGGATCGACTTGTGAGTAAAACCCACCAAACAGGTATTGACAAATTTGTTAAATAAATGTTGATGTTTAACGTTTTGTTGTAAATTTACTCGTTATTCTCAACAAATACTTAAAGCTTGCTATCTTAAATTTGTCGTATTTTGCTTAAAAATACATAAGTTTCGAAATGAAGTATTTAAATGTAATATTTTCGTTACTGCAGAATGACATCCTTTTCCACAGTCGGATTTTCTTGTCCCGCATTATTATACTGTATTATTTTTAGTTAACCTCTTTTCAAGCCCTGTACGCAGTGACGACTAACTCATAAGATCTGTAATACCCCTGTAATTCTGTTTAAAAAAGAAATATGTACATAGGTTGTTTTTTTTTAGTAGTGGCCACTATTTATTTTCTAGATATATAGCACATATACAAGGTTCTAATTTTTACAGGCCTTTGATGTATCCACCAGCGTTGCATACAACGTGTTCCCAACGACATGGAGGCTTTTAGATACCTTTGGCACTGCCTAATCTCTGGATTGTGGGAAGGGGGCAGTCCATTGCCTGAAGAAAGTATTCAACTACTCGAAAACGAATCCCATGCCGTGGATTCTTCATCCGAGGGATTAGGTCGAAGTCTCAGGGGCTTAAATTCGGAGAGCATGAAGGCTGGTAGAGCACTTCCCAGCTTCAGCGATTGAACAAATCAGACAAAACTCCTGCCACATGCTCCCTTGCACTGTTGTGAGGAATGATGGGTGGGTTGGTTATGCATGAAGTACTGCCATTTTCTTCTCAGAGCTGCTCGCAGATCGTTTTTCAAAGACGGACAATAACACAAGCCTTTTGCTGTCCTTGGTAACACTGCCGTGCATTGCGACCTCCAGCACATCCGATTTTTAACCAACTCCTCTGCTCTTCCTTCGAAAACATTGCGACTAAATGCCGCGACCGCTCGTTCACAAATTCTCTTTTCCTGTTATCACTGCACACGCGCATGGAGGAGGAAAGGCGAGTTCATTTGCTCTGAAGGAGGGTAGGCATTTAATTTAATTGTAGTATAAACGACATCGCCTGGTTTCGTTTCACGGCATCGCTACATCATTGTTGCCACTACTAAAAAAAAAATACCTTATATTACATAAATATACATATATTTGTTCTTCGCTTTTGTACTATTTCATTCAAATAAATTGTTTCCATGTTAGAGCTTTGGATGAAAAGTTATCAGCTAACAAAAGATGCCCACAGATGGCGCCACATTCACATAATTCGAGGTTTGAAGTATAATTAAAATATTTAATTTTAGCTCCTCGTATTTTAAAGCGTAAGATGTTAATATTATTTTAAAAAATTCTGGAAATTTTTATTTTTATTAATTTAGGTAATAAAGCATGATTTTATTTAATAAAATATAGTTTTAATTATTCCTCGCCTTGAACTATTTCCTCTGGAATGGTTATCCTCGGGAAAAAAATTGCTTCTGCATTAAATGCCTAGGAAAAACAAAATTCCTAGTTTAAACAACTACCCATAGAAGACGCCACATGTCTGGTAACCGACATATTATTATTCTATTGCTGCTTTTAATGTTTCACACAAATTGATTGATTGTTTGGCTTTTTTTATGGCGCAAGAGCATCTGGGCTATACTGCGCCAAACACGGTGTTTCACACAAAGATAACGGCGTTTGCCTCCCTTAAGTTTTAATCCACGCATTTTTTTTTATTATGCTCACATTTTCACAATTCGATATAAATGTTTTAAAACACTAGAGAACTAAAATAACAGGCGATCTTCCTCTAAACATGTTTTACTTTAGTTTTCTAAAGTATTTGAACATTGGGGGTGATTTAATTGGTTTCAAGCGGAGGGGACGTTTGCCCCCCTCCCTGTCAGGCTTATATAGGAAAAAGATAAAGACGATGAAAAATATTTTGAGATGTTTGTTACGACTGTAATAAATAAAAGTCTTACACTGGTGTCCAAAGTATCTAAGTCTTGGAGAAATGCGATCAAGACGTTTTTTCCACGAATCTACAAGTTTCTCGCCCTTCAAACTACGTTTTCAGTAGGTGTTGCTTCAGCAGAATGCAGTTTTTCATCGTCAAAGGGCCTTCAAACGCGGATAAGAGAGGACTGGCGTTCAACGTCTCCAAATCTTGGAGAAATGCAATCTGGACGTTTTTTCCACGAATCTACTAGCTTCTTGCCCTTCAAACTACGTTTTCAGTAAGTGTTGCCTTGGCAGAAGGTAATTTTTTATCGTTAAAGCGCCTTCAAACGCGGATAAGAGAAGGGAAGAGAGGAATGGCGTCTAACGTTTCCAAGCCTTGGAGAAATGCAATCTAGACGTTTTTTTCACGAATCTACAAGCTACTCGTCTTTCAAACTACGTTTACAGTAAGTCTTGCTTCAGCAGAACGTAGTTTTTTATCCTCGAAGCGCCGTCAAACTTGGCTTCGAACGCGGATGACAGAAGAGACTTTTAATACACACTCACAGAGATATTCATATTGATGTAAATAAAGTGATTGACAAATTTTCAAGGCAACCAAAATGGCTTGACTTTACACCGTAAACTTACATTTTTTAAAAGTTGCTTGTTATAAAAAAATTAAAACAATTACAATGTTTTTTACAGTTTAAATTTAAACTTGTTCTATTAATTAAGTTGTAGATTACCGTTTTGGCTATTGTATGTCTCCTTTACTGGCTTATCTTTCTATCATAGTTAAGTATAATCTGCCCCAAATCATGGAGTTTAATTAAAGAAAAGGCCAACTTTAATTCATTATCGTAAATTCAATATTTTGGTGAGCATAAAGGAAGGCTAGTAATATAACAACATTTACCTAAACTATTTAACAGTCCAAAACTAAAAATTTTCACGGTGAGGCAACACCGAAACCGCAGCCCCATATTAACATCCTGAATCCACCCTTGATTGATTTGCCGTGCAACAATGATTTAAAAAAAATTCAACTTATGACTCGTTGAATTCTATTCTAAATATGTCGATAAGAACATCTTCCCAACCATCTGACTGCATGCTCTGAAAACGGTATCACTATTTGGGGGCACTTAACGTCTGCACATGGGCGTACGCAGAAAGCTCATCAGGAGGAGGTTATCGGCTTGCAATGCTGGGTGGTGGGGAGGATGGGTTGCAAGGATACAACTCCATAGTTATATGTATACCTGCAAAGTTTCATTTCAGTGGGGAGTTGCTACACAAAACGCTAGTGGGAGGAAGTAATTGCGAATATGGGCAGTTTTGCCCCTCCTTCTGCGCATGTGCGTGTTTCCATCCGATAGTAGTTTTTGTCTAGAAAAGTTACATGTGACGAGGAAAGCAAATAAATTAGAGGAGGTATTATAAAGTAGGTATTTTAGAGGAGCAAATTTAGAAGAGGTATTTTACAGGAGCAAATTTAGAAGAGGTATTTTACAGGAAGTATTTTAGAGGAGTAAAGTATATTGTTTTAGAAAAAAGAAAATGGATGGAGGCATTTATGAACTGTGAATTATGGTGGTAGTGGACTGTTTTAGAGAATCTAGCTATCTAGCGTCTAGCTGATGTAGCTAATTTATAGCGTGTTTCGGCATTACTAGTACCTAAGCCGCGACGTTACAGTGGCTAACGCTTGCATTTACATCCGCAGAAGGAGGGGCAAAATTGCTCATTTTCGCAGTTACTTCCTCCCGACAGAGGCTATTAGTTACTACCACAACCCCGCCTCCTGCGTACGCTAGTGCATCGGGGAGCAGGTATTTTCAAAAATGAAGTTGTTGAATTGAAAACTAATTGTTTGTTTGTTTGGATTTTTTATGGCGCAAGAGCATCTGGGCTATACTGCGCCAAGAATTGAAAACTAAAACCAAAATAACTGAACTCCATCTTGAAAATACTCTTAGGGTTGCGACATCAAAAACGAGACTCAACACAAAACCGTTCAATTTTTTGTCCGGAGGAAAACAAAATTGAAGCATTTGTTCTTAGACATTTAACACATTCACAGACAGTTCATATCTAAGGTGGCAAGATTTTACTTCATATGGTACTGGCTTTAAAGAAGATTATGTGATGCGGCCTTAGAGAAAATAATGTGTTTTGATATCCAATGGGGGCTTGAGCCCCTTAAGTTTCCCCCTTTTCTACAGCACTGAGTACAGTAGTCCGGCCCCTCAACCAATAAGAATGAGCCAAATTAGCCCTTGGGCTGAAAAAGGTTAGAGACATCTGTATTAAAGGATTTTACTGGTTTTCGTGGTATTTAGAGTCAACGAAAAGTCCTGGCGCAGTTTAGCCCAGATGCTCTTGCGCCATAAAAAAGCCAAACAATCAATCAATCAACCAAAAGTCCCGATAAACTTTAAGAATTCGTGCGAAACGGGGAAAAGTATCGAAATTTTAATGCAGTTTGCGCTATAAATATTATCTGTATGTTGGTTTCTTTCAACACATTTAAATATTTTAGTCTAAACATCAGCCGTAGTTGACGCTTTAGACATTTGAAAACAATGAAATGGATACTGTGTCATAACTTTTCACTAACAAACAAAGCTTATTCTGACAAAGTTAATCTTTTTTCAGAAAGTTGTTCTTTACACCGAATTTATTAATGAAGAACCCATCGAGCAATTAGCTCTTTTATAACAGTTTTATTTTCATAATCTTAGCGTCAGTATTAGTGTTAGCGCCATGTATCGGCGCATTTGAACTAAATATTTTTATCGTTTTAAAATAAAGCACTACATCCAGGTAATATTTATCTAGGAAACCGCACTTCAAAGCTATGATCTTTCCTTTTTTTCTTTTTTATTGATTTTTAAAATTTATGCGTGCTTTTGGTTGACCATGTACCTAGTAGAATGCCAAGAGTTGTGGCTTCAAATTTATTAAAACTTTTCCTGGTTTTCCAACTTTTCACGAATCAACCCCGAGATACTCCTATTGCAGGTTTAGTTTAACCTGTAGTTGGAAGAAAAAAAGAAACACTTAACATATTTTAATATTAAAGGCACCGTTTTCTTATCCCGAGCAAAATAGTATATATTCAAAATTTAAGGTGCCGTATTTTGTTACAAAATATACCATGAAAATAATCAGATAAACTTCCCGCTCCGTCGGAAGGTGAGTCAAATCAAAATAAGAAGAAATTGGCATCACAGACTGTCCCAATATTTTCTGCAGCAACTAAAACCCGGGGTGGTCTATCGTCGCCATCTTGTCTCCCATCCGTGGCAAGCGCTTGGCGATTGTTGGAGACTGATTGCAATATCTGACGCCATTCTGGCTGCATTCATATTTCTTCGCCGTACTTTTAAGTTGTGCGATAAAAGTTACATTTTAATATAGACTTACAGTGGTTAATTCAGGATTCATATGTGGGGGTATTGCCGTAACTGCAAAATTTTCTGGGGTGAATATACAAAATGAATAAATAACATTGCTGTCTATAAATTTCTAGGGGAGGCCAATGAGCCTTCTGTGCTGGGCTTGTCCCACCCACGCCAATAGAATGGACACCTGCCCCCTTCTGGAATGTTTGAGTATATTTCATGGTTG
>QLNU02015003.1:9149661-9171416 GCA_006491805.2 Dysdera silvatica | reverse complement strand
GCTCGGGCTACATTGAACTGCTGGTAGATCATCTTCACCTCTTTCTGCACCTGTTGTTCCCACAGAACAATCCACTTTTTCAAGCGGATAATGTGCCACCCCATCAGTCAAATGTTGCAAAGGAGTGTTCTACAAGCATTGTCGGAACACTCACCTGGCCTCCAAGGTCCCTAGATATGAATCCTCTCGAGCATCTATGGAATGAGCTACAGCGGTCTCTTCACGATTTGTACTTGCCACCATGCTCTGTGACCGATTTAAAACGGAAACTGCTGGATGACAATACCACTACCTTGCTTTCAGCACCTCGTCGAATCCCTTTCCAGACGTATTGCTGCTGCTGTTGTTCACCCAAAAGGTAGAGCAACACAGTATTGAACAGGTGTGTATAATAATTTGTTTTTTTTTTAAATATATATTGTATTCAGAGCCACATTTCCTAATCAGTGCACTCATATTTTTTAATATGTAAATATGAATTACATTATGTTTATGTAGATAATTAAAAATAAGAATGAACAAAGAAAAATGTGTGGTCTGAATGTACCTTGAAAAATGTCACATTTATGTATTATTTACAGTTGTGTAATAAACTTTCTAATGCCATGTTGCACAACAATTTCCTTTACCAATTCCGAGGTTTTACATTACATGATTATTAATTACCCTTATTATATTAGATTCTAGATCTTGATTTTATTTTAGAAAATTAATATATCAAGATTACAAGCCTGTGTATTGGTCACTTTTCTAACAGGTAAAAATTTTGTTAGATTAATTTTACTTCATGCTTTTGTTGTATTTACTTTTCATTGTGTCTTTGTATTTATTTTTGTTACTTTATGTTTTGCATTTTTATTATATTGTTTACTAAAATTGGGAAACTGTATTTCTAAAAATGCATACAGTGAAATCGTTTTACAACAGGGTTGTCCAACCTTTTTGGGTTGCAAGTCACTTACAATTTTTTCACGAATCTTGTAGGCCAATGGTTTCATAAAAAATAAAAACTAAAAGCTTCCCTTCAAAGTTTCTTCCAGTTATTTGTTTGTTCACTTGCAATATAGAAAGTGGTCATCTAATCTGTCCCCACTGTTTTCATTATTTCTAAAAAAAAAAATGGAGGGCAGATTAGCACTGTTGGCAGTCTGGATTGTGGCCCATGGGAAGTATGTTGGACAACTTGGCCTCTAAAGATGCTCAAAGAGGCCATAGGTGTAGCCGGGGCTGTAACACCCCATTGCAATGAAATTTTGTATATTTAACATAGGAATATACGATTTGCAGCCTGTAACCCTCCTTGTTGATCCTATAACCCCCTTTACGAACTTTCACACGCCTATGCAAGAGACCGGGAAAAGATAATCTTATAGACAAGGTTAAACGTGGTACATTATATCTGTTGGGATGGGGGAGAAATACCATTACAGTAGATTCCCTCTCGTAACTGGTTCTGCTTTAATAGGCCGTTACTTTATCAGGCCCTCTTTTTCCACTCAGCTGAAACCGAAAAAAAACTTTGGCTGTTAAGGAACAAGGAAAAATAACACTTTTTTAAAAACCTAATGACATACTTATATTCGAAATTTGATTGATCTGTAATCTGTCCCCCTTTTTTTCAATTTTTTTACAGGGCCAGATTTAGGTATAGGCCCAGTAGGGCTGGGCCTAGTGCCCCACAATTTAAATTTAAACGTCATTTTGATCTTGCTTATTTACAAATCTCCGCCAAATTTTCGTTATTGATCGAGAATTGGCAATCTTTTTGGGTACTGTACCAAAGTATTACTACAGAGTCCTTCCGCATGCCTGTAGAATCACTCATAAAATTATGACCGTTTATGTTACAATCCACTTATTAATACACTTTAAGCAGACCTTTTGATATGTTCCCGATTTTTTAAAAGAATTGCTTTTCTTGAAAATGGTCGGTTGAACTTTAAGGCGCAAGGACAGCAACGATCATTCTGTGCCAAACGATGTGTTTTCTTGAAAATGTTCTTGTACATTTCACGTATGAATTACAATGGTTTAGCAGTGTAAATTGCAAACAGAATGATCTCTTTTGCTGTATGAAACCATGTTTTCTAATTCAAGGGTTTTGAAATCAACATGTATCGAATTTTTGCTATTTTTTATAGCAGTCATTTTGGCTGTAATAATTACTCATAACACTAACCTTAATAATGAGCAAACGTGAGTGATAGTGTTGTGATAGAGATGGGAAAAGAATGAAGTTTTGGATAGAAATAGAATCGAGGATCATTCAAAAAGTCATCAGCCTATCTGTAAATTTATGTTTTCGTACACCTTTTTCACAATTATCTAACAAGGTTCCTCTTTAAAAAGTGTGAAAACAGAAATCGGTTTTACTTGAAAACAAATACAATACTTTTTCTTTGTTTTAATTTTAGCAACTATACTCTGACTTCTTTAAAATCACTATACATGCTACTAAAAATTTTCTGGCATGCCATGAGTTGCCAACGCCTGTCATAGATACTAATGATAATGGACTTTAAAGAAAAAGCATGATTTATTGTCGAAATATGTGATGGCCACATTCTTTAGGAGTCCATTCTGTTCTTCCGGTCTAGAGCCAATAAAACAGTGCTGCAATAGTTTGCTGCCGCTTGTCTTTTCTTATTGAAGTAATAAATATATTATTTTAATATCAATTACATAATTTAGAAATTTTTATTATATCTAAATTTCATCTCTATGGGCAGCTTTTTTTTTTTTTCGGAATAATCAAACCAAATCGCTAATCGGCTAGTGTTCTGATCCTCTCATAGCTTGTGAAGAAGGTGTCTGCCGCATTCACATATATATACAGTGCAACCTGGTAAAATGACTACCTTTGTAAATTGACCACCTGAGTCAAGTGACCACTTCTTATAAGAGAACTGGTAGGGGCTTAGCCATGACTATACCAAAGTCTGTTATGTATAGTGTCCACCTATCTATGGTGGCCATTGCAATTTAGTCCCAAAGGTGGTCGCTTTAGGCAGGTTCTACTGTATGCATCATCATTAACCATTTTCAATCCACTGTGGGATGGAGTTCCCTCTGTTATAACACATATGCATAGTATGATGAAAGAAATGCAGAAGAATTGGTCTTAAGTTCACTGGCCAGATGTATTGGCAGTTTCACCGTATTTGGAACGGAATGACCTTTACTGTCCTTGCACCATAAATCCAACGAACTAGACATATTGGCAGGCAGAACCTACAGGTCGACAAGGATTCTGATCCTTGGTCACCACAACCAAAGTCTAGTGCTAAGTGGAACTCGTGTCACCCTCCCACAAAGTGACCACTGATCAGGCTGCTTCAAATTTGGTCTTCCGTCGAGAGCCAGTATTTTTCGCAGAGGACGACTGTGGGATGTGTATGTAAGAATACAAAAATGAATCAGGAATAAATTGTAAACAAGCATATAAGTAAAAAGTTCAAAAAGTAAGTTACACTTGTCCCCCTAAAGATGGCATCATTGTGCAATGAGAGTGGAGCTTGTGCAGAAAAAAGTTGGTCCTTGACAATGTACACTGTCATTTTCGTTTGAGTACTGGCAACCACTCCTACGTAATATACAAACAAAATGGCAAGTTAGCTTGAAACTTGCTCTAATGTTTAACATGGAATCAACGGTGGATCTAGTGAGGGGCAGAGGGGGCGATCGCCCTCCATCAGGGTTATATGGGAAAAAAATAAAGACGATGAAGAATATTTTATGTGTTGTTTGTTACGACTGTAATGAATAAAAGTCTTACACTGGTGTCCAAATTCTCTAAGTCTTGGAGAAATTGGGCAATTCAGATGATTTCAGTAAGTGTTGCTTCAGCAGAACATAATTTTTCATCGTTGAAGCGCCGTTAAACTTGGCTTCGAACGCGGATGACAGAAGAGACTTTTAATACACACCCACAGAGACATTCATATTGATGTAAATAAAGTGATTGACAAATTTTCAAAGAAACCAAGATGGCTCGACTTTGCACTATAAACTTCAAATTTTTTAAAAAGTTGCTTGTTATAAAAAAAGTAAAATAATTACGATGTTTTTGTAGTTTAAATTTAAACTTGTTCTATTAATTACATTGTAAATTATCGTTTTGGTTATTGTATATGTCTCCTTTACTAGGTTATCCTTCTGTCATACTTGACTATAATATGCCTTAAACCATATAGTTTAATTAAAGAAAAGACCATCTTTAATTCATTGTCATAAATTAAATATTTTGGTGAAGATAAAGGAAGGCTAGTAATATAACAACATTTACCTAAACTATTTAACAGTCCAAAACTAAAAATTTTCCTTGTGAAAGCCCCTGAAATTGCCCCCCTTCCCCCAATAATATCCTGGATCTACTTTTGCACAGAATAGTACGTTTTTTGTAAGCAAAACATTACATGTGTACGGATAGTCACCATGAAATATTGGTGGTGTATGGGCTGCAATCACTGTCACGTCCAGCCATAGTGAAATGGTGCTAGCAATTTGAAAACGACCGCATAAATGTTACGGAAAGACAAGGAAGGATAACAACGGCTAGCACAATAAACACAATGTAGCATGTGAATGACATGATTGTCAGCAATCATAATTGAGCGTTGTACACACATTGTAAAGGAGTCAGGAATATCCGTTGACACTACTCATTTCATCGTGCATTACCAACTGGATTATCGCAAATCGTGTTCACACTAGTTTAGAACAGTCGTTCTACTTTGGCTGCATGACTAAGGGGCAGATTTCTATCGTCAAGGCATCGAACGATTAGTGCAACATTCCAATAAATGCTTGTAGCAGCTTTCTGATTATAAGGAGAAATAGTGTGGTATATGTGTGCTATATTTATTGCAGTGTTTGTCTCAATAAAGTGTTCTAGACCTACATTGTTCGGGTATAATTTACTTTTTGAATGTTTTTCGTATATAACATTTCAAGCTACACTATGAGCTGCACAATAAAGTGTCACTGTGTCTATCGGTTTATTCTGGCTAAAGTAAAATTCTGCTTTATGAGTGGATGTTAATTATGAAGAATAAACTTGTAACATTTGAAACTACCTGCATTGGATTGTATTAATCGCCTATTATTTGTATTTTTCAGGACATCTCTAGCAGAAGCTGAGCTTGAATATAATCCAGAACATAAAAGGTAAGTACAATTAGGACGATCAAAGGTCCTTCAGAGTAATGACTAAGTGATTATATATGTTGATAAGAGCGAGGAGAAGTCATCTTCTGATGAAGGACTGCTGCTGATGCGTCCGAAAGCTTGAGTGATCTTTTTCATTGCTATTTTACCAGTGTTTAACCTTTTTATGTAATTTCCTCCCTGGTAACCACCCCAAGGTATTTTATTTCTGTAAAGGTAAGACTAAAATTTTTTTAATATTTTTTATTACATTAGAATTCTGCTTATCTGAATTAATCGGAAAACTAACGTACTGGCCAATGCCGGATGAATGAAAAAATATTGGGCATACATTTTTAAAACATTTAGAAAACTCTTATTGAAGTTAAATATAAAAAAATATTTTTTTTTACTCATTACTTTCAAAATAGTTTTAATCATTAAATAGATTGCATTAGTTCAATAACTGTTATTTTTAAATGGAAGCCAATTATAATGGAGACCATTTAGTCTAAATTTATATCTCACAACTCGGAGTACATGTGGAGTGGGCTCTGGCTAAATTCGTTAGCCTTTTTTTTTACGTATTATATTTTGAATTCATATTATAATTTCAATTTTATTTCATTCGGGTGAGAGAGAGGGTTGTGAGATATTATTACCCTCCGCAGGGATAACACAATTGCCAAATATGGTCAACACAAGAAAGCCTCCGGGGCGAGATTTTTGTGAGTTTTTCGTGGGGGAATTTTTATTACAAATAAATTTGACACCCACATATTAGTAGCTCAAACTAGAGCTATTTTTGTTTGGGAGAAAAAGAGACGCCGTCCTCATCCCGGATTCGAACCAGGGTCCCCGCGTTGAGCCCGCGGTGTCTTGACCTACTAGACGAATGAGAACAAGAACAAACGCTCTTTCCTCCGTATATTAAGTTGTAAGATATTATTACCCTTCACAGGGATAACACAATTGCCAAATATTGGTCAACACACAAAGCCACCGGGGCGAGATTTTTGTGAGTTTTTCGTGGAAGATTTTTTATTACAAATAAATTTGACACCCACGTATTAGTAGCTCAAACTAGAGCTATTTTTGTTTAGGAGAAAAAAAAAGATGCCATTCTCATCCCGAACGGTAGGTTATTCAAATGGGAGTGGGAGGTCACTGCAAAAAAGTTGAAAGCCACCATTGCGGATAAAGGGGTGGGGTCTTATGAACTGAACCTTCCGTATAATTATTGTCCAAAAAACGGAAATCCGGATAATTATTGTCCAAAAAATGGAAATCCGGATAATCATTGTCCAGGAAACTGAGATCCAGATACTTGTAATAAGATGATAAAAAGAAAAGTAATAGCCAGATAGTAAATTATAATCTGAATAGTTGAAATTCTACTATATACGTGAGAATATTTTTTTTTTGTAATGGCTCTTCAGTAAACTTTATTGTGTGTGAAGATTCTATTTGGAGGTCATGTCAAATCATCAGATCCATCCCAAATGACCTATCCTGCAATTCTAGAATGTAAAAAATGCAAGCAAAATCTTTTGAAATAATTGAATAAACATTAGCAATGATTTAACATTCATATAAATGTGAAATATTGAGTGCGGAATTTTTCTACCTATAATATATATATTATACACATTACCTATCGGAGTTAGAAAAAAACATGGCGCTGCAGATTGGCGTGGAATCCTTGAATTTCTTGTTGCTAAATTGAAGCTCTTACTGCTCAGCTTCTATAAGTGAATGTATGCTTGCTAAACTCCGGTTCGACTCCGAGCCAGAACAGTGTCTCTAGTCCTGCGGTGACGCACTGTGGTAATGCTTTCGCATAGTGTGCCGTTAATCCGTGTTTGACTCCTGACTGTACAAAGAATGCTTACTCAGAGATCTCATAAAGATCGCACTGCTCACTGTGGTCCGGGGTTTGGTTCCCCAGGCCTTAAGAGGTTTGGATTCCTCGGAAAACTGTAACTCCTGGCACAACATGTCCATTGTAGTCCTTGAGCCGTAAAACCACAGACAGACAATGTCTCTTTTTTTTCTTTACAAAGAAAGCTCTAGTTCGAGCTTAAACATGTGTCAAAAATTATTAGCCATTGCAATTCCTCTCAAAAAATTACTAAAATATACATGGTGGTTTCATGTATTAACCATTTGATAATTGTGTTAACCTTGAGACGCTGGCATATGCAGGAGGGGTTTAATGAGGGGGTTACAACCACATTGCGATACAATTTTTTGTGTGCAATCCCCCATTGTAAGCACCTACCGCCCCTTTTGAACTTTGTGCATATGCCCTGAGAAGGGTAATGATAGCTAACAAATCTCAAATACGAAGAAAAACGCACATCGTTCCTGTGTCTTGGTGGCCAGTCAGGTCAGAGCCCTCCAGTTCACGCAGAAGGCCCCCGATTCAACTCCAGGCTAAGATGACCTCTCTTTTTCTTTACAAAAAAAAGATCTAACTTGAGCTTAAATATGTGCGTAAAAAAAAATTAGTTTATTAGCCATATTTGCCAAAATAGTTTCTGGAGCCCAGCAGTGGTGAAATGTTTGCTTAATATGCTGTAAACCTCGGTTCGACATCCAACAGTGCCAAAATAGAATGCTTAATAACAAACTGCTCATTGTAGTCCGAAGGTTGGTTCCCTAGGTCTTAAGAGATTTGGATTCCACAGCGAACTATATATCCTGGTTCAACATAACCTTCGCCATCCTTACACCTTAAAACCATTTCTTATGAGCGATTTAACATCTATTGATGCCACATCATCGACTAATACGAAAACTTGTTAATTTGAGAGACAGTAAAGTAGTCTTGAATACAGGGCCGACGAGGGGTGGGGCGGCAGAGGCTTCAGCCCAGGGGCTCGTATGGTCTAGGAGCCTGTGCTGGCAAAGACCTATGCTATGGGGGGGCACCCCCCCCCCTGCTAATCGGAAGGCCAGAAAAATTGTTCTCTAAATCCAGATTAATAAGATTTTGTGCATTTTTAATGTACAGTTTTTTAATTATTCTTCATTAGCCTGACTCGATTATTAAAAAAATAATAATAACAACCAGTAGCTTACGTTAGTTTCTTTTTTCAGCAGTGATCTTGTAAAATAAGTATTGAATAAGTAAAAAGATGCGTTCTTATTTCTTACTTTTTGTTCATTTGGGGTTCAACCCCCCCACCCCCAAAAGAAGAAAATATCTATGCCACTGCCCAGGGAAAAGGTCATGGGGGGGGGATCCATTTTGGCTCTCAGTGCCCCTGTTATAGGTTGTTTCAAACAAGGTTATTAATCTTGTCCAACCTCGTGATTTGTAACCCTCTCTCCCACACAACAGTATTTACAAGGATTTATCAGTGCCATAAATTTCTTCATTAGTACTTAAATCAGGATTAATAGTAATGATATATTTACATTTCAGCTTATCAGCTTATATCAAGTTTCCTGTGCAAAAATGTCCCGAAGCTGTTAAAAATAAACTAGGTATTTCGACATTGAGCTGTATTTCTGTATTAAAAAAAATGCTTCTTTTTGTTATATCATGTTATATATTTTTCCTTCCTTTAAGAAAATTGTGAATTCTAGATTCTTCTCGATTGTTTCTGTTAATATGGACGACGACTCCATGGACTATACCAGCTAATCAGGCCATATGTTTTGCTTCCGAAAAAAGGTAATTATGGTATGAATATGGCACTGTGCCATAATTGTTGGATAGACTATGTTCCATTAGAAAATTGGGTGCTCAAACCGAAAGGGTAGTTGACAAAAACAGACATAAATCAAGGTACTACTAAGAAAACATAATACACTATATGCCCAAAAGTATCCGGACACTTTGGATTTTTTAATTTTTTTGAAATTTCTAAAAAACTACTCTGCTAATTATTCTCTGACTTTGGAGATATATAGAACATACTTGAACGCCCACTTTTCAAGGAAATTTCAGTGACTTGTGCATTTAAGAAACCACCCACATATTGACAAAGTGAAAAAATATATTGATCACCCTGTATCATAAAAAGCTGGAAATGTTTAGTGATTCTAGTTAACCATTACAGTGATTTGGTTAGTGACCGATTTTGGCACCGCTCTACTTCACTGCAATAAGTTAAGTTTATATGATTCGTTATTATACAACTTTGGAAGTTCTAAGTGGCATATAACCATTTATATGAATCTTGCATGACTCATAGAAATAAGCGGAGGAGCCTTATTTTAATAGAATGGTAATCAGCTTATGTCCATTGTGCCATTTACCCGGGTTCTATTTCAGTGGTATGGTAGAGTGTATGTCATTTTTCTACTCACTGTAGTACTGGGTTTGGAACCCTAGATAAGGGAGATTCATATTCTTCAAGAAAATTGGATTTTGGCACAGCATGACCTGAGTTGTCCTTTCACCATGGAAACACAAACTAGTTTGAGCAGCACAATGCAAAGCTTTCGATGCAGAGTTTCTGAAGTGTTTGTACGGCTTATGATCACCCCAGGTTAACTATGCATCTCTTCCTCAGTGCTATTCCTTGTGGTATTGTTCTTTGATGGTTCAGTGTATTGTTTGATGTATATGTTAATGGTATACTTTGATATATACAGTGTATTTAGCATTTTAGTGGACACCTGATATTTTTACGTAAATGCTAAAAAAAATACAAAAACTGCGAATAAGATTGTGAAGAATGCTAAGAAACAGTAATGCCTGGTAGAAAAATAAATTTTATATCAATGTATCGTCACATAAATGGGGAAAATGCAAATTTATGTAACAAATGTTGTTTGTTAATTTAAGGGACACTATCATTCCTGACTAACAGATGGCAGTGCAGGCGCTAAAAAATTTGCATATTGTATTCTTTCGATGCGTAGGTTCGTATAAATACCCGTGTGAACAGGTTTATGTGAAAACAGCGTTTGTAGTCATGTCAGAAAGGAAAATACTTACGGATTTCGAGAAAGAGGAAATTGTGGCTTTTAAATGAAATGGAAAATCCATTTTCAAAATTTGTCAGCTTATTCAGCGTCCAAGGAGTACTATAGGGGCCTTTTCAAAAAGAAACCCCAAAAGGATCCACTCGAAAAACGGGGAGCGAAGCTAAAACTGAGTAAAAGAGATAAGCGGAACATTATTAGAGAGGCCAGTAACACAAGAAAGTCTGCTGCAAAAGTCCGAAACGACCTTAGTTAGCTCCCAGTTAAATGTTGGACAGTATAGAATGTGCTCTCTAATTCCAAAAATTTATCTTTTCGGAAAAAAAAAGGCAAACCATCTCTCACCCAAGTTCACAAACAGGAACACTTAAACTAGGCTCGACGACACATGGAGTGGAACGATAAATGGTTGCAGGTACTTTTCACGGACGAAAAGAAATTCAACTTAGATGGTCCGGATGCTTTTCAACATTATTGGCACGATTTGCGGAAAGCGCCGCAATACTTTTCTCGTAGAGTTCAAGGAGGAGGGTTGATGACCATTTGTAGTGTCTTTGGCTACAACGGTACTACGCCTGGAGCTTTCATCGGCAGTCGTATGAATTTCACCTGCTATCAAGAACTTTTAAAAGAATATGCCCTCCCATATGCCTCAGAAATATGTGGGGAAAACTGGAAAAAGGTTAAAAGTATGATTTGGCCGGCACGTAGTCCTGATTTAAATCCTATCGAAAACGTCTGGGGTTATATTGTTCGTCAAATATATGCAAATGGGAAGCAATTCACGTCGGTTAATGCCTTAAAGGACGCTATTGTGGAAACTTGGTATCAAATCGATCCTAAGTATTTACAAACATTGATAGAATCAATGGATTCACGTGTCTTTAAAGTTATACGCAAAAATGGAGCATCTATCATGTATTAATGTACATAAAACGCTCCAATTTCAGTAAGTGTCCATTAAATTTTCAAACAAGATTGAAAGCCTCATCTTGATTTTGTTACATTTATGAATGATTTAATAAAGATTATTAATCTTCCACTTTGCAGAATACTGTTTTATTGTAGTATCTTTATTTTCATTTTCAAATTTGGCATTATTTCTCACGATAGTGCACTGTTATCAAGTGTCCACTAAAATACCAAACGCATTGTAGGTTGATGGTATACCTTGATGTATATGTTGATATATTTTGATGGTATACTTTGATGTATATTTTAATGGTGTACTTTGATGTAGCTATACATTGATGTATATGTTTATGGTATACTTTGATGTATATGTTGATGGTATACTTTGATGTATATGTTGATGGTATACTTTGATGTATATGTTGATGGTATACTTTGATGTATATGTTGATGGTAATCTTTGGTGTAGCTATACATTAATGTATATGTTGATGGTATACTTTGATATACATGTTGATGGTATACTTTGATGCATATTTTGATGGTGTACTTTGATGGTATACTTCGATGTAGCTGTATGTTGATGGTATACTTTGATGGTACATATTCACTTAGTATGCCATTAACTTGTGTTTGACTCCTAATGGTGCACAAAAAAAGGAACACATACTAAATAACCATTCACTCTAGTCTGGAGGTTAGTTCCCTAGGTATTAGGGGGTTCAGATTCTTCGGAAGACTGTAGATCCTTACGCAACATGGTCTGTTGTCCTTGTACTACAAAACACAAACCAAAAACATTATGGTGTTTATGAAATTTATTCACTTCTTGAGCAAGTTAATACATTTGCACATTAACTAAATTCAATTACAAACCCTATCGTATACTAAGAATTATATATAGATGGTTTCGTAGATTATTTTTTAATTTCGCATATCTATATGTATGGTTTACAAGAAAGATTTGTATAGATATTTACAAGTAGTATACCCAGACGTTGAACTAGAATGAAGATACGGGCAAACAGGTAGACCAGTGTCATAGTGTCTTCTTACCTTTCCTAGATAGGCTTGTGTGCTTTGTAAACTTTCTGTTAAATTTTGTATTTCAGCAGGGTCCCCATGCCACCTGGCTGGCGAACCTGGAATTGTCAGGGAATCTTAAGTCAGGGAAAAATTATTTTTTGGATAAACCAGGAAAAGTGAGGGAATACCAACTTAACCTGCTTTGAATAGCTAAGTCTCCCATGAACTGTTTTGAATAGCTTAAGTCTCCCATGAACCTGAGACCATTTTTTCCTCAACTGAGGTTCAGTTGCTGGTGATTAATTAGGGAATTTTGCCTGAAAAATCAGGGAATTTTTTTTATCAAATATGAGTGAGGGCCCTTTTCAATCACAGATAGAATAAGGAAGTCGAAGACTAAACAACTCGACAACCTGTATGGTCAGTACTTTGCAGGTGCTTCCATGCGTGTGTGTGTGGGCAGGGTGGAATGTTCGTTGAACTTCTATTCAGTAATGAAAAGAAAACAAGCAAGTGAAAGAAAATCACCTAAGGTCGATATTTAAATTTAGCGGGTTTCAATTAACATTAATTCGCAACTCTCTAATCCACAACTCTCTAATCCATAACTTCCTAATTTGAAACATTCTAATTCTCTAGTAACTTGGTAGGTTTTTGATGTTAACAATAGTCATCATTATTGCATTTACGGGAGACCTTTACCTTACCCTTTTTATTGACCATAGACAGAAAAACCAAAAGCAATAGCGGGTTCAATATCTATTGAAACCCGCTAATAATTGTACATAATGATATATATATGTGTAACCCTGTGTGCACTTTGGCATGCATATCTATATTTTAAATTTTGTAACATTTTTGCAGGTACTCTCTCATAAAATTGGAAAATGGAGAAACATTTGTAGTTGCTTCAGAAATGTTATCAGCTGTGAAGATAGCATTGAGAACTGAGTTTGAAATACTAGGAGAAGTTGAAGGTTTGTCTCGCATGCTAATTTTAATAATTTAAAATCTCGCATGTATAATTAATGTATTTTTAAATGCATAAAAGAAAATTTTTATTTACATCTGAAAAAAATACTGTGCACCATCCATGACTCGAGCCTTGTTCTAGACTGGTGGTGGCCAACTTCCTGCTACTCGTAAAGCTAATACTTTTTTAAAAAACATATTTGCTATGTGGTTTTGAACTGGTTAGGTGAAAAGATGACTTGAAAAGCATGCAGTTTGCACAAACACTGATGTATGTGGGCTAAAGCTCCTCAAAAAAGAGGAGATGGTGCAATCTGCCATCTTATTATATGATCTCATTCACTGCTGCGTTAAAGTTGAGTGATTTACAAGTGTGTTATTTTTAATAAAATAGGGTAAAATGGGTGGGTGTGCCGCTGTATATTGTTCAAATCATACGAGAAATAAATATAGGACGTTTAGATTTGTAACAGATCCTGTAAGAAGAAAGAAATGGATATATTTTCCAATGGTAAATGTTGTGTTATGAAACCGGAAGTGTACAACAAAATGGCGGCTGATGCGTCAGCCTAGAATTCTAGGGGTTCTAATGTGGGGGGGGGTTAATGGGGTTCACAACCCCCATTGCAATGAAATTTTGTATATATACATATCGATATATATCGATCTATATGGAGTTGTAGCTCTGTAATCACCCTTCATCTGTAGATTTTTTTTCATAAGCTAATGGGTACAATAACTTGGAAGTGACACATGCCCAAAAAAAGGTTTGTCCCCATGTTCTAGACAAAGCCATGCACAGGAGAAGTAGGGAAAGAAATTTTTGATGTTCCCTTAACTTTTGAAGTATTGTTCATGGTGCTAGAAAGACTTAAAATTCAATTGAAGAATGCTTTAGGGTTTGTTTCCTTCTAGGTTCTGTTCTTAAGGACATTACCTATAGCCACCCTTTATATAAAGGGAAGGAATTGCCTGTTTTATCTGCTGGACATGTTACCATGAGCAAAGGTACTGGACTTGTTCACATGGCTCCTAATCATGGCTTTGAAGATTACGTTGCTGCACAAGAACACAAAATTCCTCTCGAGGTAAGAATTATTAAATTTTATATTTTCACATTTCCTCATGTTATTCACCATCATATTGTTTGAAACACAAAGGGCAAGAAAACATTGAAAAAAAAAAAAGGAAAAATGGGAATATAGTTTCTCTACCACAAGAACAACTTCTGCTGATAAGTCTCTGCTTATATGTAAGCCCCTTTGCAAATGGGCTGAAACATAAATGCTCTTCAAGTGTCCCCTTCCCTCCTCGCAATGAAAATGAGCTGTGGCTTGTTTCTGTGTCAACAGATAGTTACAGATTTATAGTGATGGAAGGAGTTTTCACTATACAATAATTTTCAGCACCCACATATAAGTAGCTTAAGCTAAAGTTTTTTTGTTTTATATTTATTGTCATCTCCATACTGGATTCAAACCAAGGTCCCTCTGTAGAGCCCGGAGTGTCTTGACTGTTAGACAAATGTGGGCAGGAACAACACTCTTTCTCCATGTATAAGGATGTAAGATATTATTACCCTTCTCAGGGATAACACAATTGCCAAATAATTGTCAACACACAAAGCCACCGTGATGACAATGACGTCTCTGCCCATCCTTGTTTGCTATCTTCACCAATTTTTTTTTTTTAATCCCTTCTGTTCACTCCAAGCATACACCTCTCTACCCTTTTTTGTGATGTCCACAATTTCTGTATTCCTTTATTTTATTTTATTCCTTGTTTCCAATCCATAAAAGAGGACCTATAATATACATTGGTTAAAAACCTTTTTTGTAGACACAAAGGCAAAATTTCCCTTTGAGAATAAAACCATTTCTTCCATATGTACTCCTGCTAAGTTGCTTTTGAATCCAGTTGATAATTCCAATTATTCGTCGTTGACCAGTTCTTTCTGGGATATACTCCCAGCCACACATTTCAGCCCTTTTAACAATAATGTAAGATATTATTACCCTTCTCAGGGATAACACAATTGCCAAATAATGGTCAACACACAAAGCCACCGGGGCGAGTTTTTTGTGAGTTTTCGTGGGGGAATTTATTATACAATAATTTTCAGCATCCACATATAAATAGCTCAAACCAGAACTTCTTTTGTTTTATAAAAAAAAAAAATAGATGCTGTCTCCATCCTTGAATCAAACCAGGGTGCCTCCATTGAGTCTGAAGTGTCTTGACCGCTAGACAAACGAGGATAGGAACAACGCTCTCTTTCTCCGTATATAAGGATGTAAGATATTATTACCCTTCTCAGGGATAACACAATTACCAAATAATGGTCAACACACAAAGCCACAGGGGCAAGTTTTCGTGGGGGGAATTTATTACACAATAATTTTCAGCACCCACGTATAAATAAGCTCAAACTAGAGCTTTTTTGTTTAGAAGAAAAAGAGACGCCATCTCCAACCTGGATTCAAACCAGGGTCCCTCCATTAAGCCAAACAAGAACAGGAGCGTAGAAAGAGAGAATTGTTCCTGTCTCCACAAAGACTCGAATTCCTTGAAAAACTGTAGATCTTGCACAACATGATCTGTGCTGTCTTTGCGTCATAAAATGGAGACAAACTAGAGTTTGCTCCATCCATTATTTGTGCATATCTTTCACAGATTGATCAAAAAATTTTGATGCAAACTGTTTTATTTTCATATTTTTTTTTTTTCAATTAGCCCTGCTTAGTTGGTGAGGATGGTACCTTTGTACCTGAGGCAGGTAAAAAATTGTCTGGCAAAGACGTCCTATCTGATGGAAACGAAAAAGTCGTTGAAATGTTGAGTGACTGTGTTGTTTGCCTGGAAAAGTATAGTCATAGTTACCCTTATGACTGGCGGAGTAATAAACCTGTGATTATTCGCAGTAGTCATCAATGGTTTGTGGATATCCAGTCTCTCAAACAACAGTTAAAAGTGAGCAACCATTTATTAGTTAATATTTTTCATCCGTGAAATGTTATTTTATTTGAAATCAAAGTACGGTCATTCTTAATTTTTGTTGCTACATTGCATTTTTAATTAGCAATAGTAGTTATATTTTTTTAGAATTTTAAAATAGATATGAGAACCATTTTAATATCTGACGGTTTAGCCCTCTAGATAACAGTAGGTCTTTTTTAGACATTTTGAGGCCCCGTGGTGACGTGTTTGCCTAGTGCGCCGTCAACTCGGGTTCGACTCCTAGCGGTTTAAAGTCCCTTAGGTGTGCCTCATTCTGTTTATTTGCCACTGATCTTATAATTGTATTGTTTTTTTCACGGTATTAGGGAACCCAATGTCGCTGACGTGACCACTTGATTTTCTGTTTTGGTCGTTAAAAATTTCGTTATATAGAAACACTTTCATATGTAATGACCGTATAGAGTTACTAGAACTTCACTATATAGAGAATTTCAGTATACAGAAGTTCATTATATGGAGGTTCTGCTGTATTTCAAAAAATATTTGCATGCTACGTTAAATTGCCTTTAAAATTTAGAACGATGAATGCAAGGATGAAAAAAAAGTTACAAATTCATGTACCATTACATTACAAAAAAACAAACAACAACACAGAAGTAGAGAGAGAAAATTAGATGCTACAACAACAGTCTGTGCTTCAGTTTCATAGTGCTCCGGTTCAGCTATGCGAAAACACTAGGGTGACACGGTTCTATGTGGATGTCAGCAGACATAATGTTTGCAAGTGGTGGTAATATGTATCTGTGGAGTAGTAGATTGCTCTTATGGTTGTCGTATTCTAGAAAGACTACCATTTTGGCACGGTTTTCACTTCTCTTCCGGCGCTTCGACAGATGTATTAAACATTCACTTTATTTATTACAATAAAAATATATTATGTTGAAATTCAGAAAACTTATAGAAGTTTTCTTTGAAAAATTATTTTTATTTTATATTTTTTCAATAGCAATCACGAGTTAGAATAATTTGGAGTTATTTAGAAGGTATGCTGTGCACAACTAGCACATATTAAGTATACACCCCTGATATATATATATTAATAATCACACTCACCACTGTCCTCTGTTAAAAATAAGGGCTCTTGACATAGCACCAAATTTTGAAGAAGCCTGAGTAGCATTCACTCCGTAGGAGGGTGACACAATGAATCCCGCGTTATACACAGCACTTTGACTGTGGTTACCAAGATTCAGAAGCTTTGTTAAACTGTTGGTCCAGCTTGCCAACACGTCCGACCAGCACGGTGAACTTAGGCTCATTCCTCTCTATTTTTCTTTCTCCATACTCTGTGTATATGTGATGACAGAGAGACCTCCATCCTGCAGTGGATTGCAAATGCTTGTTGATGATGATGCTGATACACAATCGTAATGAATGATTGCACTTTGTTTCAGCTGTGCCTAGATGATGTAGAGATCATCCCCGAAAATCTGAAAAAGACATTTTATAATCAATTAGAAAAATCACCACAGTGGTGCATCTCCAGGCAGCGTTCATGGGGTGTTCCAATTCCTATCTTTTACGAAAAGGACTCCAAATCGCCATTGACAAATGAGTAAGTTCCTGAAATTTCTAAAGCTTTTTTAATCAATTACGTATATGCTATTATGCACATTTTTAATTTGTTTTATATATTTTATTATTCAATCATGGTCTGTTGTTTTCCTATCAAGGGTTATTATTGAGCATTTGTGCCAATTAATTAAAGAAAAGGGAATACATTCTTGGTGGGAATTATCTGAGGAAGTATTGCTACCAAAAGAAATCAAACAAAAAGTAAGTTGCGTTTATTGTTGACTTTGTTTTGAAGTTGTAAAAAATTAGGCTTACGGCCATTCAGTGTTAGAAACACTTATCCTTTTGTCTGATCACTGAGATTAGCAACGTGGAGCTCAATTAGTTATTGGAGTAATGGCAGTTGCCTAATATGGTGGGTCCCATTGTTGCCAATGAACATATAGTAATATTTCATCTAAAGCGAAATAGAAGGGCGCAATGCCCTGCTGAACCTATTAAGTGCCATGCCCTTCAACTTGTCCGCCCTTGTGCCCATATGTCCCACCCAACCCTCGGAAAATAACGCACCATCCTTCCCCGATGATGATTTAAATTCTCACGTTAGAATCCAAAACGCGTGACGAAATTTGTTGATTTATAAAAATTTTGTACTTCATTATTTCATTTCCGTAATAACACTGATGGTTTTGGCAAAATGAGATTGCTGACGAATATTTGTAAACAAAGCACTGTTGCCAGGTTTGCAGACTTTCAACCACGGACTACTGCGATAAACGTTAGCGGTTCCACGTATTTTTCAGATCAAATTTTTGTTAAAATCAATTTGTTTGTCTTTAAGCACTAAACTAAGCATGTTTTACATCCCTATTTTATGACTCTTACTTGTCATATAGTATAGGATAATGTTTAAATTATATTAATTTAATTGTTTTTTTGTATGAAGTAGGGATTTTTTAATCTTGCCATCTGGCAACACTGCCGTTAGATTGCAATCACAGGCAATTTCCTCTCGCCTTTTGCATATACCTAACTTGGAATTAAAAAAAAAAAAACTTCCCTGCAAACGAAAACTAAGCAATTTAAAGAAAGCAACTATAGGAACTAAACAAATTAAGACGTTGTTTAAAGGAATTGGTAGCAGTAAAGCTGACGTAACCATGTATATTCATAATAAGTATCCATGTATTATAATCAGCCCCCAAAAAAAAAGCCTTTTGTCAGGCCATACGCCCTGCCCTAATTTTTTTTTCTAGATGCAACACTACATAGAGTGTACCTGACTTGTGAATTTAATAGTGCAGTGGACTTGAGTGAAGAGCTGTGTGTTGTGGTAAATAAATGCAAGCAAGGTTCATCCAGTTTAAAACTATTATTTATTAGAACACTTGATGATTGGAAAAATTAACGCTGATGATTGACTGGAACATCAAAATAATTTTGCACAGCATTTTGGCAGAGCTTCTTGTGATGCATGTGCATAGGTCGAAGATAAATTGAAAAGTTTTCTTTTTTGGAATATATATGTATATATTGTTGCCAAATATTAAAAGTTAAATAATGTACGGTAATGTTTCAAAACATGAAAGGAAACTTTGTATTGTTGTCAGTTGCTAAAATTGTAAATATAAAAGTTGCACTGCAAATGGTAGTAGCCTGCAAAGATGGTAAAGTGAATAGTTCATTACATGTGGCAACTATCCCCTCCCGTTACCTGATAGTTCGACTATCAAACACTGAATATTAAAAATTATAAAAGAATATTGATGTAATTAGCTTCAAATTCTACGGGGGAGGGGGGACCAGTTTGCAACCCATTTCATGGTTCATGGTCTTTATTGGTAATTTTCGCTTTTCTAGATGTCTAAGCCTCCTCCTCATAGTTATGCCAATGTTGAAGGGCCCTGCAATGGTGCGTTGTGCCTAGTGCACATTGTGCACAGTGGCCTAGTGTGCCTTTAACTCAGGTTTGACTCTCAACAGTACAAAGAACACTTACTCAGGGATCTCATAAAGAACACACTACTCACTGTAATCCATGGTTTGGTTCCTTAGGCCTTAAGAGGTTTGGATTCCTGGAAAAATATTAGGTCCCAGAGCAGTGTGACCATTGTAGTCCTTGAACCGTAAAACCACAGACAAACCAATGTTGATGGATAAAATGATAGACAGTGAAAAACATTTTACTCTGTATCTTAAATCAGTCTGTGTGATTCTCCATTTGCACTTGCCTCATTTGTTTCTATGAAAAGCAATACCATTTACCTCATTATGGTACAGTCGAAACCGCGTATATACGAAAACCACATATGTGTAAAAGATATTGAGCCTCAAATTTTCTTGTATCTTTTTAATGTTATCTAAACCCGCTTAATTGCGATTTTATACATGAGAAAACCGCATACATGCAAGTATTTTTGAAGCCAAACGAATGTTTTATTATAGAATTTAAACCAGATATATGCAAACAAACTTTATGAACAAGTTTTCATCCACAGTACATGTATAGTTGGCAACCCTATTTTTTAGGATTGGCTTTTCCCATCCGAAATAGGCGTCAACCCTTTCGAAGTATCACTTACCAGGTTATGACTTTATTTATACTTGCCCCTTCCCTGCTTTCTAATAATAATAAATGGATATTATTTATCACAGGAGACATACAATGCACACAATCTGTAAAGACAAGCTTATGCATTACATTAGGCAAGTGCCATGTACAATGAATTGCACATACTGACGTACATAATATGTCTGTGTTCGGAATCACTATCAAATTTTGTATTTGTAACTGGCGCAGTGAATTATGCATCTCATGTTTTATTGGTCTACAAAATACTTAGTCTATTTGCAAGTTTTTTGCTTTCTTCTTTTGCACTTTTTAGTTTATATTCATTGTGAACATGGCAGATGAAAAGAAACTGACATATTTGCTTAAATATTGATCAAAAGTTGGCGATTTTAAATTCTTTGAAATCAAATAATAAGACAAAGATATAAATAACAAAAGAGTATGGTTATCATTTGTCCACTGTTTTCCACAAATACAGTACATGTGCTTATGTAATACATTACATAAGCACATGTACTTATGTAATGTATTACATAAGCACATGTACTTATGTAATACATTACTTCCTGTTATTTTTATTAATAGAGTAATAGTACTGTACATTATAAATATTGAAATAAATAATGTGTATGATTTATAAAATTAGAAATAAGAATATCTAATTTAATAATAAAATTTAATAAAAATTTAATGAGCAAATTATTTGCACGCTATAGTTCAGAGAATACCTCTTTTATGTAAAACCTGCTTATATGTACAGGATTTCGTTGCTGCATCCATTTGCATATATGCGGTTTCGACTGTATATCAACTATTTTAGTAACCAAGTGATGTCAATTATTCAAATATGCCAATTTCCCAAGTAAGCAAGCAATATTAAATAACAAAGGAGATAATGCCAGCCATCAAAGAAAGTAACATCAACTATCAAAAAAGTTACATTAACTATCAAAGGAGATAGTGTCAACCATCAAAGGAAATAACAGCCATTAAAAAAGTAATGCCAATTATCCAACCAGCGAACTATTGTGAAGGTGGTAATAGTTGTCTATAAATTAAAAAGAAAACCACCACAGTGACATTACTATCTAATTCTCCATTGTAAAATATATAAAAATATACAGAATTTGTTATTTCACTTCATAGTTATTTTCTATTTAGGCTACTTTTGTAAATTTTAACTATTCCCCCTTTGCTGTTTAAATTTAATACATGTATGAGGGTTTTCTGTTTTTCTAGTGTGGTATCGACGACAGTAAATTATATGTGAAGAGTCCAGATATACTAGATATATGGTTTGATAGCGGAGTCAGTTGGAATCATGTACTTGCGGGTAAGTTGTAAAATACGCCTTTAAGAACGTTGAACATAAGAGGTTTTTTTTATAGATATACAGTGGCACCTGGTAAAGCGACCATCTTGGAAAAACTGACCACCTTAACGAAGTGACTGCTTTTTCTAAGAGAGAACTGGTGGGGACTTAGTCATGCCTGCACCAAAGACTTGTGTATAGTAACCACCTGTCTATTGTGACCATTGAAGTCCGGTCACAAAGGTGATCACTTTAGACAGGTTTTAATGCACATGCCTTCAAGGGCATGTTCCCATATGTATATGTGGGAGTTCTTGGGACTGTAGGTTAAACTTGCCAACC
>QLNU02015003.1:9121171-9149561 GCA_006491805.2 Dysdera silvatica | reverse complement strand
GTTTTTAAAGTTTAACTGCACAAAAACATTCAAAAATGTATCACAGAAAAAAACAGACTTTAAAAGTTGAAAAAAAGAAAAAATTAAAATTTTTATATTTGTATACCTTTTACGTGTACTGATCATATTTTAGAAGGCACCATATTTATAAGTGACACACTTTTTATATTTTTGTCTTCTATGCACCCTTAATTTTGCTGACTGAAATTTTTTTCTGTATTTATGCATCACAGTGACACTTTCCAGTTATTTTACACCTTTTGGACCTCAAAAATTAAATCAACCATATTTGAAATTCACATTAGAAAATGAAAGAAATTACGTACGAAAATAAATTTGGTATCAAAACGTACAGAAAGATTCAAAAAATTTTTTTTTAGTTAATAAAAATCTGAAGATCGATATTTTTTTTTTTTTTTTACAACTACCTGTGCTCTGTACTCCTTTAACCTTCTTAATCACAAAAGCACAGGAACAATGCACCCCTCACTCTTCATACATAAGACTTATAAGCTATTATTAACCTTCTCGAGGTTAACATATGTACATTACAATTCCCAAATGGTCTACACACAAAGCCACCGGAGCATTTTTGTAATTTTTTTCAAGCCACTTGGCGATTTTGTAAATCTTAAGGAAGGTAATAATATGTTATAAACCGTACAATTTGTTTTCAGCACCGCACATATCCGATGTTTGTATAGAAGGTGTTGACCAGATACGAGGATGGTTCCATTCATCACTGGTAACCAGTGTGGCTTCGAGGGGTGTATCACCATATCGGTAATTTTGCAGTTAAATATTGAATTATATAATAGTTAAATATTGAAGCTAAATTATTTTTTACTCATTGAACTAGTTTATTTTCATTTTATATGAATTTTTTTGTATTTAGAGGGGCTAAAATCTGCACATTTTCAGGAAGCTATTTCTTCATGGGTTTACCACTGATATGGATGGTTGCAAAATGTCCAAATCGAAGGGAAATGTTATTGCCCCTGCAGATATAACTGATGGCGTTGAGGTTAGGTCCCCAAATTTCTGTTTTTTAATTACATCATTGTTTATTATATATTATTTAATGACATATATACAGAGCTGTCCCCAAAGAGTATGCACTGTGTGCGCTGTGTGATCTCAAGAAATTTTGAAAAATACAGTGTATATGCCACACAGGGGTGGACTGGAGAGAAAAAGCAGCCCTTGAATTTTTAATTATAGCGACCACTCCTCTACATGTCCTGACATCCATGACATATGAACCATGTCTACGCTCTATTAAGAAGTGATCTATTTGATTTTTAGTGGTACCATCCGGTGAGGTCCATGTAACTTTGTGAATGTTTTTATGGTCAAAATGAGTACTACTCATAATTAAGTTTTTGCTGGAAGCAAAATCAATAAGCCGTAGCCCATTATTGTTGCTATTATCATGCAAACTATAAAGCCCCAGTGCTGGTCTCCACTATTCTTCTTTTTCCAGCTTTGCGTTTATATCCTTTAGAACGATTTTCACATCGTACATTGGGATCTTATCATAGGATCGTTCAATTGTTGCATAGAATTCTACTTTAGTTTCATCCTCTGCCGGTGTGTGTACACACACAAAAGTGGTATAGAAGAATTTGGATTTTAGACGTAGAGAACACGTTTTTTCATTGATGGCCTCAAATCCAAGAATAGACAGTTTTATTTTTTTGGCAACTATAAATCCTGTGCCAAATGTATTGGTACTCCCTCCACTGCAAAAAATTGTGTCCTCATCTCCAAAATCCATCGTGGTTATACCTCTCCACCTGATTTCCTATATGGCCGCAATGCTTTATATTATATTTTTATTATTATTTATATTTCTTTAGTTCACCTTTCAAATTTTCTAGGGCTCCAGCTCGATATAAACTTTGGACATTCCAAATGGCCATTGATACAAAGCATTTGTGAAGGCGTCCTTACGTTGGTTTTTTTTTTATTTTTATTGTTCATCTGGTTAACGGCTGTTGCTATTTCTCCATAAAAGCGTATGTAGAAAATTTTGAGGAAAAAGTGGAAATCTAGAATTCAAATGAATATATTTTGCTTTATTTCTCAATTCCTCCTAATTTGCTCGTTGAAAAGAAATAACGTGATAACGATGGCCCAAAAGCAGAGATCAGTGATGGCCCACTGGGCATTTGCCCGGAGACTTCTATGGCCAGTCCGACCCTGGCACCGGATACTCTCAAGGTCTCAAGAAACTTTTTGTATTTTATGGTTTTCGGGCAACTTTTAACAAAGTTCAGCCTTCTTTTTCTTTTCTAGTCATTTACAAACTTGAAGGGAAACAAATGAGGAAAAACATCCTGAACTCCCCCAAGCCTCAAAATAATATCCTGCGTACGACCAGGTGAGGAATGAAAAACTGATGACAGTGGTAACTGCCACCTTGGGCTTGGATAGATTATGGGCAAACAGTTAAATGCCAGTTAGCTCGGTGCTGTGATGTCACTAAGTTCAGTAACCCAGCAGTTACAATATTCTTTAAGACAGCACTGCATACTCTCAATTTTCTTCAGGACAGCTCTGCATATATATATACATCATAGCCTCAACGGCTTGTTTTATATACCAAGCGATCATAATTTATATACCCAATTCGGAGCTTTCTGTTATTGCAACTGGTAAGTGGAATGGCGTCAAATTTTGTATGTGTGCCATTTCAGGGATGGCGAGAGAGATTCTATATTACATAAAATATTTAATTAAGAAACACTCTGACAGTATGGAACAATATGGCGCTGTACAGTGGGAAATGCATGAAAAAACACAATAAACAAATAAGATAAATCTGAAGTCACATTTTCAAATCATATTTTTGCTCTTTGCAAGAACAGGAAATAATTCAAATAAATTGGCACAAAACAAAAAAAAATAGTCTTGTGACTTTAAACTCATTCACTATTTGTTCTTGATATAGCTGATTTTAAAATTGCATTTTGATATGATTGCCATTGCTTCAAATCCAAAATTGTGTTCGATACACAACTGAAATTTTTATTTTAAATTTTCTTTGTCTTTTTTTTTTTTTTTCCCACTTTTCTATGTATTGCATGACGTGAACCAAGTTCATGTCGTACGTCTAGGCCAGGCAGTGATACAGTAGTAAGTCGTTCACCTAGTGTGCCGTTAACCCAGGTTTGATTCCTGACGATAGCAAAATAGAACGCTTACTGACAAATTGGTCGTTGTAGTCCGAGGATTGGTTCCCTAGGCCATAAGAGGTTCGGATTCCTCTGAAAACTGTAGGTCCTGATGTAACATGACTTTTTTTGTCCTTGTTAAAACAAACAAATGAAAATAACATCAGTTCTCATCAAACGATAGGTCCAGCATTCTACCCCGGTTAGCCTATGTGGTGAGCTTAATGCTGCTGCCTCCAAAATAATTTTACAATACATGTATGGAATTAGATGGAACGTCACGCAGCCATCCTCTGCTAAGAATACCAGCTCTCGACAGAGCGCCACTTTGAAGCAGTCCTGGTAATGGTCACTCCATAGGGGGTGACACAACGAGTCCTGCCTTAGCATAGGACTTCAGCTGTTGGGACAGAACTGTGGAACCTTCGTTAAACTGTAGGTCCCTACAGTTTAACGAAGCTTGGTTACAGTTTAACCAGCTTGGTGATCCAACGTTGTGAGGTTAAGGCTGATTCCTCTGTACTTTTTTCACCATACCATGGTTGTTGATGGTGATGATATGGAATTAGAGCTCTATCTCATATGGCGGATAGACAACTATAGTCCGTTCACAGAAAATTTACCACCGGTCCTGTTGGAATTTGCAGGAGCTGATGTCACAGATGGGTTGGTTCGTTACAGTAGAGGGAAGGGCGCCATTTCATAATTGTTTTTTCGTGCATGTTTATCTATATGAAAAACCAGTTATGAAATGATGCCCTTCCCTCTACTGTAATGAATCAACTTATTTGTGACGTCAACTCCCGTGAATTCTAACACGATCAGTGGTCAATTTTCCATGAATGAGCTATAATGTTGATGATTGTATACAGTGAAATCTGTGTATAATGATATTTTCTCATGGTCGTGGCAGGTATAGAATGTATCTGATTCAACCTTGTCTTAAACGATAAACTCTCTATAACAGCGATCCCCAACCTTTTTTTCTCCCCGTATCTCTTGATTAGGCTTTTTATTTATGAGTACCCCTCCTTTCATAACCCTCCCACCCATCCCTCCATACACAAAATTTGTTTTTGTCAGATAGTTAATATTCTTAGGTTAGCTAAATAATCAAACGACTTAAATTAATGACATTTATAGACTTTTGTATTTGATTTTACATTTTGCAATTTATTTAAATTTTTTTTATAATAGCAGCCTAACACCAAAACGCCATTAAAATAATTTTTAACCATATTAACTTATGATGAAAGCCCATAGCTATTATTGATCTTGATATACAAGTCTTCAAATGTAGCTCTTAATAATTCCGATGCAATCCTCGAGCTTGTTTCATGGAACTGAGGTTGTTGGGTTTCTTTCCTCCTCCTCGTGAAAGCCGCCTCACTTCTGTGTGCAAAATGAATGTAGTATGGAGGCTGTCCATCTGTTCACAGACAGATTCAGAAAGAAAGAAAAGAAAGACAGAAGATTTGAAAGAAGTACGAAGTTTTGGCTCTGCGGTGGCGCAGTATGGTAATGTGTTTGCCTAGTGCTCCATTAACTTGGGTTCAACTCCCAATGGTGCAAAGAATGCTTAGAGATCTCATAAAGATTGCACTGCTCATTGTAGTCCGGGGTTTGGTTCCCTAGGCCTTAAGAGGTTCGAATTCCTTTGAAAACAGTAGGTTTCATCGCAGCATGACCACTGTAGTGCTTGAGTCGTAAAACCACAAACAAACCAAAAAAAAAAGCTACTTGATTTTTATTTCGGAAAACATTTAAACAACCGCTTCACGCAAATGGATGCAAACTGGACTGAACCCATCACAGACATCACCATGTGACCCATCGGATGCTTTAAAATAGCGGCATATATTCCACAACTAAAATTGCATTACATTATTGTGTCAACACCATGCTAAAATAACGAATCTGCAAATTTGACAGTTTTTACCCAAGGACATTTTTCAGATTGTTTACTGGACAACTATCTTTTGACTAAAATGCAAAATTGTTCTGTTGTGAGTTTGTTGAATTCGCCTTAATAAAATTAACGACTTCCACAAATTGATTGAGTGCTTCCTTCAACAAATGTGTTCCTCATTTCGCGAATAGGCTATTGGACTTCCAATTAAATGTCTCTTTGTAAACCAAAACTCGATAATTTTGTTTTTGTGCTTTCATATTAACCCTTTATTTGTGGTGTTTTACACCATTACTACTATTATTTTCACGTATCCCCTACCGATCTGCCATGTAAGGTTAGGAACGACTGTGCCATAACAATATTTTTTTACCGGTTCCTAAAATGTCGTTACAGGCAGATTTTTCTATATGTTGATAATGACTATGTGTGTATGTAAACGGAAACATTGTGAGATTAAGAAATCGTTTGTATTGTTGAATTTACTGACACTTCTGTTTTTATACGTTTGTGAAGATACTGTGTCTTTTAGAGGAGGAAACTCCCGGCTCTTGGCAGTGATGTATTGAGATGGTGGGTTTCCTACCACGCTTGTCAACATGAAAACATCCCAGTAAAAAGAACCATACTGGAAGAATGCTACCATAATATTCTTAAAGTAAAATAAATTTTTTGTTTATCACTACTTTATTTTGATTCAAACGTACTTGTTGATCCCTCGCTGCATACTTTTTCTAATTTTGAAGTGACGATGTGCCAAGATTTCTGATGCCCTCGTGAAACCTTTAGCAATGCCTTCCCCTTCATGGTGTGGATCTGAATTGCTGGTAATTTTGGTAATGGGAAGCAATACAACTCTATATATTTTAACCTTAATTTTTCTTGCAAAACAATCTCCCATTTATACTTCATTATTATAAACCTGAATTTACCCATACTGATTGTATTCAATGTTTGGATTGGTGAAAGATTCGGATTTTCAAGGATTTTATATTTTTGTTTGTTCTAATATGCTCATTGCCATGTGGCATGATTCAATCTTTATCTGTTACCAACCGGCATATAAACGAAGCTACATTTTTTATGGCCCTGCGGTGGCGCAGTGTGGTAACGCGTTCTCCTAGTGCGCCGCTAATCTGGGTTCGACTCCCAACAGTGCAAAGAACGCTTACTCAGAGATCTCATAAAGATCGCACTGCTCACTGTAGTCCGGGGTTTGGTTCCCTAGGTATATACTGTTTTGGTAATGTATTTTAGTTTGTGTATTTTAATTTATGCACTGTTTATGTATTTTAATTACTTTAATTTTAGTTAATGTATTTTAATTAGTTTAAGAGTAAAATTATGTTTATATTTTGTGTTGTGATTCTAAAGGTGACATGTATTGGATTTTTTTTTTTTATGCCATTGGTTTAATATATTGGGTAAATTTAATGCAATTCTCATTCGAGGAAGAATAAAGCAGGGACTTTTAAGTGTCTTAATAAACGTGTGGTCAAGCTAGTCGGAGAATTAAAAATCAGTTTCTAGTATTCAGAATTTTCGACTCCAGCTTGTTCTGGCTTTTATCACACAGTAATTGTGGAAAGTGAATTGAAATTTATCAAAAGCTTGTTGTATGGTAGCATAACGGTCGCATATATTCGTCTACCACACCGTCAACACAGGTTTGATTCCAGTGGTAGCATGGACTGTATGCTGCTTTTCCTACTAACCGTAGTCTGGGGTTTGGCTCCCTGGTCAATAGGCATTTGGTCTTCCTGAAAAACTACGGGTGCGGTTGAAGCATGACCTTACACTACAAGCAATTAATTAATGCTTTTCGGTCATCGTTACATCCTATTACATTTAATAGGCATTTACTTTTTAAAATTTTAAGAAAGCGTCATTAAAGTTGAGTGTACTTGTCAAATGAAAAGGTGCTTCTCTATTTATTACAGTAGAATAAGTGTAGACGATTATATGGTCGAATTAAGTGCTGAATTACTCACAAAGAGAAGAAATGGTTTATGAACCCTTGCTGGGACCAGAACCCACAATCTCGTGGTTTCCGATCGAGTGCCTTTCCGTTAAACTACAGGTGTCAAACATTCTTTGCCTTACGGAAGTATATAAAGCATTACTATGGACAAGTTCACAATTATTGGGGTAGTGCATGGACTGCCCCACTAATTGCGAACTTATCCATAGTAACGCCTTATATACACACTGGTAAGGGACAGAATGTCTGACGCCTGTAGCTTTAATGGCAAAGCACTTGACCTGAAAACAAGAGGCTGTGGGTTTGTGTCCCACCAAGGGTCCATAAACCATTCCTTTGCGAGCAACTCATCATCTAAGCTTTTCCATGTTTGTGAGTTGGTAAACACGAGTAATGTATGAGCTGACGTCACAAATGGGCTAGTTCATTACAGCAGAAGGGATGAAGTCATTTCAGAGCTGGTTTTTGCATAGACAAACATTTGCTAAAAACCAGTTCCGAAATGACGTCCTCCCCTCTGCTGTAATGAACTAGCCAGTTTGTGACGTCAGCTCCCGTGAATTCTAACAGTACCCTCTGTCAACTTTCTGCGAACGAGCTATTCATTTTTAAATACAAGTAATTTAATACGTGATGTATGGTGCATGAAATCTCAGTGAGAGGTACATACAAAATTTACTTTTTGATGGTAAAACAAGACACGTACCAAATAGAAGCTGTAATTCCTATTCCCTCAGCTATCAGTTTTGCAAAGTAAATAAATAAATAAAAATGGGAAACTGTGTTTTTTAGCTACGTAACACATTCAAATTTCTTCTGGGGAACCTTTATGGATTCCGTTTAGAAAGTGATAAAGTTCCTGTCTCGGAAATGAGAGCTCTTGACCAATATATGCTGCATTTACTAAAAGTATTTTCAAATAAGGTAAAATTTTATACAATTTATATAGCTGAAAAAAAAATTTGACATTTTTAATATTATTAAGAATTGCATGTAAAAATATTAGGTAAATATTAGAGAGAGAAAATCTATAGATAAGTCTAAGCTATATCATAGTGTAAAGATACGTACATTGCAAGAATTGCCATGTATATAGTGTCAAAAATGCTTTGTACAATATGGCATCAAAATACTGTGTTTAATACTCTATTAAAATACTATATAACAACATGGTATTGAAATGCTATATACAACATGGTATTAAAATACTATGTACAACATGGTATTGAAATGCTACATACATTGAATCCTATAAATGAAAAAGAAATACAAACCAGATAAAAACAACATCTGTGTATTTAGTCAGAATTTAAGAAATCTGAAGTGATCCATTACTAATAGAACAGGATAAGGTTCTAGAATTCATGTGTTGTTAAACCATTTGCACCTTAAATTATATACACTGGTTTCCATAAATTAAGCAACAAATGGAAAAAAAGGTGATAATTTGGCCAAATGTAGTTCAAAATGCACGGAATTTGCGTATGTTACTGGCAAGAGCATGTAGCATCGATATACAGGATGCAAACGAGTGGCGCTGGTGTCGATTTATGCAAATGCGAAAAAGCTTAAAACTAGCTGTTTTGCAGTGAGTCGCCAATTAATGTGCGATGGTGAATGAAAAGATTTCGAGATAGCCAATTTGTAAAAATGACGTCGAAACGTCATTTACCAGTGGAATTACATTACGCAGCTATACGCAGACTTGAAGCTGGCCAACGGCAGGCGGACGTTGCAAGATGGCTGAACGTCGACCATTCTGTGGTCAGCAGAGTGTGGCAACAGTTCCGAACCAGGAATTCAGCCTCCCGAAGATACAGCGAAGGTAGGCCAAGGGTTATGACCTCCTCAGATGACCGATACTTGCGGCTTTCGGCAAGGCGAAACAGGATTACTACTCCGACTCATCTCAGATCTGGGCTTGCTGCAGCTACAGGAAGGACTGTATCAGCTTCGACTGTACGCAGAAGGCTACATGAAGAAGGACTGTACGCTAGGCGACCAGTATTATACATGCTCTTAACTTCTCGCCACAGGAGGGGGAGGTATGAATTGGGCATGTACGCATGAGAACTGGACTCGAAATCAGTGGAGGTCCGTACTTTTCACGGATGAGTCGAAATTTGCTTTGCAGAGTGATTCTCGACGAGTTTTCATCTGGAGAGAGGCTGGTACTCGATATCAGCCCTCTCTTATGCAGGAAAGGGACACATATGGTGGAGGTACTTTGCCTGTATAGGGAGGCATAGCTTTAGGCGGACGTACTGACCTCTATGTGTTGTCTCATGGCAACCTTAAGGCTCAGAGGTATAGAGACGAGATCATGGACCCCGTTGTTCAACGGTATGCGGCTGCTATTGGCGATACATTTGTACTGCAGGCAGATAATGCCCGCCCTCACACAGCTCGTCTCGTGCAGCTGTAAATTGAAGAGGGGGGGAACTATAATCGAAATGCAATGGCTAGCACGCTCTCCCGACATAAATCCCATAGAGCATGTTTGGGATGCTCTCGAGAGGCGTGTTGCTGGCCTCCACCCTCCTCCCAGAACCCTGCAGGGGCTTAAAATTGCTTTGCACGAACAATGGGCATTGATACCCATGGAACTCATTGACAACATCATTAGCAGCATGGAACAACGCTGTCGGGCCTGTATTACTGTTTGAGGTAACCACATTTTGTATTGAGATACTTTTTACTATTTCATTGTGACACCTGTATTTCTGACTTTTTTTTATTTGTATAGCTTATACAAAATGTAAATGCTTTGTATCACATGTTCTTACATTTTTTAGTTACATATGGTATGATAAAGATTTTCACCAAATTTCATCCAAATTGGTTGTATATTTTATGAGTTATCACGTTTTTTCCATTTGTTGCTTAATTTATGGAAACCGGTGTACTTGATTGCTAGTATATTTCACAATTGTAACGCAAATTTTCATACAACCCAAATTGCTTCATGGTTCATACAACTGTGTTTAGACGTTGGTGAGTCGTACAATAGAACAGAAGTAGTGCATCCATGTAAAAAATTTGTCTGCATCCCGCTCCAGTGCTGAACTTTTTCCTGCTTTTTTTAATGCTGCCACCAGCCCTGCGGTGGCGCAGTGTGGTAACGCGTTCTCCTAGTGCGCCGTTAATCCGGGTTCGACTCCCAACAGTGTAAAAAGAACGCTTACTCAGAGATCTCATAAAAGATCGCACTGCTCACTGTAGTCCGGGGTTTGGTTCCCTAGGCCTTAAGAGGTTCGGATTCCTCGGAAAACAGTAGGTCCCGGCGCAGCATGACCATTGTAGTCTTTGAGTCATAAAGCCACAAACCAAACCACTCTTTAATGCTGCCATTTTTTTTTTTTACCATTCTATAACACAGTGGTAACATGCTTATCTCTCTCACCATTAATCTGGTTCTGACTGCCAGTGGTGTTAAAAAAATCAAAAGGTAAGCCTGCTTATTGTGGTCTGGGAGGTGGTTCCCTATCCCTTAAGAGGTAGAGATTCCCCAGAAACTGTAGGTCCCAGTGCAGTATCTTTACTGTCCTTGCACCATACAAAATACCAGCTATCTGCCATTCTGTATTCCAGAGTTTAGTTCCCCAGGTTACGAAGGTTTAGATCCCTCAGGAAACTAGCTCCTTGTGCAGCATAATGTTAGTTGTCTTTGTACCATAAAAAACCTAAAGGATCTACCATTCTGCATTTCAGAGTTTAATTCTCTGGGTTACAAAGGTTTAGATCCCTCAGGAAACTGTAGGTTCTTGTGCAGCATAATGTTAGCTGCCCTTGCACCATAAAAAACCTAAAGGATCTGCCATTCTGTATTCCAGAGTTGGATTCCTGGGTTGCAAAGGTTTAGATTCCTCAGAAAATTGCAGTTGCTTGTGCAGTACAATGTTAGCTATCCTTGCACCATAAAATAGAAAAGGAAAAGAAATCTCCATGCAATTTTGCATGACTCCAAGCCAGTGTTTCTCAAACTTTGGTTCTCACAGACTACCTTAATCTTTAGGTTACGAGTGGGACAAAGTATATCTCAGCAGATTTACCTCCCAATAGAATGGGGCTAGAATAAGCCCTGTTCAAAAGATTCTGCTCCCCATCTTCCATGTTTTTCCCCAAGTCGGTGGTCAGTTTACTAGGATAAATGGCTTGATCGCGGGTGGTAAATGCCTATTGTACAAACAGGATCTTTCCCTCCTTTCCTCTTCTTCACTGCTTTGTACGAAAGTTAACGATCTGCTATTAGATTATGAGTAAGTTTCTTATCTTTCACTAACGTACAATACATGCCCACTAAAGTTATTTGGCATTGTTCATTTGTACTTAAGCCCAGTTACACCTCCTTCCTGACCCCACGTAACGATGCTTTCAGATGCCATTTAGGTTGATTTTTATGAAGGGGGGGGGAGAAGCGACACTTCCCCATATGGAACAACAAATTTCTGTTTTCTAGCCCCATAAGCTAAAGGTTAATCATTCTTTTAGTTGTCATGGACCACTTTAATCATTCTTTTAGTTGTCATGAACCACTTTAATCATTCCTTTAGTTGTCACAGACCACTTTCACCATTACTTTAATTTTCATGGACCACTTTAAGCATTTCTTTAGTTATCGCGGACCATTTTAATCATCCTTTCCTTTATCATAGACCAGTGCGGGTGGAGGGGACTTGCTAGAAACTAAGGTTGCCGATTCTGGTTAATAATATTAGATTCTGCGGACCACTATCAGTTGCAAAGCTAAATAATTGTATTTTGCGTATCATTGGTTAAACGTCAAAAGCGTCCAGAAAGTCAGGTTTTTACAATCCAACAAAGATTTCTTAAATTATGTAGACACCTGCGGAAACGTCAATTTTAGAAATCTTGTTGCGCACATAGAATTTTGACTAGTTGCAGACAGGCAATTTTTGAAACTGTAACATTAAATATTTCATTATTTTTCCTTCTGAAGAGCCCGTGGATTATTTGATAAGGTTTCCACGGACCACCAGTAGTTTTTCGACCAAACTTTGAGAAACACTGCTCCAAGCAGTATCAGAATTTTAAAACAGAACAACAAAAAACTGATAAAAACTACAATGTTTTAAATTATCTTGCTAGTGCTTTATGTATGTGCTCTATTTCTTGATATTCATATAAGAAATTACATTTTTATTGAGTGTTCCATAATATTTTTATTAATTTTAGATCGATAAATCTTATGAAAATATGCAATATAATAATGTCGCTAAAGAAGTTTTGAATTTTGTGACGAATGACATCTCTTCCTATTATTGTCAACTGGTTAAAGACAGGTATTATTCTTTAATAATGATCTTTTGTTGGTTTCTCTCTCTCTCACTCTGTATGGCCAGTTAGTTTGAAGCGGAGTCCTTTCTGCTGTGTGAGGTTTTGTTCTGTAGCATATAGATTCAAATTCCTCGTTCAGTTGTAAGCTCTGCTTACTAACCTATCTTGCCACCATGGTAAGCTTAAGACGGTTTCATCTTAATATGCTTATGTGTATATGCATATCTGTAATTACCGTCAAGCATTTTCAATCCACCACAGGATGGAGGTCTTTCTGTTACTGCACATATGTGTAGTGCGGTGAAAGAAATACAGAGGAAGCAGCCTTAGCTCACGATAATGACAAGCTGGACATACAGTTTATAACGAAGATTCCGAATTTTGGTCATCACACAGCTGAAGTCCTGCGCTAATACAGTATAGCGAACCTATATAGAGAGTATACAGGCTTGCTAGAGCAAGACTCATTGGGTCACCACACACACACACACACAAAGTGACTGCTACCAGAGTTGCTTCGAAACGGCACTCTGTCGAGTGCCGGTATTCTTGGCAGCGGATGGCTGTGGGATATATATATGTATTTAAAACATTGGGAACTAGAGACTTCTGATTTACACATTTCTCTTGAACAGTTGATATCAATAGAAAGCAGCAAAAGAACTAAAGGAACTCCATAAATGTGTTAAACTTGGCTGGAGTGCATTTGGAAGAAATAGTTTTATCCTGAAGAGGAAATTTTGCCTTTGTGTCTTAAAAAAAGGAGGTTTTCACCCAGTGTGTATTATACATCCTCTTTTATGAATTGGAAACAGGGAATTACATGAAATAAAAGAATACAGAAATTGTAAACACCCCAAAAAAATATAGAGAGACGTGTGTTTGGAGTGACTAGGAGGGAGTTAAAAGAAAAAAAACTTAAGGGAGCAAACGAGTGGGTAGAAACATCATTGTTAAAGTAAAAAGGTGGAAATTCTTGGCCGGAAGTATATACCAGAAAGAAATGGTCAACGGTGAACAATTGATATTATCAACTGGGTTCAAAAGCTAAAGAAATATCCCCATATGAGGTGAATGGATGGAATAAGAAAACAAGTTGGAGTTACATGGAAACAACATGCACCAAATAGATATGTATGAAGGATACTTGGAGTGATCTTCATCCAGTAGTGTATAAACAATAATGATATTGGTTGACGATAATGATGACATACGTATTTAGTTATAAGGACCTCTATTATAGCAGGACGAAACTTGGCTATCCCATCAGTATTCTGACACCCCTTTACGAACCTATTTATACAGCTTCTTTTCCAAATTTTAGTAATTCTTTGAGTGTTGCCATAACTGAGTTTGATTGTGCATGTATATATATTGACGGAGATTAAATATTTGTGGATGATCGTCTTCCATTAGGTTATATTGTGAAGCCAAAGATTCTGTAGCGAGGCTTTCTTGCCAAACAGTTCTTTCTTCAATACTTGATGTATTGGTAAAGGTTTTGGCGCCAATTGTTCCTCATTTGGTGGAAGAAGCCATGCTTTGCCATCCCAACAAAGAAATGGGTAAATGAAGATATTTTTTCTTATTCTAAACGGTAATCTTTATTAGTTTATTCGATGGGGTCCTGCTGTGGTGTAGTCATAATGCGTTTGCATCTAATATAGCTTCGATTCGAATAATGACACAGAGTATGTGCTGTTTTTCTATGCACCGTAATCTGAGGTTTGGTTCCCCATACAACAGACGTTTTCATTCTGCAGAAAATTGTAGATCTTGGCACAGCATGACTCGAGCTGTCCCTGCTCTATAAATATCAATTAACAATCTAATATTTCATTATTTAGGTTGAATAGAATTACAGCAAAACCTCATTTAACGACCACCTGCATTCAGCGACCGCTGTCCATAATGACCACTTAAAACCGATTTTCTGCCTTCCCATAAACCCAATGGTAGTCACGTAAGGGAGGTTTTACTGTATATTATTCGTGTGTGTGTGTGTGATCACTCTCTTGACATTATAGGCTTGAGACGGGCAGAGTCAAGTATCCAAAACCTCATATTATGTTTGTAGCTTATTCAGATACAATGTCTAGGAATATCCTGACTGTTTGGCATATGTTTAGGAGTGTTGCCTTCTCTGTAGTTCCATGTAATTTTTGAGACCAATCTCAAATATTTCTAAGTTTCTGTGCCATGTGGTTTTCACAAGATGTTTGGCTGACAGAATTGTGGGTATAATGTCAAACCTTTCCTTATATAAGATTCCCACTCACCTGACGAAACCTGGAATTGCCGGGGAATTTTAAATTATCCTTAATAGTTGGGGGCACAGGGGAGGACACATTCATTCATTCATTTGAGGGGGGGGGTTAAGGACAGAATTTGCCATGGTCTTGGAATAACACCCTTCATTTATCATGAAAGTTGGAATTTTTTACAGTGAAAAAATATATTTGAGGGTGTCATGACCCCTGTGACCTCCCCCACTATGTTCGCTCTTGTGGGATGTGATTTTTTGGTCAAACCTATAAATATGAGAAAGCATCTTCCTAACTTAACAAAGAATTTGGGGTATGATGTCAACCCTTTCCTTGTGTAGGATTCCCATTCAACTTGACGAACCTAGAATTGCCGGGGAACTTGAAATCACCCCTAAAAGTTGGGGGCAAGGGCGGACACATTCTTTTGGGGGGGGGGTTAAGGACAGAATTTGCCATGGTCTTGGAATAACACCCTTCATTTATCATGAAAGTTGGAATTTTTTACAGTGAAAAAATATATTTTGGGGGTCATGACCCCTGTGACCTCCCCCCTGCATCCGCCCTTGCGGGTGTGATTTTTGGGTCAAACGTAGAAATGTCGGAGAACATCTTCCTAACTTCTGTTCTGAATATTTGAATTTCATGGTGCCCTGCGGGGACATGTGTGTGGTAATATGTTTGTCTGGTGTGCCATTAACCCGTGTTTGACTGCAACGGGCAAAGAACGCTTACTCAGAGATCTCATAAAGATCGCACTGCTCACTGTAGTCCGGGGTTTGGTTCCCTAGGCCTTAAGAGGTTCGGATTCCTCGGAAAACAGTAGGTCCCGGCGCAGCATGACCACTGTAGTCTTTGAGCCGTAAAACCACAAACAAACATAAATTTCATGGTAATGTGAAGCTATTACCTTAAAACCGGATTTCAGTTCAAAGTTTTGTTAACGATTGGCCATTAATTTTTTTTTTCTTCCTAATGTGAGTGACAACCCTGTTATGCCATATATTTTATTATTATTGTGGCCTAGGTATTAATGACTGAAAAAAAATAAAATTAATCTTTGAAGGAAAAATCTCCTTAAACCAATTCGTATTATATTTTTTAAAATTTAAAAGTAAATAACTTATATCCTAGACAAACACACACACACAAAATTCTCAAACTAGAATTTTTGTCTTTTCTTTATAAAACGCTCTGTAAAACCTCAGAAACAAAACAAAAAAGGAAAGAAAAGAAAAGCGCATGCAAATACCTATTATAAATGAATTTTAATTATTTATACTCGAGTCACTTGCAAATGCATCACGATTACATTGAATAATTAAATGCATTTTAACATTGTTGAAAGTGTATTTGTCCATTGATTCAAAGCAAGTTCTTATACCTTGAGATGCTTCTTTCAACGTCTGCAGATGTAATTGGGGCATGCTTGAAGAAAGGCGATTCACTTACAGGGGATAACCCTTAGTCGATATCTAATGTTTCTTCTCCAGTTTAGATATCAGAAATATAATTGGCGTATTTATGTCGGATGGACAAAACCATTTACTTTATGGTTTAGCATGTCACATAGCCAGTGGCGTAGCTAGGGGGAAGTCGGCGCAGGCACCACAATTCAGAGGATGGTAATTAGCCTTTAAAAACAATGACAGGCACAACAATTATGGCAATGACAATCACTCGCCCCTGGCGGCAAAATATCTAGCTACGGCACTGATTATAGCCATGCTCAGTACCATTTAGTATATGATTCTGGTCAGAAATATCCATATTGTTCAAATAAGGAGTAAAAAATTAAAACTTGACAATTTTACTTTTTTTCGTTTGCAATTGATTTTAGTTGCCAAAGGTGCTTTCAGGAGGAATTGGGAATCATTGTCTTTCTTGTCTGAAGAACTTAGTTTCCCAGAGTCTATTCTGTGGGCCAACCAAGTAAGAAACACTATTCTGAAATGTGAAAGAAAAATGGCTAATCTGGAAGCACACATCTTTGGAAGTAAACAAGTTTTGCATCACTTGCAGGTAAATAATGTATTTGCGTAAACACTGTCTACGTGTAAACAATTTGCGTAATGTAAACTTGTAAGGGAACAAACAGTATGACGCCAATCATTCATAAATGTGTATGTCATGATATGTGTATGTCATAAATGTGTATGTCATGAATGGGAGAATAGAAATGACGTTTCTCATTCCTTTTAACATTTTAGTTCCTTGAAGGACAATAAAGGAATTAGTCCTATCAATACATTTTTTATAAGAATGGTGGTGAATATATATTTTCCAAAATGAATAATTTTATTTATCTCTGTTGATGCGAACTGGAACTTTTTTTTAGCTCGGAAATAATCTTTAGTAAACTTTCTTGCCGCCATTCCAGAGCATGGCTGGTGGAGCGTAGTGACAGGTGCCTGCCAGTTAGCTATCGTGGTATTTCATGTCAGAGCTTTAAATCAGAATAGCTGTGTTTGTTAAATGGGATTGATTTAACATTTAACACACTTGCATAATAAATTAGGAACCCTGTTGTGGCGCAGTGTGGTAACACATTCACATAGTGTACCATTAATCCAGGTTTGACTCCCAATAGTGCGGAACACGCTTACTCAGTGATCTCATAAAGATCACGCTGCTCACTGTAGTCTGGGGTTTGGTTCCCTAGGCCTTAAGAGGTTTGGATTCCTCAGAAAATTGTAGGTCCCGGCGCAGCATGACCACTGTAGTCTTTGAGCCGTAAAACCACAAATAAACAAATAGGGATAGAGATTATGCACATAAAGGTAGTAAAGCATTGGAACGTTATATTGCTGTACCTTGGAAATCAGAAGTTTGGAACATCCCTGGTATGTTTTCTATTGGTCCTCCCAGAAGTCATGTGATAGAATATTGGGCATACGTTTGCTAAGATTTTGTGTTTTGGTAAATATCAATTAACAGTCATTAGATGCATTCCTAGAAATGGCCAGATGTAAATTGCAAAACATATTGTTTCTAAGCATGGTCTGGGTGTGGGGTTCGTTTCCTATGCCTTATGAGGTTAGAATTCCTCGGAAAACTGCAAGTTCTGACGCAGCATGGCCCTTGCGCAGTAAAACTCACCGAAAACAAACATATGTTGTTTATAACTTAACTGTCTTTTAAATCCTAGATTTTACTTTCGGAGTTGACCAAACAGGAATTTTCACATGACTTTTAGGCTTATGCAAAAAACACTTCAATTTTCAACTTCGAATGGTGTTTCATCGTCACATTCTCATTAAATAAAAAAAATAATGTATTTAGCTTTAATCGAAAAAAGGCTAATTAATTTTTAGTGAGAAGATTAAAAAGTTCTTCCAGTGTAAAAAGCTTGAATTATCAAGAGATTCATACATGTATAAAATTTGGTTAATAAGCATATTTTGTGTAAGTCTTAACCCATAATGCTTGAAAGGCTCCTCTGCGGAGACATTTCTGTTATCTCTTATATATATAAATGAATCATTTTTATAATGTAAAAATAATTCATTTGTCTATATATATAAGAGATAATATCTCTTACATATCGAGAGATAAATCAATATAGATATATCAGAGGTAACATCAGAAATGTCTCTACAGCGGAGGCTTCCAATTTTTATAGCATTATTAATACATGTCTCCGCAGCAGAGCCTTTTGAGCTTTATGGGTTAAAACATTTTTTTTCTTTAAAAACACTAATCCATTAACTTTGCAATGTGATGTGAAATGTGAAAATGTGTGTGTGTGTAGATGTGAAATGTGAGGATTTCTATACCAAGTGCTGTTTTTTATTGAAATTCATGGTTCAACATGCACATTTGCACCACAGCAGTTCAACTAATTATTAAAACTCAATTTTTCAGGCACTACAAACCTCATCTCATTCTCATGACAACTTATGCGAGTTGTTCCAAATCTCCAATGTTCATCTTGTAGACGCAGCTTCTAAAAGTTGGCCGGAGAATGTCATTGAATTGCAGGGAACAATTAGCAGTCAATTAGCAAGTAATGTCCAAAGTACATGTTTTGTACACAAGTTCTTTTAATAGCATGTGTCGAACTGAAATAAATCAAGCCTTCTTCAAAAGTTTTAGATTGAATGACAGCTGAGGTTACCATGGCAAAGGAGTTGTTTTTGGTGGTTTTGGGATTTGAACTAGAGGCTGGCCAAAGGTATGGCATCAGTGCCACCTAAACTGTATATATATAGGTGATGCTTTCTGTACACACAGTATAAAATCCAATGTCCTAAATTTCGTGGCATCATGAGCCATCAGATCGATTTTTAATGTATTTGATGCTGCCACAGGCGTCTATCGTCAACACCACTTACATTACTTGTTTTCTAGGTGTTGCTACTGTATTGTCAAGTTTGTCAAGTGATGCTTTTTAAAAAAAAAAGAAAAAAAAAAGTGATTTTTTCCCCCTTCAATTCCTGCGTTAGCAAATTTTTAAAAATGAATGTCTAGGGCAAGAAGGAATGTTCTTGACGTCTTCTGTTGATATTCGTTGAATTCTTTATTAAACCAATTGCTTTTTTATAGTCGTTTTTGCCAGTGCCCCACCATTTTGGTATGTTACAACATACTAAGTGAAGAAAACAACTTCTGTTTTGTTATGTTACTGCAGACGTCCTCGTCAACTTTAGCGACCTACACCGTTATCTGGGCAGGTTCATCAAATTCAAATAAAATCATTCCCCAAACACACATTATGTACATTTATACACTAAAATATATGTAAAATTGTAATTTATTTTAAATTATTTGGGGAGCTCAGAGCCCCATGTTCCCATATAACTCGACGCCTATGATTCCTGCACTACATGGTCAAAAATCACCAAACATTAAATATATTAAAAAGAACTAACCATTATGTAATAAATTAGTAAAGAAATAGTCTAGTCGTAATCTACTCTGTCTGTTTGGACATACTTTCTACTAGATTGTGGTAAGTGGTGGCATAAATATGCATCCTTTACTCTATCGCTGCCAGTTGTTGTTTCGAGAAACAGGACGATTTTTCAAATGTCTGATGCGGTGCCTCAATACATCCCAAAGGCCTTCTGTTAGGTTCGTATCGGAACATCGTGAAGGCCAGTCCAAAAAGAGAATTTGATTTTCGTGAAGCCTTTTAAAAAAACACCTGCTGTGTGAACAAGTTCGTTGTTCGTTTGATGCAAGTAGGCTCCATCACTGTAATGTTGCTAAATTGTTAAGAGTACAGAATTATATGCGTGGAGTTATATGGGCTTGTTGAGAGCCCCCGTTAATTTAAATTAAAATTAATTTAAATTTTACTTGCATTGTAATGGATAAAATGGTACGTAAAGTATCCCTGGTAATTTTAAAAATATGTTCCTGTACGAAATTGTCCAAAATTTCTAGGTTAGCTTTTTTATTAACTATTTTGGGCACCATTTTTGACGAAAGTAAAAGTTCTGGCTGAATCAGAAAAGTTGTTTTCAAATTTACGAGAAATTTTGGTCAGAAACAATAAACTCCATGCAATGGCATTTAATTATCTGTATAGTCTGACTTGATTCTTCGATGCCGGTGCATGCTCCATGCAAGGCATGCACCCTTAAAATCAAATTTCTTCCTCTCTCTTGCTCATTGATTGATATGTTCATCAAATGGGTCACATTGCTGACATGGAGTCCATTACGAATATCTGTTTTTATATTCATTTCACTGTATCCCCTCTCAGAGTCTGAAGTATGTGCTGGAATTGATAATTCAAATTTATGTATTATAAACATAGCAGTGAACTCTTATAATAAATTTTCTTCAGCAGCACAGTAAATTTTTGCAGTGTGTTACTTGGAGTTATAGGTAATTAGGATGGTTACCCTTACTATGCATCAGCTCATTTTGTCTCCTTGACTTGACTTGAGTGTACAATATTTCTGGGAGTTTTGGCCACAAATAATCAGCTCGGTGTTCCCATTAAGGGTATGTTTCGCCTCCAATGTGGAGGGTGGCATGATGACCCATCCTTCTGACCATATCATTCCACGCAGTCGGATGATCTAGCCATCACCACCTTTTCAATTTTAGTTGGGATTTTCGGTGAATTTCTCAGCAGTTTTCCTAGCTAAATTTATCACCACCTTTCGGCAAAAAGGTTAGAAACAAGTTAATCCCTGTCCGTTGTAATAATCCATTTGTCTATGTACATCAGGGTATTATTCCTTAGATGGCAGGGTGCAGAATAGCCATTGCTGTTGTTGCACCATGAAAACTTAAACAACCAACCCTCGGAGACAGATTTGGATTTTTCCAAAAACTGTAGATTCCAATGCGACGTGATTTTATATGCCCTTGTGCCGCAAAGCCTAAACATCCAGCAGCGGATTGTTAATGGTTAAATAGATTAATGATTTGCATTGAATTAGTTATATGCCTTGTACCATGTTATGTGAATGTAACTTACATGTATGTCTAAAAATTTTCAAAATAGGTGACAGCAGTCAGTCATATACTGTTGTGTTAATGCTTTCATCCATGAAAACCTGTCCCCGCTGTCGATTTTCAACGTCAGAAACTGATGAAACTTTATGCCGAAGATGTCAGAATGTTGTAACATCGAATGCAGATACTCAACGGCTCATGTCATTGTAAAATAAATATAAAAAAATTTAAATACCAAACTTGTGTTTACTTACGTTTACCTTACATTTAAAAATATCCTTATTTTGTCATATTCTATATTATATGTAAATGAAATGCACACATAACCTGACCTACAGTTACTATATATATATATATATATATCAGGGTTACTACTCTCCTGGAAAATGCTAGAAAGTCAGGGAAAGGAAAAATTTTCTTGAAAAGTTAGGAATGTTAAAATTTCGGTAAAAATAAAGCTTCTAAAAACCTCAGATTTTTATTCCAATTCCTGCTGACTGATGGCAACACTTGTGGAGTCAACATATAATTTCTATACAGTTGTCTTTACTTCCTATGAGTCACGTATACATCCTCCTTCCTTTACTGGACAACAGACCCGTAGCTAGATGCTTGTTACAAGGGAGGGGTCTCTGAAAGCTGCAGTGGGAGGAGAGCTGTGGAAGTCACAGGGGGAGGGCTTAAAATTCGTAAATGTTTTGATATATTTCATTAATATATTTAATAATACTAAATATATTTTATGTTAATAAATTTCTTAACATAAATTTTGCATTACGAAATGAATTTTAATTTCTTTCTATAATTTCCCCAATCCTTATTATAAAGTATATGAAGACTCAAACCTATGTAAAAAAAATTACATACACAAGATCTACAGTAGAGAGCTATTTTGAATACATTTCTAACATCAAAGAACAATTTCCATTGTCATGTACAATTTCGTACAAAACAAAAAATTTAAAATAAAATTCTACAATATTTGATTTTGAGAAAAAATATTTTTCAAGGGGGTGGGGGTTCAGCTCTCTATAGCCCCAGCCTGGCTATGGCTCCGCTTGACAATCAAGTCCAATGTTTCCCTACCCTTTTATAGTAACTGAATAACCTGTGACCTCCTTGTCCGCCACTGCCACTTTTGTATAATAAAAACGTTTTTAGCAGTAAAGAAAACACATTAAATATAAAATTATATTAATTATATGATATTAATAATATACGTATATATCGATGTATATTATAAATGTTGAGTAGACAATTTATGAAACAAAATTATCTTTTTCAACAAATTACATTAAATATTTAAACCCATTAAAATAACACACAATCCGGCCATGCACCTTTCACGTAACACATAATAAATTTATTTTTTTTAAATTGCAGGACAAAGCGAGTCCATTGTTTTTATTACTCTGTCTCGGTCTTTGTTTCTTTTTTCAGGTGGGTTCAAGTGCATAACAGCATAGATTAAATGCCTAGAACTATTAAGCAACCATTGTAATTTAAAGAAAACAAAAATAGTGTGCCCAAGATGAAATGAATGGACCCTGCCTCAATTGAACAATCTACATAATACGTTTTCTGGAGAATAAACCGGGTGAACGTTTCAATTTGAAGTGAACTCTAATCCACAAATTTTTTTTTCAAGCCAGATAAGAAGAATTTAAATATTAACTTTTTTTTTCTAAGCAAGTTAAAGAAATTATAGCGAGGAAGATATGATCAGTGAACTTCATTATTTATGACGAGCTATTAACTATAATTATTGTTTGTTTTTTGTTTTCATTATTGTCAATCAAGAGAAGCTATTCATCAGTAGAAGTAGTGGTGAATTCTCAGAGATAATAATTATTATAATATCTCACTGTTTATTACGAATTTGTGTTTAATCCATTTGAATTAATTTAATCATGTTATTTTGCCAAATAAGCATTTTACCACTTAAAACTCCTTCGGCCATTTTCTTTCTGCAACGTTTCTAACTATAAATTCCCCTCTAAAGTTACTTGTATATACCCACTTCCTCTTTCTTGGAATTGCAGTTCTTCTTCCACTTGCCCCTCTTTTAACATCCCTTGTAATTTTACACACTTACTCTCAAAATGCCTAATCCTCTGATTTTTGTTCCAACCGCCACCTGCAACCCATTAAACTTTCAACGATGGCCAGAAATGCACAAAGAACGTTAAGTTTCAACAAAGGAAGCAGTAAAATGGAGACATTCGATACATTTCCCATGGCGAACGGAAAAGTTGGCAAAGAAGAGTACTCGCCAGTGACTGCAACCCTTAGAAAAGGGTTAAAAAAAAAATATATATAAATACGTTGGGGATCAGTGGATATTCCGCTATCCCCCTTGCGTCTGCTCTTAAGGGCGGTAACCTTGGCGTAAATCTCCGCCAACTACTGGCTATGGAAAAACTTTCACTTGTTGCCAAGACTTCATACTAACAAGATGTAGCAAATTTTTTTCCAGCATAGGCAGGGGGTACTCCGGCCCCCCTCCAATAAAATGCATGGCCAATGTAAATTAACTATTAATTTTCCTTTGCTTTCTCCTGTTTTTAATTTACTATACTTCTCTCCCATGTCTTATTACTAAAATTGATATATTATTATTTAACAAGTCAAATTTTTTTGGAGTGTGAAATTCACAGATTAGGGTTAAAGTTCTAAGAACTTCTGTTTTAAGATTGACATAAGGATAACAATTTAATTTCAACATTATTGAAAGAGAATTTGATATAGAAAAGAATTTTGTTTTGTTACTTTAAAACAAATTATCAGTATGAGTCATTTGTTTTATTCGGCATACTACAAAGAGAAATTATATTGTGTCAGACCTAATTTTATGGTCGAAGTAGAATTTTTTGAAGAATTAAATATATTTTTGCCCACCTGAATTTTCTCTCATTTTTGTTTTTATGTATATGTTAAGTAATCTTGATATGGGGTTTTTCAGCTAACAGGTCAAAAATCGGCATGTCGATATTCACCCCCAAGGGTGTAAACTCTTAATTCAATACATTTTACATACAATCATATTGCCTTATTGATCCATGGTTTGCTCTCATGCGCCTGTCCTGTCTTGTCAAATAAAACCATATTCTACCCCTATTCAAATCTATCATGTGCCTTTATAAATTATTAATTATATTTCTATTAACTGGGATATACTTGAACTAAGAAATTAATTTCCTAAGTTAACAATTTGAAAACCCATGTTTATTGATTTGAGGAATTGAACCTGGCCATATATATTATTATTAGGTGAATCGGACCATGTAAAATTGAGAAATGAAATCCTTCCGAATTTGGAACCTTCAGCTAGTAACTCTGTCAATAAACCTGGGCTGTGGTTGTAGTTTAATCATCGCCAAGTTGGCGAAGACAACTAAAGTATCTTTACTTAGGCTCATAATTCAAATTTTATTATATCTACTCCCACAACCAACGGTATAAAAATCTTCTACCAATCATGCTATTAATTACCTTATTCAAATAATAAAATTCTAATAAACAACAACCAAATAACCCACAAAATTATATACAACATAAATATAAAGTTAACAACGATTAGTAGAACATTGCAATGTAGCCATGTTGAAATATAAAAGCATTGGAAACATTTGGTATGGACTTCCTTGTAAAAATAGTTATGGGGACCCCAAAGTAATTGGTTTGCAACCCCATATTGGGTTCCACTGCTATATAGCATAGTTTCTCAATCTTTTACCCTTGAGCCATCCTTGAAATAATGTTTCTGGTCGGTGAAACCCCTACATAAAAATTATCTGTCATTATTAATATCATCTTATGTTATTTACGAACTCCAAGTTCATAAATAACGAAGGGAAACAACGTAATTTTCCAGATACTTGGTTTAACAACAATTATATGTTTATTAGAAGTTTGCTGAAAATACTGAATAAAAAATGGATATTCATCACTACAGTGGACTCTCGTTTTTATGAATCTCCGATTTATGAATTACACGTTCTTACGATCTATTTCGTAAGTCCCAAAAAATAACCCATAGAATTAATGTCTCATTTGCGAACTGTTTTGAGGTCCACGAGTTCCTGAAATCAACAGCTCACTGTATTTCTCACAGCACACTAAGCTTTCTGCAGCTCTCTGGTTGAGAAATGCTGTTATATAGTGACAAAACTCAAGTCTGGACGATAGTTCTATAGATTTATATAAATCGAACACTACGCAGATTAAATCAAACAACAATGTCAATCAATCAACGTTTATTGGCGTAGTGATACCAACGCCGATGGTATGGCGTGATTAGATGGTGAAACGTTCGAAAGAAAATAAATATTTCTGCCTTCGGTGGGACCTGAAGTGGATGTGGAAGGTCGTGGGTTCAGGTCTCATCGAACGCAGAAATATTTATTTTCTTTCGAACGTTTCACCATCTAATCACGCCATAACATCGGCGCTGGTATCACTACGCCAATAAACGTTGATTTATATTGTTGTTTAACTCTCTAGATGTTTTTCAATTAGTGCACATTCCTCTCTCTCTCTTTTTATTGATTTTTTGTATTGACTGATTGTTTGGCTTTTTTATGGGACAAGCGCATCTGGGCTATACTGCGCCAATATATATATATATTTTATAGCGTATAGTTTCATTTGTCAGGAAAATATTAAAAAAAAAAAAAGGGGGGGGCATTGAGGTTTCCTCCAGCATTGAACTTGAGATCATTGATGTACACCGGGTAAAGACGTTTAAAAGATATAAACATAAAATTATATTTTCCACGCTTGTACATATTTATCGCCAATATATAAAGATTTTTAATTTGTTACAGATTGGAAACCTGCACGGCGTAGTAGGAATATTGTAAAAACAAACGTTAAAAACACAAACTTTTAAGGATGTGGGTTATAACCTTCTCATTGTATGCTATGCAAATCTGTATAACTTATATCATCATCATATTCAACCATTATCTATCCACTGCTGGATGAAGGTCTCTCCAAATGCTTTCCACACAAGTCTATCCTGAGCAATTCGCTTCCACGTCACCCCAACCTGTTTTCTTATTTCATCCACCCATCTAGTTTGAGGACGTTTTCTAGGTCTTCGGTGGTCTCTTGGAATCCAGTTCAGAATTTCTGTTGTCCATCGTTGATCAGTTCTTCTTGCAATATGCCCAGCCCATCGCCATTTCAGCCCTTTTACTTTAACAATGATGTCCTCTACTCTAGTTTGCTCTCTCACCCAAGTGTTTCTTTTTCGATCTCTCCTAGTTATTCCAAGCATGCACCTCTCCATGCTCCTTTGCGTTGTCTGTAACTTTCGTATTGCTCCAACTGTTAGACTCCATGTCTCTGATCCATAAGAGAGGACTGGCAATACACACTGGTTGAAGACCTTTCTTTTTAGACATACAATAATGTATTGCTGTTAATACTTTTGTCAGGTTCATCCTTGAGTTTCCAGTCCAACTTCTTTACTTCTAGTTGAGAGCTCCTGTACCATGTCTTGGAGTTCTAATGGGTTCGTTGAAAAAATAACAATGTCATCAGCAAACCGCAAATGATTTAAATATTCACCATTTATTTTTATTCCCTTGTTATTCCAATTTATCTGCTGAAAAATCATCTGTAAAGCTGAAGTAAAAAGTTTTGGAGAAATGGTATCTCCCTGCCTCACCCCTTTGCCAAGTTTGATAGTTTTGGTATCTTTATGTAACCGAAATTTTGCACTTGCATTTTTATACACACGTTTCACCATGTCAATGTACACATCCTCAATGTCTGTTGATCTTAAAGAGTTGATGACTGCTGACACCTTCTTCACCAAATGCAACACACGTACATGGCACTCAATGTCTGTTGATCTTAAAGAGTTGATGACTGCTGATGTTTTAATAGAGTCAAAGGCCTTCTCATAGTCAATAAATGCCACACACAATGGAAGTTCATATTCATGTGTTCTTTCAATTAATTCTCTTAATACTTGAATATGGTCCACTGTACTGAATCCACTTCGAAATCCAGCTTGTTCTCTTGGTTGAGCTGCATCTAATTTTTTCTGCAGGCGATGTGTTAGCACTTTTGTGAAGATTTTATAAATAGCAGGTAACAAGCTAATTGGTCGGTAATTTTTCAAATCCTCTTTATCACCTTTTTTATGCAAAAGAATTACTGTTGCAGAATCCCATTGGTTTGGTATGTTACCGCTGTTAAGACATTTGGTAAAGAATTTTGCAAGTATGTCTTCTACATATTCTCCAGCTTCTTTTAGGATATCTAATGTAATACCATCATCACCAGGGGCTCTTCCTTTCTTCATACTTTTTATTGCAAATGAAACTTCTTCTTTTAAGATTTTAGGAGCTGTTCCTTCGACTATTTCAATGTCTTCGTTTAATCCACTGTTACTTTCGTATAGATTTTTGTAGAATTCTTCAACTCTTCTAAGTATTTCTTCCCTATTTCTTGTTACGGTGCCATCCTCTCCTTTTAATGCAATGATGTGTTTCTTCCCAACAGATAAACTTCCTTTAACAACCCTAAGGCTCTTGTTATTTTCAATGGCTTTCCTTACTAGCTCACAGTTGAATTTTCTTATGTCTTCTTTCATGCTTTTGCGCAGAGTTTTACAAAGTTCTATGTACTCAATCCTGGAACTGGTATTTTGATTGTCCACCTTCATATCTCTTCGCCTTTTCATGAGCTGTTTCGTCTTCTCAGATAATTTGCTATTGTGCTTTTTACAGGTTACACCACCAATTTCCCCAGCAGTTTCAACTATTGTCTTAACAATGTTTTCATTTGCTTCTGAGATATCACTTTCATCAATAAGTCCTTCCAGTGCAGAAAAGCGATTTTTTAATTCCAACTTGAATGCCTCGGTATTTTCTTTTAATTTCTTTAAATCCACCCTCTTACTTACTTGTTTCCTAATGAGCTTCTGTCGTTCTAATTTAGTATTTAAGTGCACTTTACATCTCACCATTCGATGATCACTTCCAGTATTAAATCTGTTCAGTACACTGCAATCTTCAATAATTGATTTCTTGTTTGCCAGGATATAGTCAATTTCACTAGTTCCCCCATTTGGGTGTTTCCATGTCCATTTTCTTTGCGGTTTCTTCTTAAAAAATGAATTCATGATGCTAAGATTTTCAGCTTCTGCAAATTCGATGAGTTGATCGCCACGTTCATTCCTTTCCCCATATCCGTATTTACCAACCGATGTCTCTCCTTGTTCCTGTTGTCCAATTCTTGCATTGAAATCCCCCATGATGAGCTTGATATGTTGTTTCCCTTTGGTGTGTAACGGTTTTGCTGTAAGTTTTAGGGCGCCAGAGTAACAATGATC
>QLNU02015003.1:9092194-9121071 GCA_006491805.2 Dysdera silvatica | reverse complement strand
GCTTGATTTGAATCTAACGATTTATATAATTGTTAAATTAACATAAACAATACTTACAATTATCCTGAATTACCGCAAAACACGAGAATCTCACGCGCCGTTAATACGTCACGAAAAACAACCAAAATGGCGAAACAATTGTATAGGAAGAAGATTAAACACAGTTACAGTGAAATCCAGATTCGTCCACCGGATTTCGAAAATGGGGGTGTTTCTAATGGCAGCAATAATTTCTATCACGAGGAATTTTATTTTATGCAGCTACTGTTTCGTTAGAATGTGGAGTTTCAAATCACTCTTTGTATACGGCATTGGTCAAAATCTGTTTGACTAAAAAATGAGTGTCGTTTTTCGAACCAAATTTCAGTTGGATTCCATCAGAAAATGAGAGATTCCATGAAACAATTGTGATATCAAATGCCTGTAAAAGCTATTCTTATGAATACGTCACTAAAAAGTGGAAAGGGCAGAAAGGTTTAAGCCTTTCTACTTTCTTTTGTCTATTGCATTTTGTAACTATGGGAAAAAATTGATTTGCAGTGTTTTCTTGAAGGCATAGGGATATCAGCAATATATTAGCATTTTATATGAAATATTAAAAATGTCTGTTCAGGACTTAGCGTCGAATAATTATATTTCGAAAAATATTATTTCTATTAGAGATAGGTCGTTCATGAACGAATTTGTTTTTTTGAACTATTCACAAAAAACGACCAGATAGTTCAGATGTGTGTGTGTGTTGTGTGAATTACTGTTTCTCGTCGTAAGTCCTAATCATCGTTTGCAGTCCGCGCTCGCCGTTCTTTATTCGAAGTTACGATGTTAGTTTGCAGTGCTCGGTCACCGTTCTTCGTTCGTAGTTCGTTATCATCGTTCATAAGTCGTTGTCTGCTTGCACAGTTCGCAATATTAGTTTACGGTTTCGTTCGTAGTTCGCCATCATCATCCACCACTAAACACTCAAGTATATGTATCGGGGAACGGGTCAGGAGACCCCATCCTTTTTGTAGGCTGCTAATGGAGTTACGACTACGACATTCCATATTCAGAGAGTGCACGCGAGGGCACTTGAGATGTGGCATGTCGGGGGCGTATCGTGTGCCTCGAATCCCCCGTCCTTTTTCTAGGATGCTATTTGAGCTACGACTACGATATTCGATATTCAGAGAGTGCATGCAAGGGCACTGATAATGTCGCATGTCAGGGCCGTATCGGGGCCTTGGAGCCTCCCTATCCTTTTTCTAGGATGCTATTTCAGCTACGACAACTATATTCTATATTCAGAGAGTGTATGCAAGGGCACTGGAAATGTCGCATGTCAGGGCTACATCGGGTACCCCATAGCCCCCATCCTTTTTCTAGGCTGCTATTTGAGCTACGACTACGATATTCCATATTCAGAGAGTGTACTTGAGGGCACTTGAAATATCGCATATCAGAGGCGTATCGATAAAGGAGATCAAGAGCACACTTGAAAAGATTGTAATCATTTTATATGATTGTGGTTACTCAAAGTGAAGTTACAATTACACAAGCTTCAAATTTTAAATTACGAATTACACGCTCTCCGGCTCTTCCCCTATACGGCTCTGACATTTCAGGTGCCCTCGCGTACGCTTTCTGACTACGGAATACCATACTCGTAGCTCCAATAGAAGCCTAGAAAAAGGATAGAAGCTCAGGAACCCCGATACGCCCTGACATGCGACATTTCAAGTGCCTTCAAAATATACCTGCGTGCAATTTCTGAATATGAGGTATCGTAGTCGTAGTCTCAAAAAATCAACAAAAAAAACAATATTATTGTGAGTTTTAAGTTATTAATTAATATAAATAAAAGTGATTAAGCTTTAAGTTTTACAAAAAACTTATTTTTGTTTAATACAAGTCATTAAGATTCATTTCTTGATTAAAGAAAAGGGATTTACAAAAACGCACTGACAATTGTTTATACTATTACATATATTAATTACATTAAGTTCTGCTAGAAATGCGTTCCGTTTTTAAATATACCACCTTACGGAAAAAATTGGCAAAAACTGAATGAATTTTTTCCAGAACAAGCTATTTCCCAGAAGAGAATAAATTATAAACACAAATTCGAAGGTTAGTATTCACTGTTTTTGTTTTAATATATTTTCCTCCCTATTATGAGGTTGCTAACAGTTTCAGAGAGCTATAAAATATAACAAAATAAGTATGCCATCTTACAGGAAAAATCATGAACTCAAACGAAATGTTGGCCAACACAATGCTATATAGACATAACGAATTTAAAAAAAAAAAAAAAAATACATTATACATTGTAGGCGCTTAAAGCGATTTCAATTGAGTCAAGTTTCGAAAAGCGGACTGTATTATATTTTACTTAAATTGTAAGTACCTTGAATTTGTTTAAGTTTTTCTTAATCCATAAATTGGCAGAAAAAATAAAAACCAGATTGAGTTTCTAATATCGAACCAATACACTAAATTCAAAGTAGCATTTGTAAATAAAAATGGGGTTTAATTTGCACGAATAAAAGTCACAATAACGAAGTATTCATAGAAAAATTATGATTTTTGATTTAATAACCTACACAGACTTCGAATAACCGTTCAGGTCAATGAATTAGAATAACAAGATTTAGAAATTTACGGTATCAACGGCCGCGGCTTGGTTCTTCACAAAACAAAACCTACAGTATTTTTAAAAATACAGAAAAAACAACATAAATTAAAAAATATCCAAGTTTGTGCTGCCATCTATGCTTTTGATGATACACTAAAATCAGTTCAAACATGAATATACTATATATGTTAGTAACTGGTTCAAATGAGCAGGTCTTAAGGAACGGGTCTCAAATATGAACTGTTCTTAAAAGACCAGTTCACAAAAATGAATTACTTCAGTAAAATATTCAACTAGATTTTGCTACAGAGCCTGCTCCCGTGAATTTCATTTATAGGGGACGCCAAATCACAGGTACAAACATGCCATATGCTTTCATGTGTTTGCAGCAGTTAACCGAAGATTAAAAAGGGTTTCTGGGTTTTCTATAATTTTTACATGATATTTATTTGTGATAATAATGATAGTTTCTTGTTGTGTTCCATTTAGCCTATTTATATCTGCAGTATTAAGGACACAGTAAGTGTTTATTCTGTATTTTGTTTTTCGGTGACATGCTGTTCTATTATGTAGTTTGTATTTTCAAGTAAAATTATTTTGGAAAGAATTGCTATTCATGAATACCTGATTCTTTATTTTTATTATGTGATGTATTAAAAATTTGGCTTGTGTCAAAAGTTATTAGAAATCATGTATTCAATATTATACATTGTATTTAATATATACAATATTATACAATGTATAAAATATTATACATTGTGTAGTTATATCATCAGTTTATTGTAAATTCATGTGTTAATTTCATTAACATTCCATTAAAGTCTTTCCAAACAGGTGTCAAGCCTTCTAATTAATTCTTTATTTTATAATTAATTATAATAAAAATAATTAAATTATTAATTAGTTGATTTAAATTCTATATAATTCTATTTTATTAACCATTAAAATAAAGTCTGCTTTTATATGCATTTTGCAATTTAGCTTTCAGTGTAAACTATCAATTCATTATCAGTTATTAATCATGCCTGAGAAATCATTTCATCCAATAAACCGTCTTCAGTGTAAATAAAAGAGTAGAAAAAGGTATGTAAGATTTAAATTTTAGTTTAAAATTTGTTACGAAAGTTTGTCATATCACGATATCATCATCGTCGTTGGAAAATAAAATACGATAACTTTTTGAGCAAAAAGCAATATATTTCTGTATGTAATCAGAAACTGGGCTATTAATTGGCATTTATAGTGTGTTAGATTGGGAATGTTTTCCTATGCAGCAGGCGCCCTCTGTCGGAGAAAAACTGCTTGAGAGAATCGCCACTGCGAAAATTTGGGGACAGGTTTTCTGTAGCGTTAGGCTCACGTGAGCAGGCCTGTAGTAAATCTAGTTGGCCTTGTTTTTATGGTCAAGTGTGTTTCCCCATTACCTACATTGAACACATACGAGTGTTGCCAATATGTCCATTTTTCACTAGTTTTGAAGGTTTCTCACCGTAGCTAGTATAGGGTAACGGCTGTAAATTCGAATTATTGACGGATATTTTTTTTTAATCTGAAAAAATATTAACAACGGTCACGAATTTTTAACTCGTTTTTTGATTAAAAATTAGGTACTGCAGTACGCATTATATTATGGGTGCAGGAGCGGACGGGTTTTTTCAAAAGGAGCATTATACTATAATTTTTGCCACCCACGTTTTAATTAAAAGGAGCATTATTGGATTATCGGATGGGCGGGTCCTATAGCCCTTGAGGGCGCAAGTCATATAGCCCATGTGAACGCAAGTCCTATCGTCCATGAAGGCGCATCGGCGGCCCAGTCCGCCCATGGATCCATCGCTCTCCCCCGATCATGGTTGTACCATTGGTTGCGATAAATGTGTTCTTCCGAAATAATGGATTCCCCGATTTAACGATTATTTTTACTGGTTCCGTGAAAATCGTTAAATCAAAGTTAGACTGTATTTATGATATGTCGAATTGTAACAGAAATGTTTAAATTTTTTTTTGTCTTTTACATTCACGATGACATTCATGACGTTTATTAATATACATTATAGAGCTTTTTGTGATGTTCCGCCGCGTCTGTTTATTAAAAACACTTAACGTTTCACTTTTTGCTATGCGGAGCATCCTCGGGAGTAGTTACTGACCAAGTTTCCTTTTGTAAAATGCAAAACTTTCACTTGTTCGCTCGGCAGAAAATGAGTGATTAAAAAAATATATGAGACGTATTTATAGCACCGTTTCCCTGGCTACCCCGATTGGATATTCATTGGTTGTTGGATGAAGGTTGTCTCTCATTGGCCCAGAGGGTGACGAGTTTAGATTGGCTGAAAGAGGTCCGAATTTTTTAGGCAGGAATTCCGAATTGAGGGACAATCAATGGAGTCTTCTCTATTGAAATTGTTAGGACAGTTCAAAATTAAGTTTTAATTTAAATTTTTTACTCACTCATTTTTTGCCAAGCAACCAAGTGAAAGTCTTGCATTTTGCAGAGGGAAACTTGGTCGGTATTACTTCTGAGGATGCTCCGCATAGCACGGAGTGAAACGTTAAGTGTTTTTAATAAACAGACGTTGCGGAATATCCCGCAAAGCTCTATGATGTATATTTCTTGTCTTTTATTTTCACTAGATGGCGTTGAAATCTTCGTGATAATAAAGTTCTCCCCTTGCCTTTATTTTTCTTCTGTTTTTCTACTGCTAAGGGGAGATGATGTATCAAAATGCCTCGCTCGTACTAAAATTTAGAAAATGCATATTCTCTTAAATTAGAATTTCTACAGAATAAAGGCGAACAAATGAACGCAAAAAATGAATAAAAAAAAAGCCATATTGAAAAGTTCCAACATCTTTCCAATCGCTGCAACACTTCCCCATTACACTCAAAATAACAACATCAACTTCAAAATCGCGATCCTTGCCACACCTACATCGGTGATATCACGCATCACATGGCATACACTCGACGTTCAAACACCACCTATAGCGACTTTTCTACACTTCTCTACGGCAGAAACGCGCTGTTGGACGGTATCTGTACTTCCACCCAGATCTTATACCATATTTATATTGTTTAATTTAATCTGCGTAGTGCTCGGTTTATATAAATCCTTTAAAAATGCTTATGAACTATAATGCTGCCATCTAGTAGCATTAATGCAAACTTAAACGACATAAAGCAAAAATAAATGCATTGCTTGCCTAAAGAAAAGTGTCACCGTATGCCACTGAACTCAATATATTAGTTAAAATTGAATAAACATTATATATTTTTAATCTTACTATATTTTCATTCAATTCGGATAAAAAAAAACAAAAAACCCTTGGTTACATTTCGATCACACTTTTATCTATAAATACTAAGATTTTGTATACGTTTCGTAACTTGCGTAAATGATTTGGCTACCTCATTATGTTAGGGGCATTGCCTCAAGGCAAAGTAGTTAACGGTGGAATTGTTAATGCGAAGTGTTGTGCAAAGAACTTTTACAAGACCCTAGCGGCAACGAATCTTTAAGGACATCACCTCTTATTAGATGAACCACTATTCGGCCCATGCATGTGGACTTCGCGTAAATTTTCACATTAAGTACTATACTGCCAATTCAGTGCATTTTTCTTCATTTTCAACGCCTTTTTTATGTTCAGTTGCGTAAAATTTCGCATTAAGTACTATACTGTCAATTCAATGCATTTTTCTTAATTTCAACGCTTTTTTTTATATTCACTTTGGAGAAAATGTAGTTTAGGAAATTATAAAGTTGCTTTTTTAGGTGCAGCGTGAAAACTGTCAGCTAGTGTGGAAATATCGTAAGGTGTATTGTTATTTTCAGAAATGAATATTTTTCGTCGTTGAAGATAGATTATTTTTATCAGAGGTAAGTTGTAATGATATTTTTCTTTTTATATTTCGTATTATATATATAGTAAAACCTCCCTAAGGCGACCACCGTCGGTTCCGTGAAAAAGCGGTCACTCAGAGAAGTTATCTCTGAACGGAAGTAAATTAAGCGTTGGGTCTATGGGGAGGGAGGAAATCTGTTTCCAGAAAAGGTGGTCATGAAGAGAGGTTTTACTGCATTTATATAAGTTTACTTTATAACTTTTCATTTCCATTTGGATTTGAATTTGCTCCCCCTGTTTGCTTTTATTGTGCATTGTAGGCTAATACTTATATTTTAATTTATACTATCGTGGATTTTGAAAATAATATTTTACAATACGGTTGATTAAAAAAATTGTGAAGAATTTATTTAATATTTTTTTTTATTGCAAAACGAACTAAAAATGTACTTTTACCGTAAGAAGCTTTAAATATAAATATACTTTCTTAGAGTGCGGAGTAGAGAAGTCGCATTTTATGCTTTTTGTAAATAGTCTATTTGCTTTAAATAATCTTGTAATGCAACATCGTTCAAATCATGTGTAGAATTATGAAAATTATTGGGTAGAAGAGGGGGCAAGCACATAATATGTGTACATAACTATACTACAATGACGAATTTCAATATATTGGTGGAGGCTCAGACTACACATGCCAATATAACTCTACGCCTATGGTTCAAGTGAGTAATACATGTAAATATTTGCTTTTTTTATATTAAAATGTTTGTTTATTCACAGCCAACTAAATTGCTAGCAATTTAGTTTTGACTGTGATTTATTGAATTTCACAAACCCTAAATTTTGGTTCCTGACGTAAACACTTTGTAATTATTGGAAGGGAAGAAATAAGAGTCAGACACATGCGCAGAATGGTGGTTCAATTGATAACGGTGCTGTCCTTACAGGTTCGTGTAGCGGGAGATCCTGCACCCACGGATGAATCCTGATACGCCTTCTGCGCATGTGCATGGACTACGCAAAAATTCCTATAAGTGTTTCCATTTACTTGGCTAGAAAAACAGGAGAAAATAGCTACTCCTGTCGTATTTCTGCGCATGCGCGTGGACCCGCATATGTTTGTTGACAAAAAGATATGGTTAATGTGTTTTGTAAATACACAGAGTTATTTGCCCCCCCCCAATAATCTGAAATAAATTGCGATTTTACATATACTGTAATGTATAAATTTAAATGTAATAATACATATGTATAATAAATATAGTAATAACAACATAAATATAATATATATAATAAAATAATAAATAAAATAATTTATAAAAAATAAATATATACATAAATATAATGTGTATATTTATAATATGTGTATAATATTAACATATAATAAAATATAATGTAAATAAAACACACATAAAATGAGCTTGCCTCCCCCCATCCCACCCCAAATAGGCAAAATATTTACACTGTAACCTATGTTCAAAAAAGTAGGAAAAAAAATTCCATTTTTATATGTCTTATCTTGATAAAAAAAGAACACAATTATTTTAAATTCTGTTTCACGTTTGGTTTACATATACAGGCAAACCTCGTTATAGCGAATCTGGCTTAAAATGGACCGAAAGTTTGTTTTCTTGAGATTGATGTACTGGGGTCAGCTGTGTGTATATCAGAATATTTTTAGGTCTTTACTGTCAGTAAAATTAATTTAACTACTCCACGTTTTTTCAAATAGGATCGTTTATGATGTGTAATTTTCAAAATATATCCAGAAAATTCTATACTTGTAAAGCACACGTCAGACTTTCGGAGCCTTTTAATTGACTCTCAAACTTGTGACAAAAGAAAATGGATCCAAAACGTTAGGAAAGTAAATCATTGACTGATCGTTTGTGGTTTTACGGCTCAAAGACTACAGTGGTCATGCTGCGCCGGGACCTACTGTTTTCCGAGGAATCCGAACCTCTTAAGGCCTAGGGAACCAAACCCCGGACTACAGTGAGCAGTGCGATCTTTATGAGATCTCTGAGTAAGCGTTCTTTGCACTGCTGGGAGTCGAACCCGGATTAACGGCGCACTAGGCAACCATATTACCACACTACGCCACCACAGGGCAAATCTACCTCTGTACAGAATACCGTCATTAAACAGAAATAATGATTAATCGAGAAAGTTCAAAACATTGTAATTACACTACTGCAAAATGAAAAAAAGAACACCAAGAAGGAATTGCTGGATGATCATAAAATTAACGGATGTTAATGGGGTAGAGTACACCTAGGCATGATTTGATTGTAGGCTTAATTTTAGGATTAATGCATGAGCGCTTGTGCCAAAGTACAACATAATATGCAAAATATAGTTGATGGTATTTAATTAGTATGTATTTTAAGTATAGTTATGTTTAGCTTAAATGAATAATAAATTATATGAGAAATCACAAATACACATAGCTACATATAATATTAATGCCTTTTATTTAATAATAATAATGCATATATTCCATACTAAATGGAATGGTAATTTTCCATTACAAGAGAATTAATGATCCAATTGGGCATTCTGAGATGCACCTGTCGAGAAATGTTAATAGAATTTCTTAGTTTTGTATGTTTTGTAACAAATGTGACGTTACATACACTGAAACTAAAGCGCTAGAAAAACTGGTACCCCTCCCCCCAACCAAGCAGAAATGCCACAACACGATGACTCGACTAATGTCTGAAGGTATCCTGGAGACAATTCACACCAGGAATCCTGCAGGGCAGTCCACAAATCCATAGGAGTGCGAGGTGGTGGAGATCTCTTCTGAACAGCACGTTGCAAGGCATCCCAGATATGCTCGATAATGTTCATGTCTGGCGATTTAGGTGGCCAATGGAAGTGTCTAAAGTCAGAAGAGTGTTCCTGGAGCCACTCGGTAGCAACTCTCGATGTGTGGGGTGTCGCATTATCATGCTGAAATTGTCTCACAGGTTGGCAACACTGCTCCAGTCTTCCTGCATTCATTGGGCTGTTCGACCGATGCTGGCTGGCTGAGTGCATAGTTACTTAAGAGCGTATTTGTTCAAGTCAAATATAAGCTATTTCGCTGGTTGTAAATGTATTCTTGTGTGTTGTATTCTGTTTATTTTGTGAAAAAGAAATAATTGAATAAAATGTACGCGAAAAACAGTACATGACTTCTTGTTTTCTTGTGGATTCAGTCCTTTTTTCCCCCTTTTTCCAGAAGCCAAGGGGGTGCACGTGCACTCCCGCTGCAGGCACCCATGACTGTGACCTTGGGCTTGAACAGACGATAGATCAGTCAAATGCCAGTTAGTGCGGCATGATGTCGTCACCAAGTCCAGTAACCCCACAACTTTCATACTCCTTAATTTAATTACGACAGCACAGCATACTCTCAATAAATTTCTTCAGTACAGCCCTGGTGAAGTGGGATTATGAGGGTGCGGATCTTTAAATGAAAATATTTTACCTGAAATTTCTGTTCATTCTTTTACTCTTACAGGCCTTGAAGTATTTCAGCACACCGGAAAACTATTAAAATTTGGGCAATTGTAAGTGTGTGTGAGACAGTGGTAAGGTTGAAAATTACAGGACTATATCATTATGCCAGTATTGGTCAACCTATTTGAAAAATTAATATATAAATGGATAATACAATTTATAAATAAATGTCACACATTAAATGAACATCGATATGGATTTAGGGATGGAAAATGAGAGAAAATTGATGGAAGTGGTCTTGTTGAAAACTGTAGGAAAACTACTGGAGGCAGAGAATAAGGAGCATGTCCCCCCCCTTGGGGGGGGGGCTGACAAGGCTCTAGCCTGGGTGGCCCGGGATATTTTGGGGTAGCTAGCTAGGCGAAATAAATATGTCATCTATACCGGATTTACGTATAGGAAAAGTAGGTCCCAGAAGGCCAAATGTTGTTTAAGCATTATTTTAATCCTAATTTTCTCCTTTTTAAACTTTCATATATTTCTTTAGTCGTATATCTAGAGCTGGATTAAGGTTTTGTGGGGCACTAGACAAATTTGCTCAGGGTCCCTTATAGCACAAATTAAGCCTGTCTAATAATTTCCTTCGAGAAAATAACTAAAAAGAACTTTTATTATATTAATCCTTCATTGAATTAAGTTTTACTTAAGCATACGTGTCTATACTTCAAAATTTAAATGACAGTATGAAACTTCTGTTTATAATACAGTAGGACCTTGATAACTTGTTCTCACTCAGTAAGCCGAAATGATTTGCACTCAGTGAAATCCCCCTTAAACTTCAATAATTCGAAAAGTATATGACTTGAAGCGCTAGTGAACAAAAGGGTGGTTGATTGGGTCATAACCAGTGGCGGATTAAACGGCTGGCAGCCGCCAGGGACCCTGAGCTTGAGGGATTCCTAGTTAAAAACTGCCACAACATAAAAAACGAAAGATTCAATATTTAATATTATTCATGCATTCTACGTATATAAGTACAGAACGTTCTTCATTAAATTAAAAATCATTAGCATAACAATGAGTGCAATAACGATTAAATGTTACTGTCAAAAATGTATTTTCACCATGTATAATTAAATAAATGAAATGAGAATTAAATGAAATTAAATTATAATGGCGGAAATCCTGTTCTCAACAACGCCATTTTTCTTATAAAAAACTGAGGAGAACAGCGACTTTGATTCGACCTGTGGGAACACGTATTAATACTCATCCTGTATATATAATATACATATACAAAATGAGACCCCAGGCAAAAAAAAAAAAAAGAAACCCAATAAAGACAATTGTGTTCTACCTCCCGCACAACGAAGACTGTGCGAACGGTAGTGCTGAAAGCGGCAGCTGTCCCACACCATTCACTGCCTTCAGTACTAAACTATTTTTCAAGGTCAGTTTTTCAATCGCACATGCGACAGACCTGACGCTCTGTTCCCTGCACCCTAGTTAATAAGGTCACCAGACAAATAAAGCAATAATCGACTTATATGTAATAACTTTTGTATTTCATACTATTGCAGTTTCATATTGGCTGTGACGTTTTATTTTACTTATCATGTCCTATTTTTTTTTCTTAATTTCTCTTCAGCGGTTCACCTTCTCATGTGGACCAATGGACAGGCCGCCACTGACTGGAAGTACCCCAGACTAACCTGTGATCATGGTCTTTTGCCTTTATGTGTTATAGTTTATCTTAACTTGCTGGCGCAGTATAGCCCAGATGCTCTTGCGCCATAAAAAAGCCAAACAATCAATCAATCTTAACTTGCCTGTGTGTATGTACAATGCAATCACCTAAATATCATGGCTATGGGCATATAAGATAAAAAGTCATATTCGAATTGTTCCATAAACTACGTTCCGATTTTGTGAAAAATAGCGAGTTCTAAGGACTGTTGACGAAAATGAAGTACATTTAAGGACCCTTAAAAATGAAAACCCAAAATAAGAAGTTCTTAAGGACTTATGAACCTGTAGGAACTATGAATATCATGAATTTAGCATTTTTTTTTTAATCAAGAGACGTCACACAAGCATAGCAGATGAATTTACTTAAATTTCTTATTCGAAACTGTCTTGTGCAATTATTGAAAGCTTCTGCCTGCATCATAGTGATTATGATATCGCGATTTCCTTTTATAAGGACCCAAAGTTTTCGTTGGGCTTTTTGGCTTCACAACTGCATTTCTTCTTCTTCTTCTTCTTCTTGACTTCCTTTTTTTCGAAGTATTGTCACAGAATCTTAGAGACAAAAGTTCCACAAAATCATATACAGCAATGAAAGATACTCCTAACCACATGCCCATGTAGCCTCCGATCACACTAAATAGCTCTAAAATCTAGATAAAAAGAAAAAGTTTATTAGAATCCTTGTATAAATATTTATTCTTTAAAAAAGCGATTGATTTCTAAAAAAAGAATTATTATTATTATACAATAATTTTTGCCACCCACGTATTAATTAGCTCAAACTAGAGCTTGTGTAATTTTGGAGAAAAAGAGACGCTTTCCCCATCCTGGATTCGAACCAGGGTCCCTCCGTTTAGCCCGGAGTGTCTTGGACCGCTAGACGAATGAGGAAACTTATTATGCAGCCATGGTTAAGTGAAAACTTACGTGGCGTAAATTTTTACATCATATAGATACAGGGTACGTCAAGAAAAAACTGTTTTTAAATTAGCATCATATAATCGATATTTACCTTTTTTGTCTTTTATTTTTAAGGGCATGTCATTTTTTTATTGGCAAGTTAATTTCCCAATTTAATTCCTCTATAGCCTTCCTTTTTTTAATTAGAGAGTTCCGCCTTCCACGGCTTCGATTATACAGTTTCACAGGACAAAGTACGCCGTTTTATTTCTACAACTATCTTCTAACTGTTCATTTCTTCTCGAAAATGACATTACCCAACGACTTTTTAACCTTTTTTTTGTACATGTTTGATGCCTGAATTTTAGGTTTGCCATTGCCCTCCTCATATAGACGTAGAGTTTTTGAAATGATTCGGAGGAGGGGTTTGTTTGTTTGGATGTTTTATGGCGCAAGAGCATCTGGGCTATACTGCGCCAAAAAAAGACAACCCACTGGGAGGAGGGGAACTTGGTTCCTGTTTTCACAGGACAACCATGCTTGCACCTAGTTTATGAAGCCAGGTTTCTCAGCTCACATTCCTTATTTGCAAGTATTGGCTTGTAGCTACAAGCAACCATTTGTTATATATGATCTCATGATTATTCACTGTTTTCTCTGATGCTCCATCTGCGATGCTTCGTTGCATCAGAGAGCGGGATTTCACACATTTACAAAGCCGGGTTGCATCATAACATTCCACGATTTTGGCACTAGCATAGAAAAAATTGTAACTTTTCTCGTAAATTATCGTAAATGATTCGGGCAGCCTAGACTGAAGATTGTCACCATGTTGGATTTGTAACATCCAATTCATGTACGTGCGTCGATGCATTATTAGAAGGGCTTAATATCATTTCCCTTCAGCTAATATCAAATATTAGCGATAATTAACTTTTAGAAAACAGAAGGTAAGTTTGAATAATATTTTCTTTTAAATTGCCAATTTTCAAAATATTACGAAGCACGGACGTGCCAACGTTTTGGAGAGGTGGAGGGTGAGATATTTTTGCAGCCATAAATTTGTGGTACCATCTATTGTCACAGTCTTCAACAATTATTATAAAATATTAATTAGATAAATTAATTGTTAGAGAACTGAATTAAAAAAAATGGATCACTAAATAACCATTTGAACGATTTACAATTTTACTGATTTCGCAGAGCACCATGCTTTAACATCGATGATTCCACAAAGACTGAAACAAAATGTACTGACGCCATTTTTTTCGCAAGGGTGGGGGGAGAAACTCTTTGCCCTTCTCTTGACATATGCCTGTAACGAAGTCTTTCAACTCTGAAAGTTTTCAAATTTTTATGAAAGTTTTCCAAGGTTTATGAAAGATTTCAAAGATATATAGTTAATAATAAGTTCAATACCAATAAAAATACAAAATTAGAAAAATAAATCAATGAAGTACCTACAACAATACTAATACCACCTTAACTTACGCAATTGCTCTATACATATGTTTATTTTTCAAATATTCAATATAGTGATACTGTAAATCAAGAAAGATGACTTCTGTTGAGATTTCAGATCTACCTAATCCTTTTAAGTACGGAAAATCTGAAAATAAAAACTGCTACGTAAATTTGAAAAACGAATCTGATTTGTGCAATTGGATTATAGATTTATGCCACATCGACTTCAACAATTTTAAAATCCTAAATGAGACTTGAAATACAAAAACAGGTACACACATGTGCTACATAAGCATAACGGATGATCTACGCTGCTCGATTCATTTACGATGATTTACAAATGTATGAGAAATGTTATGATGCAGCTGGGTTAAATAGGCCCATGATTTAAAATAAATTGCAATTTTACGTATAATGCAATGCATAAATATATCTACTATGTGCTTGCCCACTCTTCCCCTAATAATTTTGAAAACTCTACTCTACTGCACGTTTAGTTGATCTTCATGATCATGTATCGCTCGATTTGAGGCAATATTTGGGAGCCAACCCATTCTGATCAAATCGCCATTTATCCAGCAGTATAACATTCGTTTCCATAACTTGAACAATGATATTCAATTCGTCAGTTATTTGTGTCTTATTGACAAACACTTTCGCTTTGAGGTAATATTAAAAGAAAAACAGTCACAAATAGATAAATCAGGTGACTGATGAAATTTTCGCAATAAGTTTTGGGCAATAAAGTTACAATCAAAAATATTTTGATAGCAATATAATTGTTTTGAACATTCCATTGCTTTGTAGTTTTTAAAAGTGGCACACAGTGGTCTGTGATCATAGGCGCAAGGTTATATAGGCCCGTGGGGCCATGGGTAGACTAACATTTTGCCGTCCCTACGCTATGTTTTTGCTGCCCCTTCTCACCTGCCCCCCCCCCAATCAGTGGTAGAAACACAAAAATTGTTAGCGATAAAAACCCTTGTGTTAAAAGTAAGTATGTTGAAAAACAAACTCATAAATTGAGACATAAACATTAAATAATAATATTAACTTATATTGAAGTATTATTTCTTTTTGTATATAGTAAATCAAATTCAATTTTATTGAAATAAATTTTAATTTTAGCAAAAAAATAAAAGCCTATCGAACACTGGTATTTAAATGGAAAGCATGATGTCTATCTTTCTTCTCGGCAAAACATCTGATTATATCATAGTATAATATTGATTTTGTTACAACGGAGTCAATACACAAAATTTTGCCGCCCTAGTCTATAGCCTATTTTGAAGTATGGCACTACGTGGGGCCCAAATCCCGTCTCCCAATAATTTGAAATAAATTGCAATTTTACATATATTGTAATGTATAAATTTTTAAAATATATGCTTGGGCCCCCAATAATTTTGAAAACTATGGTGATGTCTGTGATCTATGGTAGATTATTGAGTTCATTCTCTCCCCCCCCCACACACTATCATGGGCTGAAATACACATGTTCTGATAAGAAATGGAAAATTTCAAAGCCAGGCTGCAAGATTGTGCGATGAAACATGGGAAGCATTTGAATGACAACATTTTCAAGAAAAACTGAGTTGAGTTTTTCAAGAATAAATGTTTTATAAAATTGCAAAAAAATAAAATAAACCGCTCATGTACAAATAATACCTATTTAATATAACAGTCAGGTTTTACTAGTGCTTGGTATTTAAAAATGGCTTGAAGTGGTTTACAATTGAGTATTCAAAATTAATAAATACTGTACAAAGAAATAAATTGTAATTTCAAGATATCATGAATAATTAAACAAAAAGCAATTTTAAAGCCTATCACCAATTTAGATTCTAGGCACAGTTCTTATATGAATCACATTTTACGGATCAATACCACCTCTTGATTAACCATGAGGGTGGCAACATCCATACTGTTAAAAATTTCCGCATTAGTTGTTGCCAAAATATGGTGAAAATATAGGAATTTCACCAAAATTTGGTACACTTGAAAATTCAAAAGTACCACTTATTGGTGAAAGTATGGTATTTTTTAAAAGATGGTTAAACACCGAACCACATTTTCGTTCCACCTCCTAGCCAATCACTTGAGGCGAGAGAAGTCACGTGTGGCAAACAGCTTTACCAGTTGCGATTTTTCAATGATATTTTCAAGTTTTTTACCTGCTAAGATCTCTCCAATTATCCAACAAACTAAGATCATTCCAATTTATTGGTTTATGGTATACATATCCTTTATTTTTGATAAATTACAATGATTTATATAATAATTTCTGTATATATGAAGTTGATGTTTTTTATCATTAACAGCTAAAATGCTTATGTTTGGCCTAATAAAAATTCGTTATGATTTCGCTTGGTTGCTACCTTTTCGTAATTAATAAAAATTATGTGTACTCTCTGTATATGAAATGGGGTAGATGTGGCTTCAATAGCAGCCAAGAAAAACAATGGGTACTCCTGCACTCCTCGATACGCCCTTGATAGGTGGCATGTTTTTATATTGTTATACAGTGTCCGGAAACTTTTGGCCATATTTGGTTTAACCTAGAACAATATATTTGGTTCAATGTTGCCTTATTCGTTATTGAAAGTATATCCATATTTTGGTTCAACCTCCGGCCAAGTATTGGTAACATAGCTGGAGCAAAAATGTGGTGAAACGTAGTTCTTAACAATGGATGAAGCTGGAAAATCACCACATTTTGGTTCAACCCTGAACTATTATTTTTAAGAGTGCATGTCAGTAGCGAAAAATAAATCTTACCACGTATTTTGGCATGTACGTCAAGTTGTGTATTTCAAAATCTCCGAACAGAATGTCAATATCGATGAGAGAACATCTAAAATAGAACAAGGGGAAAACCATGACGACAGCAATGACTGTTGTGAGATAATTTAAATCCACTTCATATATCTACAATATTTTTATACTCTTGTTTTTACATTGCGTGGGGAATAGTATACGGAGAACAGGTAAAGAATACGTATTATCAGAGAAAAGAAGCTTTATCCAATGAACTAGAATCAATTGTAAGGTGTGCTTATTAATCACAGTATTTAATCATCGCGCCATCCACAATTATTAATTTAAATTAGAACTCATCTTCGACTCGTGGGTGTCCAAGAAAATAACAAAATATTGCATTTCATGTTAGATTCGAACAACTGCCCCTTGGGGCTCAGTCCTAATGCTCTGTCAACTAAGCTGTTGAGACTAGTCATGCACAAATTGCTCCCCATATTTACGAGGGCGAATCAGAAAGTCTTTGCCCCTATTTTTTATTAGCCAAAATAAGGTACATACAGGTAATTACAAATATACGTACTATTCTACGTACCTTACACTATTTTTCCACATAGTCCCCACACCGGTTCAGACATTTGTCCCATCGCAGCACTAAATTTGAGATGCCCCTGTGGTAGAATTCGTCCGGCTGACTGTGGAACCACCGTCGGACTGCTGTCTTGGCTTCATCGTTGCACGTGAATCGCTGTCCTGCCAGGAACTTCTTCAACGGACCGAAAACGTGGAAATCACTAGGGGCGAGGGCCGGACTGTATGGCGGGTGGTCCAGACTCTCCCAGTGAAATGACCGGAGCTTGTCGGCGGTTCTGATTGCATACAGTCCGGACCTCGCCCATAGTGATTTCATTGTTTTCAGTCTGCTGAAGAAGTTCCTGGCAAGACAGCGATTCACGTACAACGATGAAGCCAAGATAGCAGTCCGATGGTGGTTCCACAGTCAGCAGGACGAATTCTACCACAGGGGCATCTCAAATTTAGTGATGGATGGGACAAATGTCTGAACTGGTGTGGGGACTATGTGGAAAAATGGTGTAAGGTACTTAGGATAGTACACATATTTGTAATTACCTGTATGTACCTTACTTTGGCTAATAAAAAATAGGGGGCAAAGACTTTCTGATTCACCCTCGTATGTTTATCAGCCGGAAAGCTTTCAATATATTTCGAATATCCAACCTATCATGGAATTTTCATAATCCTACGTCATTTCATTTTAGTATTGCGATTCCTTCGTTAGAGAGCGTAGTTTGCTGTTATTCATAATATCTGAATAAAGCAATTTCAATCTAAGTGGTCACATATAAATGAAAAGAGTTTTCATATACAAGAAAAAATCGAGATCAACAATAGTTTGATCAGTATGAATTGTTAAATAGCAATCATGAACATGAGATCTTTAATTTCTTTCGCTACACTGTTAAGATTATATGTATAATTTCCTTCACACAGTTTATTTTTTTAGTTAGGTGGAACTGAGGATTGGATCACCTTCGGTGACCAGGGAAGCAATGCTTCTAGTATATTTTTTTAGATGGGTATTATATAATAACATTATTTCTTATGCAGGTATTGGTATTTAGTTAACTTCTCCTTTCTTTGTGTGTGTTGTGCAAGTTATTAGCATTGCAGACATTGCTGTGTCCGCAAAATGCAGTCTTGTTAACTAGCATTATACTAGGGCTGTTCATGGGCTTTTTGGCCATCCAGGAACAAACAATATCACCTCCTTTATTAATTTATTATTTAAGAAGTTTATGTATGCAGTGTTGACTTTCATATCTATATGTACATGGTTTTAAATAGTCATCAAGAAAAAGAGAAATACTTTGTAACATTTATTTTCATAAAATAAATCCAAGGTTCTTGACGTTGTCTTTGATTCAAAGGTCAAATATAATATAATAATACAATAAATGGTTTACGGCTGGCCGTGGGTTTAGCCGCTCCGGTGCGGGTGCACTTTCTGTACCCCCCCCTGCCAGGAAAGATTCCGGTTATGACCTGGTTGGTTATGTGGCGTTTTCTTGCCCATTATGGTTGCCCTATCTTGGCATAATTTGTATGTACTACTTTCTAGTGTAATTTCTGTATAGCGTGATGTGTTCGATAGGATACTTCTTTATCCCTAAGCTTGTTCTGATAACTAATTTCATGTGGATTATTTTATCACCCGATCATGGCTCTATTTTTAATTTATGTTTGAAGGATTACATTATAAATTTATATCATGTGCTGTAGTGTTTCAGGAACTAAATGACATTGTCTACATTTGTCGTTTGCTAAATTTTTCTTTAGGATGTATTTCTGATAGTTTTTCATTCCTATAATCTAGTTTTTATGGCAATCGTGAAGCCTTTTATTTTGAGACACAGGTTAATTAAGTTAACCAGGAATTTTACACTTTTTGTTGATATAAAACAGCTGAAGATTGTTGTAGTGTTTTTTTATGTCCAGGTTTCAATTTCTTCTCGCTGTCTAGAGCCGATATTTCTTTGACTTCGAGACTTGATGAGATGTAATAAATATCTATGAATATTTTGATCATCAAGCTTGTTGCTTGATGTTCTTAAATTCGTTTATACTGCATAGTGTTACAACATTTTAGGCATAGGAGAATATTTTGATCACACTGACATACGTTTCGGACGGGCATTGGCCGTCCCAAATGTATGTCGATTTAAAATTTTTTCTAAAGCGTTCTTAAATTTAAATTTGGATCATTGTCTAAATACGAAATAGGCATTTTTCTCACAGAAATCATGTTTCAGGTTCTTTTTAAACACACAAACTGTATAGCTAAGATGTACAATATACGACTGGCGAAGTTCTCTAATATAGCCAGCAATAATTTTGGAGAAAATGTTCTATTTTGCGTACTAATGTCAGGGTTAGCAAAAAGACAGAAAAGTTAAGACTGTATAATATTAAATACTTTGACAGAGACTATAACTATCTAAAGATTAAGAAGTTCAGTTGGGGTTTGTTTAAAATTCCTCATGTCAGTAAATTTAGAAGTGCCATTTAAAACGAGGATAAAAGCTATCGAGTTCTAATTTGCCATTGTTTAAAAATAAGCATGCAAAAACATCCTTGTGGTTTGTTTTTTTTACAATAAAATGTTTCGTGTAAGGCTAAAATTGCATTTCATTAAAATAACTTACTCAGGTTTCCAAGTTTGATTACCGGCGCATACATGCTAGAATAAAAGAAAACAATGCATTAGCATTTTAACTTAAAATATATTCAATTTCTTGTCATTATGACATGAACCATTATTATTTACATTCTTTTAAACGTTTTATATAATGTTTCCCACCATTGCATGGATGCAAGTATTTATAATCTTTCACCTTTTATATATGAAATATGATTTAATATAAATGACAATTCCATATATTAGAAAGTTTGTATTTTAAATAGTGTATTTAAATATGGACCTAAGGATATGTATCTATTATAGAAATAGCATTCCTTAAAGGACAGAACAATGTGACAGAGGTTCAGGAATATAATTAAAAAAGTAAAATTGCAGATAGACAAACACTTGCAAGTATTGAATAAATGTTTAAGCGAAGGTCAAGAAACATTGCATCCAACCTATTCTATTGGAACCTTATACTTTTTTTATTCATGCTATATGTTTGGATATATAATGTGATTATACCTATAATAAAAAGCTCATCTTTTTAAGAATTTGAACATTTTCTTTAAGAAAAGTCACTGCATTATGTGGTACTTAATTTTTTACTCATCAGACATCTAGGTCAGCTGTCGCCAACCGGTGGTCCGCAGAAAAATCTGGACATTATTTGCATTTTTAATGTTTTATTAATAATAAAACAAAAATAATATTCTAAGAAATTCTCATATTCTGAATGACAATTTTCGCCTTTGTGGTTCACGAAATTCTTAAAATGTGGTCCGCAGGATTTAAAATATAAAATTCATCGTTCTATTCAATAGTAATAACAATGGTACAATTTTGCATTTCAGATACTAATTTGCATCTCAAACTATTAAAATAGTTATTATTGGACATTTCAGATTTATAAAATTAAGTAAGAATGGTAATTCAAATGCATGCTTTTTTTTTAATAATTAGAAAGCTACTAATAGTATTGAAAGCGAAAGAATTACGTACTGAAAAGATTTGTTCGGACACAGTCTGGAAAAAAAAAAAAGATTAATAAATTGAAAACATGCACAGTAAAACAATTCGACTCTTAATATAAGTAGATATCTAGATCAATATTCCAAAAATGTTTAGTTTATAAATACCTCGTGTCCAAGGATCCTTTCGTTTGAAAACTGCTCTTAGATTGCAAATCAAGTTTAGTATTATTTTCTTCGTACATTTATACAATCAAAGAAAATGAAATGTTACCACTCTTTGCCTTTATATATGCACTGTCTCTAAAAATTTCCCATCTTTCTATTTTTTTTTGTATTAAGTGTTTAGTAAAAACTGAATTTTGAGCACCTTTGTGACTCATGAACTGCTATTAACATTAAATTTTTTGATTGAATGAAGAATTAATTTTGATTGCAAGTTTCTATTATTAGCTTAAAATTTTCAAGAGGAACACTACATCTAAATGGCAACACCTGCTTGGCACAGGATGAAATACAAAGTGCCATTTGGAGACAGAACCAAGTAAGCTTATTCATTTCTTCAGTGTGGCATAATGGAAAACACTACTCACTGGTTCTTGCCTCTGATAACCTAGATCATTCGAAGGAGACAGTTGTGAGACATATGGATTTCATTTTTGAACAGATTCCTGAAGAAGTTGATATAACTGATATATGGTCCGATGGACCAAGCTCACAAATTTATTGTGTCTGCAATCGCTGCTCTTAGATAGCACTGTCAAAAAAAAAAGAAAAAAAAAAAAGCGTGGAACTACTTTGCAACGTCACAGCAAATGCCCAGGCAACAGCGTAAAGGATAGTTTGGAATGCAGTTAGAGCAAGAAAACAGTTTTCAATGTCGCTCAGTTTGTCTCCACAGCAAATGAAGTCTCTGCAGTGAAAGTGCAGGAGATTACAATAGACCAAACTGTTGACAGAAGCCTTGCATTAAATACAAGGAAAATCTTCACAAATGCAAAGCCAGTGAAAGACATACCAAAGATTCACCACATTTAGATTCTGAAAGGCAAACCTGTTTGTTCCACACTTTCTATGAGCAGTGGTACAATAATTAGCCATTTATATGGAGTTAGACCTTCATTTATGCCTAATCCTCCTACGGCCAGTTCAAGAATTCCTGCTGAAATTAAACTTTGATCATAGGTGAGGTATGAGGGAAATTATTTTTCCAGGAGCTGTGACAGAAATTAAAATTATTGCAGAGCTGCAGGAGTACACAGGTCATGAAAAGAACTGGAAACTTCTGGAGATGGCTCACCCCTGCAGATGAAATATTTTACATCAAATCTTATGTCATTACCGTTTATCCCCATCTACCATAGTTAATTCAGGAGGGTATTATAGATTCTGAACCATCTGCAACATTCATATTTGAATAAACATTTGTCAAAAGTTGTTAAGAGCCAAGAAAAGTTATTTACCTTCGTAAGATTACTTAAAAATTTGAAAAGTAACGTAAGTTAACATACAGCATAATGTGAGTTGCCATGATAAAAATTAATTTCCTTAATAACCATTGAAATTTTGAATGTATGACCACTATGTTATAAAAGACAAGGGTTTTGTATTAACATTATTTAATAACTATTTCTAAATCGTATAAGAGGACGGAAAGGGCCAAAAGTGAACACAGAGTTCAGCCGTCCAATTCACGTAACTTCAGTTACAACACAATATATTTTATATTTCAAAATTAATATGGAAAAGGTAATAACCATTAATAACAACCAGGGACATGTTGTACACATAATTATTTTGTTCAAGTTTGCTTTTCAATTACGGAGGTACCTCAGTACTCATTAATTGGTTCCAGAAGACACGACAAGTAGTGAAAACGACAAGTACTGAACGAATTTTTCTCATAAGGAGCAATGTTATTTGGAATAATCCATTTCTGAACAATAAAAATTTCATATTTTATTTTGTGATTTATACATTTATGGGGCTGTTGTTTTATACAAAGCTTTAAAACTAGACAAATTTTCTGTAAATTAAATTAATTCTTCTGTCCTTTAACGCTGCAAAATCTGTCTGACACGTCATCGTAAAAGGGTTGTTTCTTAATAAGCGTCACTAATACGTATTTTTGAATAGAAATATTCATTAAAGAATAAAGTCTCTCTTGCGAAATAGTATTTCTTGAGTAAGTTTTTATTCTTTTAAGGCAAGAAAAACTCCTTTCCACTGATACACTTGTAGATGGAATTGTTAAGACGAGAGAAAACGAATTATAAGCCTCTGTGAAAATTTTTTTATCATAAAGCATTTGAAGAACTTCTTGCATAGATATATTCCTAAATTTTATATCGGCATATATAAGACATAGTTCATTTTTAAGGTGCTGTTTTTTTTAAACACATCGCTGTATAACTCTTGCAGATTTTCAAGTACTTGGGATGGAAAATGGAAATTAAATTGTTCAAATTTCGTTGTATCGGCAAGACAAATTGCAGTTTTTCACAATCTTGAAATCTTGTGTTTATTGCCGTAAGCATGTGGTCTAAAACTTCAAAATATAGCTGTTTATAATTTTGAGAAATAGTTTATAGTGAAAGAGCGGCATATTCCTGTGATTTTCAGCGTGTTTTCAAATATGGTTTTAAAAACACCATCCTCCCTTTTACGGCTTAATAGCTCATGAGTGTATTTTATTTGAGATACTCAATAGTTTAAATTAAGTGATTTTTTTAAAGAATTTCGAATAATATATCAGTAAGTCCAAAAATTTCATTGAATATTACTGACAAAAAACGTAAATTCAAAATCTTTCATATCATTTAAAATCCCCTTTGCAAGTTGAATTGTTGTTTTGTCTGAATGTTCGCTGTTTGTCATGAATTCGAAAACTTATTTTAATTTATCCCAATCTTCAATGATCACATTCACTAATTTCGAATTGGAGGACCATCGAGTTTGTGTTATGGTTGGTATGCGTCTTTCGGAATTTGATGTAAGAACATAAGATCGCTTCACCGAGTGATGAAGAAGCGAAGAAATGCCACTGAGTGAGGCTTGCAAAAAATATTTGACACTTAGAAATGTTAGAAAAACTTTGCTGCAAAACAAAATTGAAGCGATGTGCCAGACAATGGACAAAAATGGCTTGAGGAGCTTCATCTTTGACTTTTTTCTGGAGTCCATTCAAGTATCCAGACATTACACTGGCCCCATCGTAACATTGTCTTATTAATTTGTGGTGGTAATCAAAAGGATCCACAATTTGGTCCAGCATTTTGTAAAACATTTCTGACGCCCTGTCTTCGCTCACATCATGGGAACTCAAAAATCGCTCAACCAATATGCCTTCACAATTTACAAATCTTATTATTAAGGAGCACTGGGAAGTTTGTTTTATGTCAGTGGTGTCGTCCACATGAATAGAAAATTTTTTTAGCCTTGTTTATTTCGTCTTTGACATGATCGTTTAAATAATCTGAAATACATTCAATCACTTCATTTTGAATAGTTTTAGAGTCACTAGTGAATATGTTTTTAATCTCTTGTAATGATTTTGAATTTCTAAAGGACAGATCAATCTTAGTAATTCCTTAAAATTTCCATGATTTATGGAGCCACTGCTTTCATCATGTCCCTGGAATGCCTTTGCTCGTTTGCTCAAATATATTACTGCATCAATCACTGTAGAAACAATCTATTCAAACGAACATTTTCATTGAACTGCACTTTAAAAAGCCTACTATTCTCCCTCAGGGCATCGGCAATCGTGTTCTGATTTTTTAAACAACTTTTTAGCATTAATTCACACTTCCGATGTTCAGCAGAATCGTGCCTAGGGAGTGCTCGTGTTATGTTTAATAAGTCGGCGAATCCGTCTTTATTCCGAACAGAATGTTTATTACTAAAAAGCAAGCACTGCCAGCAGAATAATCTTTTTAAGGTTAGACTACTGTATAGCCATTTATACTGAGTAAATTAACACTCTTTAAAACTAATATTGTACGACTTGCTGCTCTTCCTGATTTCTTCTTCTTTAGCATAGTCGTCAATAAATCCGTTGGATGTGCTTGACGTAATACGTTCCTTTAGTCTTCGTCTTTCCACCGGCTAAACGGAGTTTCCAATAAATTACACACAATAACATTAATTGCATTCATTTCGCTGAAAAATCTAAAACAAAATGGTCAACAAAATCACTGCACCACTTCATGTATATTTGGCAGTTTCGATGCGACTGGCTAAACTTTTTGGTGCTAAAGCTCTCCCTGTTAGTTTTCTGTGTTCCCTGCTTGCAATTGGAAGCGAGGGATATCTATTTTTTGGATTTAAATTGGAAACCCTATACATGAAGAGGGAATCATGTTTCTAGACTTTTTCTGTCTTCGGGCCGAGAGTCCAAATACTTTTCGGCTTCTAATGGTGTTGGTTAGCTCTGTTGTCATGGCAACCACCTTGATTACGGAATATATGGGGAAATTTTTCTCCAAAAACTTCCCTGCTTAGCTACCGCCATCTACAGTCGTAAATATTGTTAGATATTTCCCGTGTACTGAATAACGATCGCTACAAAATAAAATTTGTTGGTATTTACATATTATCCCATCGACCATTTACGCTATTTACCATTTTTTTCTTGGTCGCTGTAATTGATCATAATTATTCGTATTTAATCGTAACTTTACGATATTTTTGTTGTCTAAAAAATCGTAAGTTTACGATCCTTGATTATTTGCGAGACGCCATTTTGTTTGTTTGTTGACATTTTGCAGAATGAGTGCTGTTTCATGCCTGAACCCTGTTTTTTTTTGTTTTTAATAATTTTAGATGGATTATACTCTTCGGTAATTACCAAATGATGAGCATTCTGCGATTTTGTTTTTACAGGAAAAATGAATTCTCCTTTCATCGTTTACTAATTCAGGCAGCGCACATCGAATGTAATGGAAATGGTCACAAGTCGCAAAGCGACGAGGGGTGGTGGGTCTGGGAGGTCTCCCCCTCCAGTTCGGTTCCTGTGATTCAGGTAAATGTACTAATTGCAACATAATATTGATTCAGCCTTTTACTAATTCCAGCAGCATACATCGAATGTGATCGGAACGGTCACGAGTCGCGAAGGGATCTCCTCTTCTCGTTTTTCTTATGGAAAATTTTGAAGATATATAATAAAAAATATCATAAATAAATTTTTTAACGATAACTCAGAAAACATCCTACACTAACATTAACTAACGATTTTTTCATCAGCAAAATCGTCGTAAAAAAACAAACAAAAAAAAACCCACGTAAGTTGCGTCGTGCTAACGGAAATCATCGTAAAAATGCGTCTACGATAAAAATCGTATGTGGCAAAAATGGTCGATGGGATAATATGTAAGTATCAATTTATTCATATTTGTAATTATTTTAGCAATTTATAAATCGTAAAAATAAATAATAATAAGAAAATGAATTTTACGTAAAAATATCGAAATGTACGCATATGAAATACTAAAAAAGAAGACTAATATGAGAAATGAATTCGATGAAAATTGGGGAAGTGTCACTTCCCTTCCTTCCCCTGAAAAGTCGCCACTGGTGCAGACTGACTTCCATTTTCGAAGGACCACATCACTCCTTTATTTATATACATTGGGCAAAAAAAATAAGCTCTTCCTTTCTTCGTATTTTTTATTGCAAATGCTACTTCTTCTTTTAAGATTTTAGGAGCTGTTCCTTCGACTATCTCAGAGTCTTCGTTTAATCCACTGTTTCCCTCATACAGCTTTCTGTAGAATTCTTCAACTCTTCTAAGTATTTCTTCCCTATTTCTTGTTACAGTGCCATCCTCTCCTTTTAATGCAATGATGTGTTTCTTCCCAATAGACAAACTCCCTTTAACAACCCTAAGGCTGTTATTGTTTTCAGTCGTTTTCCTTATTAACTTACGGGTGAATTTTCTTATGTCTTTCATGCTTTTTAGCAGAGTTTTAAAAAGTTCTACATACTCGATCTTGCAACTGGTATTTTGATTGTCCACCTTCATAAGTCTTTGCCTTTTTACAAGTTGTTTCGTCTTTTATATAATTTTTTTTATTTATTCATAAAATTCAGTATACTAGCCAAGGATTTACAGACAGGACAATAGAATTTTCAAGCGAATCAACAATTTTGAAAAGGATGATTCCGAACATAAACCAATTTTTCTTGGATACTCATTTTAAAACTTTCAACTCAAACAATTAAGTTTAATTTCGGTATATTGTAATCTCGATAGGCTTCCCGATTCCATGGCAACCTTTGCCTTATTAGCGACTTAAAAAATTACCGTTTCAATAATAACACTTTCATGTATACAACGTAAATATTTCTATAAATATTTAATCACTAACATATTTTTGAATATTTTGCTTTTTGCTGTTCACGATCTTTTGAAATCTTAACCAGCAAAGTTGAAACGTTATGACTATAAAATGTTTGCGGGACAAATGTTCTCCAAGATGAATGCTAATATTAATGAATGTTAGTGAGAGACAAATTTAGAATGGTTGATAGGATAGTGCGAAGTTATGAAACACATTAAGCTAAAAATAGCCACCTACTTCTGATCCGTTCACTGAATCAGTGGCCTAAAACGAAACAGAAAAAAAAAAGTATGAAAAAATGCCATAAAAAAACAAATGCAAAATGATAAGGTTCGACAAACCCAGTTCGCCATTGACAACTATATTTTTGCAGTTGGCCAGTAAGAAACTTTTTTTACTAGGTTGCCAGGTTTTCTTATTGAAGCGAGCGAGAATTTCGCTCTTAGCTGGCGAGTTTGGTTCACCACGATTTGTCGAGCCTTGTTCATTGACATGTGAAGTTTTGAATAAGTATTTTATAAATCATATATATATACAATAAACTCACTTCTTGCACTTCCCTTGCCATTGAAGTTAGAAGAAAAGACAAAGAGTTTAAAAGCGGATATTTGTTTTACTGTAGAGGAACGGAAACTGGAAGGGCAAGTAGTAGTGACTTAATTAACAAAAGAATTAAAGACGCCTTCTGCTCTGCCACCAGATGTTTGGTAACTCATTGGGCACACACACTTCCTGTATTTCAACTTCTCATGTAGAACTGTGTGAATACTTCCTTTGCTAATAGTCATTTCTTATGCCATTTTGCAAATGATGATTCGACGATTATTCCTTACCAGATTGCCCACTGCAGTAATTGTTCCTAGGTAACGACCACATGCACTTGAATGGGTTGTGACCCATCTTTCATTTTGGTTCGCCCTTGACGAAATTGGCCGCACCATCGGAACACTGTAGCGTGCACCAGACACTTAAGTCTCACACATATTTTGCATATGACGATAAATCTCTCACCCACACTCACATCTTCTGCTGTTAAAAATTAAACAACTGAACGTCGAGAATGTTTAGAGGGATTCATGATACGAACCGTTAAAGTGACTTTTCTTCCACCCTGACTCACAGCTAACTACCACACTTTGCAGATACTACCCGCCTTCTTCACACTCAGTGCCCTTTTTTGGCACATTCTACTTCTTCAAAATGCAGATACACTATCAACCGTCTCACTTTCATTTGGGCGACCCATATATATATATATGGCCTGCAAAAGGGTTGCTGGTATCTAACTGGAAGGAGACCCACACGCTGAACGTATGTGACGATGTGTGGAACCGGCCAGGCCAGTAACCTAGTGTCCTACCCCGCCTTCAAGTGGTGCAGGCTGGGCTTTCTATTTATGAGGCAAATTAATATTTGCTGCACGGATAGAAAGGCGGAAGGGGAGGGCTAATTCACCAACCCGTCTAGCCAGCGTGGTGAAATTATGGCTAATTCCTGCACTATGCTTACACACCAAAAACAATGGCTCCTAGTCTCCAGGTGCTGGAGTGCTCCTGATAAAGGCAGCGGTTAGCGTTTCATGAAAGC
>QLNU02015003.1:9067448-9092094 GCA_006491805.2 Dysdera silvatica | reverse complement strand
TAAATCATCTGTGGTTTGCTGATGACATTGTTATTTTTTCAACGAACCCATCAGAACTCCAAGACATGGTACAGGAGCTCTCAACTAGAAGTAAAGAAGTTGGACTCAAGATGAACCTACAAAAAACTAAAATCATGTTCAATAATTTCGTAGAGAAAACAAAAATACAAGTTGACAACATTGAGCTAGAAATTGCTGATTCATATATTTACCTTGGCCAACTGATTTCAATGGAAGGCAACATTATGAAAGAACTCAACAGACGCATTAAACTTGGCTGGAGTGCATTCGGATGAAACAGTTTTATCCTGAACAGAAAATTGCCATTGTATCTAAAAAGAAAGGTCTTCAACCAGAGTGTATTGCCAGTCCTCTCTTATGGATCAGAGACATGGAGTCTAAAAATTGCAGCAATACGAAAGTTACAGACAACCCAAAGGAGCATGGAGAGGTGCATGCTTGGAATAACTAGGAGAGATCGAAAAAGAAACACTTGGGTGAGAGAGCAAACTAGAGTAGAGGACATCATTGTTAAAGTAAAAAGACTGAAATGGCGATGGGCTGGGCATATTGCAAGAAGAACTGATCAACGATGGACAACGCAAATTCTCAGCTGGATTCCAAGAGACGTCTGCCTGAGGCTGTTCTAAACAACAGATTTCGTGAAAATTTCATATATATTGTTGAGGTCATGTGAAAGAAATTTCTGAAAACAATAATTTCAATTTTTACGACCGAGTGGCGTTTTTCGGAAGAAATTTTATGCAAAATAGGAAACATGGTTTTGTTATAAAAAGTGAAGATTTAGCTTTGCAAAGCGATTCTGTCTTGATTGTCATGCATTTAGAAAAGAATGAATGGATTTTTGGTAAAGGTTTTTTACGAGAATGGCAGTAATACCCTTGCAGCACTTCGAGAATATTGTTGAGTGAAAGGTTTAAGGAAAGGGTTGGTGTCTAAAAATGGATTGAAAAACATGATTAAGAAATTTGAAGCTACTGGAAATCTGAGCTTATCACCAGGGAAGAGAAGGCGTCAGATTTCTCCATAAGGTGGCTGTTGCTGTAGGAGACAAAGCTGCACTTGGCATAAATTTTTCAGTAAGTGTTCAAGCAGTGTCTCTTTTCCTTGAGGAGACGACACTTCTGGGTTCTGTGAGGTGTATAGCGAGCGCAAGGCACAGTGGGTTTCTTTTACAGTATGTGGTTCCTGCATTACAAGAACGATGGCGCCAACGATTCGTGCCAACCTTGGAAAGATCGTGTAATCTCTAGAGGTTTTCCAGACGCTTGGCCAGCCTGCTATCCGGACTTAAATCCTTGAGACTTCTGGTTTTGGGGATTCGAGAAAATGACGTACATTAGGGAAGTGTACACTCTTTGAGCTGAAGGCCAGCATAGTGCAACATGTCGTCCTTATTCCTTCTGAAATGCTTCGTGCGACTGTTAATAACATCACATTATGATTTTAACATGTAGTCAGCAGTGATATGGCTCACACAATGAACACAAAACTTCGTAAATTTTCATTTAATTGTTTCAAAAAAGTTTTTGTCACCTGTTCTCTAATTGTAGTTTTTGTAGCACCACATTTTCACCTGATGAAGAAATTTTAAACTATTCTTTCTATCAGAAATATCTTCATGACCTCAACAGCATATATATCAAATTCACTCGTGATCTGTTGTTTAGACTAGTGTCTAGACAGCTCGGTACAGGGTCAGTTATTCTATAACCACTCTGTACACACACACCCATACACAATAGCCAATAATGTAATTTTCAAAATAACGACAAAATGAGCAGTTCCCATAAACACTAAATCAAAATACCTACCACATCTGCTGTAATAGTGATTAATTTTTTTTTGATCCGTACATCATATGTTAAGAAACTGAAAAGAAAAAGAAGAAAATTTAATCACTGGAGTGCATTAACCGAACTTTTACTTTTTAGCATTTACTTCAAACAACTATTCTAAAATCTAGAAGTCTTGTTTCTCCTTCATAACATTCTTACAGCCTCATCCATTAAAAGAAAGTAAATTCACACACTTATTGTAAGGAGAATGTAGGTAGAATGCCGTATGGAAAGGTAGAAGTGGGGAAGGAAGGTGGTAAGCAAGAAGTGAAACCTTGAGCAACTAAGGTCACGCCAAGGAGAGAGATGTACGACGAAACTGGAAACGAGAGATCAGGTTTGGACAACATAGGGGAAGGATACCAGTACATGACTGCAGAGGTAAAGGAGGTCTTGGAGAAATGGGTGCGGAGAGTGCTGGCTCCAGCGAACTACGAGGCGTTGTATAGCCTAAGTGTAAGCAATCATGGAGATCTAATAAACGTCTGATTGTATTTAGCACGTGTGGATTGATAACGTGTCTACGCAGCCTTATCTTTTGGTCCGTTAATAAAAGGGATAGAGATAGAATTCACGTACGGAGCGGTACGAACCGGACGATAATACGGTTCCGATGGGCAGCCAAGGGCCTTGCGGAAACTAGTAATGCAAACCTCGCTTCGGGGATTTCTACCTCTGATACATTCTCATAAACGATAACATAAGAGTCCCATACTCTTATACTTACTTAAATTATTAGGAAATTTGTTAGAAATTAAATTTCACGTAAAGAAATTAAATGAAAAGCTTAGTAGCATTGTAGTTTTATACACATAAACAAAAATATAACACTTGAAATAAATAATTATATAGATTGAGTATTTTTAATTGCAAATTTTTACGTGACATTAAAACACTGTATTTAAATTCTCATTGCAACTGAGAAAAATATCTTCAAAAGAATTCACGAACGACAACAACGTCATGAGAATAAAGCCTGTGAAGAAAATTAATAGCGATACAGATTATAGCTTCCAACATTGTGTACAAATCAAGTTATTAACAACAATGGCCATACCGACCACCACAGGAGGAACACTGAAAGTTTGACGTCCACAGTATATTTATTAAAATAAAAAGTATATTTAATAACACAGTGTGGTGATAAGACACAGAACTTTCAACTTCAATAAGATTTACATAAGCATTTGAATGACATCATAATTATATTCTATCCCCCTACACAGGGACGTTGCAATTAAAAAATATTAGGGGGTCTAAAGCAGCTTTAAAAAGGATCAAATGATTCAGTGTCAAGGAGAACACTGTATTTTGTTGCCCAATGGAGGCCGGGGGGGGGGCTTAAGCCCCTCTCTTTACTATGTCCCACTGCCCCTACTCTGTGACAATGACAGGTCAAGACTTATGCTACTAAGTGCATGCTATATCCCAACTTCTCCCCCTCATTTTCATGCAACTGTCATAATACAAACACCACCACATATTGCATTATATAATGAGAAAAGATAATTCTTAAAGTTTATTCCCCTCGTTTCTTTCCTCTAAACAATGGCCGAAATGGGATCGTTAGACCTACACTAAAAATAAAATTCCAAGCATAGACAAAATACATATTTGTAATTTTAGAATCGAATAATAATGTGCAGCAGTAGCAGATTATAATGAAATAAAAATTATTTTTATCAGTAAGTTAATAAAAAAAACCCCCAGAATCACAGTTATACACTGCTCAACATCGAAATTGCAACACCAAGACAGAGAGGTCGCATAAATTTGAAATTCTCAGGATTGATAAATATGTCGATCACATGAAAATAATCAAAAATTGGAAACAAAATATTCAAATGATCTTGATTTATTCAGTATGGAATACGACCACCACGAGTCGAAATTCAAGCACATACATGCCTTGGCATGCTACCAGTAAGCGTATTAATCACCGTTTGCCGAATGTTTTGCCACGCAGCAAGCACTTGGCTACGTAAATCATCAAGATTGGTAGCTGGCACCCCCCCCCCTGCAATTGTTCACTAATATCCCAAATGTGCTTGATGGGAAGCAAGTCAAGTAATGCGGCATGCCACAGTAGCTTGCCAACTCCACGCAGGTAGTTCACAATAGCACAAGCAACATGCAGCCTAGAGTTATCATGTTGATAAATGGCTCCTGGGACACCTTGTAGGAATGGTTGTACCACTGGCTCCACGACCCAATCAACATAACGTTGAGCTGTCAGTGTACAAGGAAGAAATACGTGGACCCCTTTAGGGGTCCACGTATCATACCATTATTCTAGGAGTAGGGCTGGTTTGGCATTCTCTCTTGAAGGCTTGTTGATGACATTGGCTAGGTGGTCTCCAGACCAATCTCCGACCATCACTGCATCTGAGACAGAAGTGAGACTCGTCACTGAAGAGAATGGTTCCCCATTCTAGATTCCATTGCCACCTGCATATACACCATGATAGTCTTTTTGTGGTGATCTGGGGTCAATGAAACATGTCGTTGGGCCGTAGCCCTATGTTGTGCAAGTGTCCTCCGATTATTTGTGTACACACTGCTGAACTTCCTGAGCTTTGTATGTGGCGTCGAAGTTCACTAGCTAGAGTAAGGATCACTATGCGCCATTTTTCTAATCCAATGATCTGACTAGGCAGATATTCGTCTCTGGCTACTTCTTGCTGTCATCCGAGTTTATCGTTGTTCTCGCAACCACATGGATAAGCAACGTTGAACAGTACTGGCATCTCCCTCTAAAGGTGTAACCATCTGCTTGAGTGATAAACCAACATCTCCGAGTTAAAGGAATTTGTCCCTCTGCTTTTGCCAGAGATAATGATAACTGGCATGTTGTCGAACACAAAGCATCTCGTAATCAAACTACAAGACTTAATCCGATTTCTAAGTTCTCCTGTGGGAGAAAAAATTGCAATCGAACAGGCTGTTATACCATTTAAGCCCCTCCCACAAGCCACTGATTGAAGTCAGGCATTTGAAAATTTAACCATTTGCATATTATTTTAGCTACAACTCTACCATTATGCATATTCTTATGCCCTTTCTTTCTTGATGTTACAATTTCAATGTTGAACAGTGTGTATTCACAAAATGTTTACGTTGTTTCGAAGGATATATCCTTCACAACGAATACATACTTACAGTCTGAGCGAAGAGCTAGAACTGAAAAAATAATAAAGAAAAATAAACATATTAATGGACAGGTGTCATCCTCTATTGGTAAAGAAAGAAAATTATTCCATTTAATTCTATTCTAATTAGCAAATTCTAAATGTGTTAATAATGATAAATTCTTCACTTTTCTAAAATGATTTTTATGTTCATTTTTCTGGGAAAAAATTAAAAAAAAAAAAAAAATGGACGGTAATTTTTAAATATACTTTAATTAAACTTACTGGCATGGTTGATTGAATTGTTCAACATATGTAGCACAGTCGTCAACAAGTGTATCTACCAATAGGAGTAAAATAGAAAAGAGGTTATTTTATGTAGGCCATAGATATTAAAATATTACAAAAATAAATGAAAACATACATACACCCTTAAAAATAAATTTTCTCTTAAATGTGAAATCATTAAAAAAATTACTTCTAATTTTTTTAAAACCGGTGACCATTTAAAATTAATGTTATAAGACAGTAGTAGGGTAAGGCGGTTCCTGAATGATGGTACAGTGTATGGCACTGGTTTCTGCATAATGGTGCAATGGCATGATGGCCATGGCCTGAGATATTGCATAATGGCACGGTTATCTTGGTCTGTAGGACGTAGGTCAATGGTAGCTCCCTCTGGTGATAGATTTTGGTAGTTACTATTTTTTAAAAAAATTTTGAATTTTCTTAAAATTTGTACTATCATACACCTCTTTAAGTCGATCTTATGAGTGATTGTTCCTATTACAGTTACTTCTTCTTGACTCTGATTATTTCCCAGGTATTTTATGGTATTTGGCAAAATGTATGTAATCATCTCTATAAGACGATCACCTCAAGTAACACGGGACGTTTCAGAAATATTGCACAATGGTGAAGGAGGTTGCAAGACGGATTGTTACAGAAAAGCAACATAGTTGAAACGTTCCATACATTACGTATGTGAAATTATTGTGTTTGTTTACATTTCCATAATGTTGCACATAAAGCATGAGGGCCCGATTCGAATACCAGTTAGTATTCCGATCTGATAAAAGATCTAGATCTTTTATTTATATTGGAATTAATATAAACTCATGTTTGTAAAAATTGCAACACCATGAAGGAATCATGTGATTAAGCTGAAACTTTCAGGAAATGCAAATTAGGGTATGCTATTCAAATGATTAGAATTTCAGAGTCATCGCCTCTGCGTGGGCTGAGCAGCGCCCTCTGAACTGCTGATGGATCCATATAAATGGAGGGCTGTAGCGGGGCGTGTATGGTTATCGGTTAGTGGTAAACGTTACATGAGACGTCACTATGCCTCTACGACGAAAGAGGGCGACATTTCAGCAAGTTACGGAGTTTGAACGGGGACGAATGATCGGCCTTCGTGAAGGAGGGTTTTCTTATCGTGCAATAGCAGCTCGTATGGGGCGTAACAGCAGCACAGTGATGCGAGTGTGGAAGCAGTGGGTTCAAGAGAACCAGACAACTCAGAAATCCGGGAGTGGACGCCGAAAGGTGACGTCAGCACGGGATGATAGACACCTGGTCCGCATGGCGGTGACGGACCGTTTTGCTTCATCTGGACAGTTGGCAGAACGTTGGTGCACTGCTACAGGTGTATCATTGTGTGCTTCATCAATTCGTCGGCGTCTACTGCACCGTGGACTGCGTGCAAGAGTTCCTTTATACAGGATCCTCCTGACGCAAAACCATCGGCGCCTGCGGCTACAATGGGCTCATGGACATAGAGACTGGCGTGCTGATTGGCAACAAGTGGTGTTTTCTGATGAATCCCGCTTTAATTTGGGGTACAGTGATGGCCGCATCCGTGTTAGACGCTATACCGGTGAACGCCACCTTCCGGAGTGCATTATCCAACGTCATAGTGGACGAACCCCCAGCGTTATGGTCTGGGGTGCGATTACGTAACATGTACGATCTCAGCTGCTACGAATTGTGGGTAATCTTAACAGCAACCGGTACATCAATGAAGTTCTGGAGCCTGAAGTTGTTCCCTTCCTTCAAGGCATTCCCGGAGCTGTATTTCAACAGCCTGCCCACATATTCGCCGGATATGTCGCCGATTGAACATGTGTGGGATTTCGTTAGTCGGTGTCTCGCTCGTGATCCTCGTCCCATAGCTACTACAGATAAACTTTGGGGTCGCATACAAGCAATCTGGAATGCTCTTCCTCAGGCACACATTCAACATCTGATTCCATGCCACGTCATATATCACCACATATTGCAGCATGTGGTGCAGTCCTATAGCCAAGCCAAGGCCAGCAGGGGCCTGGCATCAGTTACCCCATCGAGCTATATATATATATATATATAGAACACTCCCCAGATGCCTTGTGATCCATATGTCCTTTGTCTTGCCCTAGTTGCCCCTTCATCCTGCCTACAGGCTTGGTGTGGTGGCTTCACCAAATACTGATTTTCGACATGTAATATTGTTTTTTGCTTTGTAATTTTAATCGTTTATTTGTATCAACACAGGTCGTTTGTACATTAAATTTCATTCAATTCGGACGAGTCCTTCATGGTGTTGCAATTTTTACAAACATGAGTTTATCTATGCGTGTATATACAGTAAAACCTCTCTTAATAACCACCTCCCTTAAAGACCACTTTTTCTGGAAATGGATTTTCCCCTTTCTCATAGATACAATGCTAAATTTACCTCCATTCAGAGACCACCCCTCTGAGCAATCACTTTTTCATAGAACCGACGGTGGTAGCCTCAGGGAGGTTTTACTGTATAATATATGTGGTTGTGGTATAGCCATAGACGTTTCTCTATGCCACTATTAAGGCAGATGGAGATTTTATTCAAGACTAAGGGATGGATTACAACGACATGTTTTCCTGGACCTAGAGCATCGCACATATGCTCAATAGAATTGAGGTCGACATATCCAGTACTCTATGCTTACGCGCAGTTTCCTCCTGAAAATTGTGCTTTACTAGATGAGCTCAACTTGGACGAGGGTTATCGTCTTTGTAGGATGGAAGTTCCGTCCGTCGCAGCTGTATAAGGACTAAGTACTGATCTAAGATATTGTCTCTGTACTTCCGAGTATTGAGCTTCTCACTTGGCAGCACATAGATATATCTGAGTCTACCAGAAGAGATTCCACTTCAAACACATATGCTACCTTCACTGTAACGGGTGCTTTTACGAATGTTATAGAGATAATAACACTGCCGGAAAATGAAAAAAGAACACCAAGAAGGAATTGCTGGATGGTTATGAAATTTGCATATGTTAATGGGGTGGAGCACAAGTAGGCGTGATCTTAATTTCCGGATTAACTGGTTATCGCTTACGCCCCAAAACATGCTATAATATGTTATTAATAACATGCTTAATATGTTATTAATTACATGCTATATATGTACACTGGTTGTCATCCCAAAACATGCTATAATATGCAAATTATAGTCGGTGGTATTTAAGGAGAAGGGTGAAGTTGGTGTAATCAGTAGTCGAATTATAGACACTTGCGAAGACTCTGAAGAAGCTACAATCTCTGGACGTGGAAGACCTATACAATTTCAGTAGTTATCGAACTTTGAGAGAGGTCGTCTAGTGGGATTCCATGAGGCCGGTTGGTCGTATCGTCGTATTGCGGAGCGAATTGGACGGGAAGTATAGGTGGTGGTATGATGTTGGCGTAGATGGCCTGAGGAATATTCTCACATGAGGAGACGTGGAACTGGAACTCACAGAAGGACCGATGAGTGGACAGATCACCACATAAGAAAAGTGGCGTTGTCAGTGGCGGATTTTTAAATAGGCCCACAAGGCATAGGCCTAAGGGCGGCGCTTCTCGGGAGATGGTATCAAAGAGCTTAAAAATAAAATTTTCCAAACTGGACAATGTTGAAAATAATGTTTCTTTTTAATTATTGCCTTGTTCCTCCAACAGCGATGATATAGAAGACTAACTTTCCGGCAAATACGAACTACAGAATTGAAAGATAAAAGGGATATGACCATATTGTTTACATTACAGTATCAGGTACTTCCCACCAGAAGCGGGTGTATCTGGTATCAACACGTAGGAATTGCCACTAGTTGTTGATGACTAACGTTGGTGACTTGTTCTACAGAATGAATATTTTCTAATATGCATACATGCTCCAACAATGTAATAACACCCTTCTTTACAACTAATTCTGAAGTTGTAATATTTTTAATACTACAAGAATACTTTAATCCCAAAGACTGGCGCTCTTCTTGGACAGAATCAAAGAAAATCAGCAAATTAACGATTTTTTTCATACTGCGGAAAACTCCAATAAGTAACTACATTTCATTCGTAAACTGACTGGCATTCCAACAAAATGGAAAATAAACGCAAAACACCACCACTATTATATGATAACAAAGCTCTCGCCAATGACAATGCTGTTGCCAACAACAACAAATACATTAGCATTTTGAGAAGCAGCCATTAAAAGTACATAGAACAAGTTGAAGGCAAACGTTTCAAAGCTATCGAAGCCTCATCTTCAGTGCGAACATTGTTGAAATGCTGTAATATTATTTGAGAGATATTCTGCGGGTAGATTGTGGAATTCATTTAACACATTATAATGTTTATTATTGCTAGATTGCTAACTTTCAAGGAATATTCGACTATTATAGTTATGAATATTTTTGTGCAAGATTTTCGCATTATGCCAGCATGGGACATGGCTCTGTTCAGCGCAGTGTTAGACAAGAAGTGAACTAAAATCTTGAGTCCTAAATTTGTTTTCATACTCTTAGAGTCTAGTTTTGAGGGTTATTTTAGTTTTACCATAATATTTGTTGACACAGTTACTGCAACCAGTGGTTTGATCTGCTGGAGTTGGGAGTTTTTAGATGGAGGATGTTAGTGAGCTTAGTAATTGGTTTGCAGAAAACTGCAAAGTTTCTGAGAATCTTGGCGATGCGTTCAGAAATGCCTTGGTAATAAGGAAGTGTCACCGTTTCCCTTCTTTCTTCCCTGCCGGTATGAAGAGAACATAGATTGGAGGAAGATTGAAAACTGAGTTTTTATGAATTTGGGAGTGGGTGGGGGTACCCATTTTGAAAAAAGTTGGGTTCGGATATGTTTGAGTTCTGTACTAATATTGTCTTGAGTGTGGCAATATCTGTGAGCACAGTATGTTAAGCTGCAAATCAGATTTTTTATGGGAGAGAGCATGATGAGACTGGAAGTGTAATAATTGTCTGGAAGTAGTTTCTTTTCTGAAGACTGAAGTGATGAGCTGACCGTTCTGTCTGTGAATAAAGCTATCTCATGTGGCATAATGCAAAAGTCTCACACAAAAACATTCATAACTACAGTGGACTAATATTCCTTGAAAGTTGGCAATCTATCAACAATAGCCATCGTAACGCGTTAAATGAATTCCACAATCTACCCGCAGAATATGTAACGCTCAAATAATATTCCAGCATTTCAACAATTTTCGCACTGAAGATGAAGCTGCGATAGCTTTGAAATGTCAACCGCATCTTCTCCATTCGCTTGATGTATATTTCGGCAAGGGCTACAGTTGAACTTGTACAACAAATGATGTCTGACATATTTTTGACTACTTGCCATTTTAAACAGCTTGAAAATTTTATACAATAGAAGCTCTTCAATCCGATATTCATTGGTTCGGCACATTCTATAATCCGGCATCGATCGAGCTGCTCACGCTTTGTTTTTTTTCGGGTGGATTCGGGCATTTGTTGACATTGATCGCCAGGTTGGATGGAGAAGGGAACATGGCAGATGAAGTTAAAGTCTCTCGGAAACCGCCTTCTGATGTATTAAATACGTTTATAAAATTTGCTGAATCCAACAAAAGCTACAACTCTGCGGAACCCATAAATTTGTGTGTAATCCGTAACGATTTTTGAAGAAAAGATTCAAATCACGGCACCAACGTGGTATCAGAAACTTTTTTTTAAGCAGTAAAGCTCATGTGTGTATTTTTTCTTGCCATGAAGCTTATTACAATTTACTTTAAATATCATTGTATTAATTTTTCTTTGGTATTCCCGTTAAAATATTAACGTTCGATAATCCTGCAAAATCGCTAATCTGGAACGGTCGTTGTCCCGAACGTGTCGGATTAAAGAGCCCCTACTGTACGAATGATTAGCTTTTACAACCATGTTGCTTTTATATGCTGTTCTATCTACACATTTTATATGCCGAATATTTCAGTCACAGCATCATGTATGACATCAAATCCACTCGTATATTTTGCATCTCAAAAAATGGGCAGAACTTTTTATATACACCTGATATCGGTCTTGCACGACAATTATAAAAGCAATTCTTAGTTGAACTTTCAGAATGCTGCATATGTGCGTCAAAATCGATTCCGTGTCTCTAGACTGCAGAATGACTCACATTCATTAATTTTACTACGTCTGTTTGGCTGTGATGTACTTTGAGTTCGTTAATAGCTTTCCATTGCAACTCTCCTGAAAAATGACTTGTCAAGATCATTTCTACAAAGTAGCTATCTCTAATTCCATTGCTTTCAATTCCAACATGAAATAATGACCTACATCGAAACGTTCGTTTATGTGTTGCTAACTGTTGCCATTAATTCTACTTGATATCCTGGCTCAGATTTATTTCCTCGGTAACGTACTCGAGTTTTGTGAAGGTTTCACTATTTCAAGATGAGGAATTGTGATTTTCTGCCTTTCTTTAGTTTATGGAAACCAGTTAGCTATTATATTTATGAATATATATCACCCATAGTTAATTACTAGTTATTATCTTTATTGAATTTAGACACTACCAAATGCTGCTTTACTTTCAATAATCGATTTTTTTTTCATTCAATTTGTATAAATGAAATTACCTTAGAAATAAAATACAGGGTACCAGGGAGGAAATTTACATAAAAAGGTTAAACACTGGTAAAATAGCAATGAAAAAGATCACTCAAGCTTTCGGACGCATCAGCAGCAGTCCTTCATCAGGAGTACTTCATCTCCATTACTCCTGATGAAGGACTGCTGCTGATGCGTCCGAAAGCTTGAGTGATCTTTTTCATTGCTATTTTACCAGTGTTTAATCTTTTTATGTAAATGAAATTACCATTGCAAAGACTTTCGTTCAATGTGTAGAGTCCGCATTTTGGGCATATTGCATGTTTATGAGGGTAGTCAATACTAATTGAAGCGCAGCCAAATTGTATTAAAGAGGCATCTAGTTTGCATTTTTGAAGAATACCCTGAAACAAAACAGAAAAAAAAAACACTTAACATAATTGCTTTTAAAACACTAAACAGTTAAAAACTGCTGTGTTTTATAATAGGGTAAAATTCTTCCTGTTCTTGTAATTCTGAAATAAATTATTTGATTTAAAAATATAAAAATGATAAAAAATTATTAGTTGCGATGTTACCCAAACGCCCCAGCCAATGCAAAGCAAATCTCCTTTAAAAGTCCAAGAAAAATTGCATTATCCAACTTTAACTACAATTAACAGCAATCGAAAACATACCCTTAACCGATTTCTAAGCAACTTCTCTAAATTTATGGACAAAAATTATTGAATGATCAGTAGAATTGTGTATCTGGATATGTAGCTAAAATTACTGTTTGAGATATAAAAAAAAAAAAATCACCAGTAATCAAAAAAATATTCCATGCATCGATAAAGTATTATACATTGCCTTTATAAACAAAACCACTGATGATATCATAGTTAAAATCGATCTCGCTATCGCATCTACAGGATTTTAAACCGAAACTGAGAGAAACAATAAAAATCACTTTTTCACCAGACCACAACTTGCACCGACATGTCCAGACGAAAACTTGTCAGTAACATTCCTTACTGTGTTACTAATGGATGGAGACAGGGCCCATAAAGGCCTTTGTAAAATTAAGAGAAGTGAGAGCCCTTAGTTAAAACACCATTTTCTTCACAGTGTGGCAAGTACAGACACATACAGGGTGTTAAAAAAACACCGCCCTAACTGCATATTTTCGTAATCTTTACGCCATATAGAGCAAATTTTCAAATCATTACCATGGTCGGATATCAATATTTAATAAGATATTTAAGATAATATGTTGCACTCTGAAACAAAAGGTCGTACTTTTCTTTCGGTAGCTATCTAAAGAAGTAAAATAAAGAAATAAAATAAATTCACTCGAACGGCTAATTTTTGGAAAAAATTTCACTGAATAAAATTTTTTTTTTTTTTAAATGTCTTTCACCTGTTGTACATACTTGGGAATTCCCGACGTTTTTCTAGTGTGCTAAAAAAGGCAGTTTTAGGCTTATTTTCACTATATAGTAACACAGATCAGGAACAGGAAACTGAATTCCGAATTTTTTTGTCTCTACTATATTATTAGCTCAATCACTTAAATTATGTATCAAAAATTGTATTTAATTCATGTAATTGGCTACGTAGAAAAGACATGGACATAAACAGTAGCTAGGCTCTACAGCCAAACTAGCCTCTTTGCAGACATGGGCAAATATGTCTTATTCAGTGTCCGCAACAACCACTAGAAGTTGGTACTATGAATTCGAAAACACCCTGTATAAATATCAGAAAATCTACTCATTATTATAGACGGTTAGTCCGTTATCAGCTTGACAAGTGCATTACTAATTTGGCAACGGGTTGGTATGGGGGAGCAGACACGCAAACTCGGCGAATTATTTTATTTAATTTTATTAATTTTTCTATCTTGGAAAAAAACAACAACATAGTACTGAAAAGGTTGCATCTAGCACAATGCACATTCATTGGGTTACTAGCAACATCGGTGCAAAAGCTTACCATTTGATTAATTGGACTTCTTCCACCGCTATCCCTCCATTGGGCCATATAATCGGTGCAATTTGTCTGATAAGGTGCAGGAAGCAGGTGCTTCTCTTGCTGAAATTTATAAAATAAAATATTTAGTAAGAGGGATGCATTACTTGGGAGCTATAATAAATAGATGGTACATAAAATATTATTTAACACTGTATATTACGTAGGATTATAAGCAAATCAACACTTCTAAAACAAATTAGAAGTTGATTTTTGTTCAAAATGTTATCAATAACAAAAAAAAAATGCCAGAAAATTAGGTGGATGATTCACCCACACTCCCTGTCTGTAATCAGAAAGCATTTACAACAGTTCGTGTTCGGACAATAATATTAATCACCCGCTCCAAATAAGGCTCTTTTTAAAATCCTCCTATTACATGTAAAAATTTGCAGTAATATTGAAAATTTAAAATAAGTCTTTTTTTCTACCAATTTATCTTAAAAAATTAATGGCATTGGAGTTTGGAAGTTGCGATAGTAACTCCATTTGAAAACTGTTTATTTTGACAAATCTTTAGTGCTATTTTTTAATGCAATCCTTTTGACATACGTAAAACTTACAAGAAATTTTTAAAAAAAAAAGCCTCCAGGAGGGATGGAATTCAAACACATGGTTTTCTATTCTGCCTTGAACATCGAAAGGAAAATAAATCGGGGCCAATCACCCAGATATAATAAACCATGCACATCCAAATCAACAATGCTAACAAAGGAACCTCGCAAACTGTCAGAGCTCAATTTTTCTGAATTTCAGTTTATAGGCCAATATGACCGAGCAGATGAAAAATCCAAAATCAAATTTGGCCCAATCGACCTGGGGGGTCGAACTACGGCCCACTGAAAATAGAACTCAGACTACGATGTTTCACTGCATGACAGGTGGAAACAGTGTTTTGGCGTGCTGGGTAAGCATTAAACGCCAAACATTATCGTAGGAAAAAAATAATACATATGAATAAAATATAGCATATATTTATAATAGCCATTTTAGTTGTACCTGAGGTAATTATACATTGTGTATACTGGTGTAAAAGTAAAAAATATTTGAAGATTTTGCCTTACTTTTTTATAACTGACAAATTTTGAGATCATTTTTGGCGAAGAACTCGAAAAAGCCGCCTGGTACGTAAACCAGTCTTGAATAAATAAGACGCGATCCTTCAATTTTCAAATCAGAAGCAATCATCACTTGCCTGTAACTTCATTATTTTTGACATTTTTAATTTTTTTGTTGGAAAGCGTGGAATTTCAAGCCTTATTTGTCACCATGTCTTCCTTTTCCACCATATCAACATACTTGTTTCGCGTTGTTTGTGAAAAATACACAAAGCAAGCCGATTTTGTATCAGATTATAAGATGGATATTGAGAAAGAAATATTTACATTTGCCAAAACTTTGATAAGTGGGTTAACATACGAAATGAATGACGAGAATACACTTGATATTTGTTTAAATGAAATGAAGTATGATGTAATGCAGGGTAATGAAATAAACAATGAGGAATGGAATAAGCACACTACATGCTTATGGATATTTCGTTGATATCTTCAAAAATAATTATGAAGTTTGCTTTCCATTAAAAACAATAAGCAAAACCAAACGTATACGTAAACCATGGATTATGACTGAATTGTTTTAGAGGAACTAGGAAGAAAAATAAACTTTACTTCAAATTTTTAAAGGATAAATCACCAACAAAACTTGCTGTTTTTAAGTCATTTCGGAATGAATTGAATACTAAAATAAAACGTGCGAAACAGGCATATTTTTCGGCACTATGTAATATGAATAATAGGAAAACATGGTCAGAAATAAATGAACTTATGGGAAGATCAAAATTTACGATAAAACAAATTGATAAATTAATAACTCCACATAAAACGATAAATAGGTTAACGGCAACCTGGGAGAACACATTACCACTTACCACTGCAGGGCTTTAGTCCCCAGTGTCCTGCTCAGAGTGGTATGGTTTAGAATCCTTACTGTTACTGGGTAACAATTGATCCTTTCACATCTCATCCCCTTCTGAAAATAGTGCTATATCATCCGTTGGCTAGAAACAGGGGTTCCTATTCTTCCCGCCACCGATTTCCTCTTTGCACAGTTGGGAGTCAAACACAGGATAACTGTGCGCTAGATGTTATCACCAGAAGCACATCCAGAAAAGGATTCGAGAGGAGATGTAAAAATATAGTAGGACCCATTTACAATGAGCCCGCATCTAAAATGTTTCGAGATACAGCAAGGAAAATGATTTTTTTTGGTATGATAATTAACCACAATACAATTTTACTGCTTTTAGTGAATTTTACCATTTTTTGGCCACCGGATTGAAAGAGCACTTAAAAAAAATCCTGCCATGCGGGACCGTTCTACTGCCTGTATCGCAGCAAAAAGCGGTGTAACGAGCTATTCAGGATGACCAGACTGTGCACCACAGCTTTTGTAATTGGTCTGCTGCTTTGCTTTTATAATCATGTACATCATTCATTTATATCCTTCTATCAATAAAATTTCATGTCAATCCTATTCTTCATTCTTGGTGTACAACTTTCGTTGTCTGTGGTTGGTTGTATTTTTATGGCGCAAGGACAGCAAGGGTCATTCTGCACCAATCAAGGTGAGTCATTGTCCATGAGTGTACTTATGTCTTCTATTAATGTTATATCTCTTTAGCACTATTTGTTATATCTAATCTTTTGATTTTTCATGATGACTTGTAATTCGCATTGCAAACTTATTTTTTGGATTATGCATTGAATGGTATATTTAGTACATGAGATATTCACTTTTTTTGAGAATGGGGCTTGTATTATTTTTGGGCCGTAATTTGCAGTATTTGGGCTAGGACGTATTTCTTGAGCTCAATCTGCAGATTTGATTTTGCAGGCTGTGTTTTTGTGTAATTTGAAGAGATGGAGATTATTCGATTAAGTATTATGTTAAACTTTTAATTATTATTAATATTATATATAACATATTAATATTATATACAGTGAAACCTCCGTTAACGGTCACCTCTAAACAATTGGTAATCTCCGAATAACGGCTATATATCGATGAAACCGAATGTGTTCCATAGGATTAACATTAATGCTAACCTCCGAACAACGGTCACTTTGTAGGCATCATGAAAAAAGAATTTGTTCAAATTTTCAAATATGTCTGCAACCCAAATTGTTAACAAAGTAAAGTAAAAATTTCTTGATGGTACTTTCAAAGTATTCCATTGAAACATATGTTCACATTTTGTAGCTTTATAATTACATCCCTTTCTGTGAATATGGTGTCGCTATTTATGACCGAGCATCCCAATATTTCGCCTGCGCACTGTCCACTAAAAATTGGTTTTTGACGGTTCCGGTTCTTTATGCATTGTTACCATTGAGTAGTGTCTTATCAACTTCATTTTGTCACTTGAACACCAGTTTGTTATCACGATAAATTCTTCGTGAAAATTTTTTAAGGAAAAAATTAAAGTTACACAGGACAGTAAGAAAGGTGTAGATGCATGAAAATTAGCGAAACTTTGTGGTTGTGAGAGGTCAGAGACGGATGAGATTTGAAAAAAATAATGAAGATTATCTGCAACGGTCCTTTTGAGGCATGAACTTCGATAGCAAAACGAAGCGTTGTAAGAACGGAAATGAAGAACTTCACAAAGTACTTTTAGGGTGGCTTTCCAACTGTCTATCAAGGAACTTTCAATTAAAAATCCTGCAATTAAAATATTTTTTAATTGCAGAATTTTTCCTCACGTAATGAACCCAAAAATATAGGTAGAGATGATTATGGAAAAGGGTTGGATAGCAGATTTGCAGGAATGACAAATATGAAAACCAGCGAGTTTATTTACATGGACAAAGATTTAGAAGTTTCTGCTACCTTTACTACCATTCAGAAATTGTTAGAAAATATGAAGAAAAAAAGTGATGAGAAACTGGAAGCTGAAGATAGAATTTTGTGGCAGTTCCATACTAACAAAAAAATATTCTGAAGTTTTGGGAAATTTGCGGGATATCCAAAACTTTGCTCTGAACAAAAATTATAGCAAGTTATGCTAAAGAATTACAGAGGCTGATCCAAAGAGGATTTTTTTGGGGGGGGGGTGCAAAATACAGTAGACTCACATATAACGAGCCCGTATTTTCGAGTTTCCGTATATAGCGTAGAAAATATGGATTTTGCTTGGTATAATGATTAAGCGCAATACAATTTAACTGCTTTTAGTGAACGAGTCTTTTTTTTGCACCTTGGATTTAATGAGCAATTAAAAAAAAAAAAACTTTTTGTGAAAATTCCGTCGTTTAATGCAGTTGATCGCTATAATTGGTGCTTGTTATAACCAATTTCCACCGCATTTCTATGGATTTGGGAGGGCAAGTTTCCTTAATTCCCCTCCTCAGGATCCACCACCGCTACAGATATTTCCTTAGAAAAGGACATCTGCCATAAAAAAGCAAAACAATTACGCATCACTGATTTTTTTAATATAAATTAAAATAGGTGAGGATTAATGTATTTGAAATGGTTATAATTTTTTATTGTTAATTTTATTTATTTTGATTTTTTTATAATAAACCTCTAAATAACAGCCACCTTCGAAGTATGGTCACCTTTGCAAAGTCCCGCGGGTAACCGTTATTCAGAGGTTTTACTGTATATGTATATCAAGATCATTTTAATTTTAAATGGAGTATTTACATATAAAGAATTACAAAAATGGCTTTACAAAAACAAATTATTCATTACCTGTTTGAGTGAAATTTCATACTTTTCACCACCAACAAATGAAGAACCATATAGAAATGGGCTTGGTATAAAATACGGAGAATGAAAACCAATTTGAATTGAAGGTGAAATAGGAATGACAAACTTTGGTTCACCCTTTTTGTCTTTGGGTCCGGCGAACGTAGCATTTAAATTGAATTTTAACTTCATTACTGGAAAAGTTATTTACATAGTCAGAAATACAACAGTGACAATAAACAGAAAGAGAAACAAACACAAGTAGCAAGTTTTAAAAATTGACTAAGGTAGATATTTAAATTTAGTGGATTTAAAATTTATAGACCATATAATTTATGTATTACACTTACAAGGGAAGTATTTCAAGTACCAGTCACTTTGAATCAGAAGCTATGTCATGAAAGATTCATATGAGTAACGAGAAAAATCAAAAGAATCTGCGAAACCAAATTTTTGAATTTTTATGCGACAAAAATGCATGCAAACGTTTTTTTGCACTAAGAAATTGAATCCATTTTTAGCTGTCCATTTTATCATTTTTTTAGAGCAAACCGAAGTTGTCTCTAAACAAGGTTCATATTGCCTGCTCTACAAGAACTTTACAAGTAATCAACGTATAATGAAGTTTTTTCAGTGGTGGGGAGGCCTTTAACCACAACACCGAATCTCAGGATGAAAAGAATAGGACTTAAGACCCAGCCCTGGGGAACACCTTGTTCCTGCGTGGCATTATGTGAAAGGGCAGATCCGATAGGTACTTGGAAAGTTCCGTGATCCAGAATTTTCTTTTTTTTTTATGAAATTCGGCATATTGCCCCCTCAGGCCTCATTGGTAGAGACTGCTGAGAATGCCATTTTTCCAAATCCGATCATATACCTTTTCTATATTGAAAAATATAGATACTCTTATGGAGATTTCTAAATTTAAAAGGTTATTTGTTATTGATCTTATCCTAAAGGAAACCATTCTGGCATAGTGGTAAATGGCTTCCATTTTCTACATAATTCATCAACATATTACAGACCATCCTTTCCATTAGTTTACAAAAGCAACTTGTCAAGCCAATAGGTCAATTTAATTTGAAGGATTCTTTGGATCTTTGCCTAGTTTTGGAAAAGGCATGATAATGGCTTTCCATCATACCGCTGGGAATAACTGTTCTGTCCAAATCCTACTAAATAAATTTAAAATATTTTCAAGGGATTTCACAGACGGGTTCCTGATTGCATAATATATTTGATTAAGTTTAGCGGAGGTATTTTAGGACCGATGTAATGCACATTTTAATTCAAAGAAGGGAAATTAAATATTATAGGGAGATTCTCTATGAAATTAAGAATTTGTTTTTCTTGATGTCTTTTTACGAATTTGAATTAGGGAATGTAGTTTGTACTGCTTGAGACATTAGAAAAAGCAGTGGCCAATGTAATGGCTATTCCTTAGACATCACTTTCATCGCATTAATCTATACGATAGTGAGTGGATGTGGTGTAATTGCCATTTATTTTGTCAATTTTATCCAAAATTTCCTTTGAATTTACTGCAGAAGTTATGCTGGAAATATACCTTTTCCAAGATTCCTTCTTTGATTTTTGTCGGATGAATCTCGCCTTGGCTCTGGCTCTTTTGAACATAATTAAATTTGTTTGCATGGGATATTGGTGAAATATATCCCATGCTGCTTTTTTTTTTTTTTCTTTATAAGCAATTTTGCAGTCGTCGTTCCACCACAGTTTTTGTATTTTTGGAAAATGTGCAGATGTGTGTTTGAAATTGAATGTTCTGCTGCCTTCAGAATGTGACCAGTAATCATTTTAACTGCTTCATTAATGTTAGGGACATGTACCATGTAGTACTATTGATGTCTGTTAGACTAAAAAAAATTCTCAGCCTTTTCAATTATCCGTTTTGGGTTCTGTGATGGCATACAAGAGTCCAGCCCAGCATATTTCAGGACGATGGGGAAGCGATCACTACCAAGCGGACCCTGTTTGGCTTGCCATGTCCATACCGAGAGAATAGATAGTGAACAAACTGAAAGGTCTATTGCTGAGAAACTGATTTTCAGAGTGTATTGTGTGGATGTTCCAGTGTAAGTGAGTGATTAATAAACGAAGGCTTCCATTGTGCGTCCTCTCTGATTGGTGTTCTCATAGCCCCATGAAGTGCTGTGAAAGTTAAAATCCTCAAGAAGGAATGGGGTTGGATGGAACTGATTAAACAAATCACAGGGTGAGTTCAAATTGATATTCTGATTTGGTGGAAGGTATGTAGAACATATTGTGATTTCAGCTGCTATTGAGAGGCGAATGGCTATTACTTGTAATGTTGTATTGAGATTAATGCTTGTGAAGGGAAATTTGTTATTGACAATAACCGCAACTCCTCCATAAGCACTACTGTCTTTTCGAATAACAGCATAATTTCGTATAGGAGCCGTAGAGTTATTTTTCAGCAGAGTTTCCTGAATAGCAAGTCATGTAAGTTGATAGGTATTAATGTGATGTGTGTACTTGATGTTGCATCGGAAACCACAACATTTCCATTGTAGAATAGAGTGCAGAGCCGTTGTGTTGATAGTTTGCCTATTCCCAGTTTTACTCCACGAATCAGCTTGTTTCCTGATGTTTGTTTGATGACATCCTGATGTGATTTTTGTAGAAATGGAGTGTATGATTTCATCCTTCATTTAAGAGAAGGAATTTTCACCACCTTTTAAACAGTGGTGGCTTTCCAATCATTTATTTTCTTTTTTTGTAATTTTTTGGGTTGGATTTGAGAAAATACTCCCTTCGTAAGTTGTATTTTTTGTTATATTTTTCCTTTTTTCTTTGTAATAGTGTTAACTTTCTGTGGTTTGGTTTTTATTTTCTGTGTTAGTTGGTTTTTCTGAATCTGGTATTATTGTTTGTGTTTGAGCATCTGTTGTTTAAGGATAGGTTGGGGACTGCTGAAGCATATGATTTGTTTTGAGTTGTTTGGTTTAACTGATATTGCCTTCGTGCTTCAGGATATGAAATATTACCAGTGATTTTTATGGCTATTTTTTTTTTCCCTTCTATTTTGGACAGGATCGTGAATATGTCGGATGCTCCTCTGTTGCAATTGATACGGCTCCAGGTGTTTTGACATATATCATCGCACCGACTCCCCTACCTCCATCACCGACCGGAAGACTGGTTACAACGAGATTTCACCTGTATCCTTCTCCCGGGGTGATCGTTAGTGACTTTATAACCAGAACTGTTTCTAGGTGTTTTGCTACCCTAGACGAGAATTGGAAAATGTCGTCCCCACCCTTTTACTACTATTACTCTTTTGCCTATATACCCCTTTCTCTCTACCACCGTGGTAGAGAGGTACACACGTATCTCCAGCGGTACAACAATGTAAATCTTTTATTATACTTTGAATCATTAAACCCGTTAATTATATTTATATTTTAAACTTATATTAGTTATTTTGTAATATTAGAATATTGTGAATAGTAAAACAATTGCTACATGTTATAATCGTTTAATTTCAATATTTTATATTTTTGAAAACTGAAATATTAAAGGAGTAATATTACAAAACACAACGTTGTATTATCAGAGCCAGAAGGCTTGAATGTGTTGGACACCTCTAAGTTGGATATGTTTAGAGGAAACCACAGGTATCCAATTTATGCAGGTTTTACTGTAATAGGTTGTCTGCCTATGTTTACGAAACAAAGATTGAAGTAAGTGTTTCATAATGTTCAAATACCATATCTCATAATGACTCATGAAAATGATAAAAAAAAACGTAAAAGTGTATGAAAAACAAATCTTGATCATAATGAGTACACTTTAGAAGCGAAAAAGCTCTGCATTCATCAACCTGAAATGATATGGCTAAAATATTATAAAATAATGAAACAACGTCGTCAGTATAATTACAAGCTGACCAAGGGTACATTAACATTGGTTTATATTATATCATTGCGTTCTATTCAATTTATTACGACTACTTCATTTAGAGTGACATAGTTTATAATTTTTTTTTATGAAAAGATTGTACTGCTAGATAAAATAAAAGTCTGAAAATTGAATTAACGTTGTTGTGCCTGGGGAAATTTGAAGTTTCACGCAATTATTTGGTAGATTACTCTGTGTAGATGGGGCAGTTTATCCAGTTCAAGAATTTTGTTGCACTCATGTAATTCTAGGGGGGGGGGAGTTTGCTGAGAAAAATCACTACCTTCTTATAGGGTATCAAACGTTTTAGTAAATGTACAAGATACTAAAGTACTACAAAAGTAATTGATCCTGCTGGACAATTAGTAATGAGCTCAAAGTTACCTTATTTTAAAATGTTAATGTTTTAAAATGTTAAATGCATAGCAGAATTGTGAACATCAAATTTTTAAACACAGGCTGGGGATTTTTAAACACAGGAAGTTCCTTGAGACACTTCCATCGTCAGTGATGATGAAGTGCTCAAAAAAGAAAAGAAATGATTTATCGATTCCTGGTGGGACGTGAACACACAATATTTTGGTTTTCGGTCGAGTGCTTCAACATAAAGTTATTAAGTTAACGACAGGCATCAGACATTCTTTCTCTTGCAAGAGTATATAAGGCATTATTGTGGACAAGTTTGCAATTAGTAGGGCAGCAAATGGACTGCTTTTTAGACCAATGCGACAAGTCGAAGAAGTCAGACATCCAATAGGCGAGACTAACATTGATATTTGATAAAACAGAACAATTCTTATTTTAGCTGATGATGTGGTAGTAGATAACAAATGTCAATGCAAACTAATAATTGGAATTTTCAATTAACTGATTGCAATTTTCAATTAATTTACAATCAACTAATTTTTAATTAATTTCTTATTTTCAATTAAATAATTTTTAATCAACTAATTTCCAATTCACCAGTTTTCAATTAATAGTTCATTATAATAAAACAATAGCTATGATAGGAAAAGGTTTCTGTAAAGACAATATTCTATGTCTTTATTGGTGACAGACAAAGCAAAAGCGTGTTCAAAGACAGTTGAAACCATTCTAAAAATAGGTATAAATTTTAATATTTTGTTAGTACTTACCTGCTCCTTTTGGAATCTTTTCTTTCTGTTTATTGGGTTGTCCCCAGTGATTATAAAGAGAATAACAGATATTAGGAAAGTCGTACTCACTGTACACAGGTCCAATTTCTGCTTTGAGGCTGTAATTATATATAATCAGATTTAAAAAATCATAAAAAAAGAATATAAATTTATCGATATTCTCTTTCTGCAAACTGTGTGTAAGTATCATTTTTAATTTAATGCAATATCATTGCAATGGATTTCAATTTAAGCTTATGATGTACGAATAAAGAAATAGATGTGTTAATTATTTACAGGCCTGCAAACAAGTTCAAGCACCAGAAAAAGTGAAAAAAGTGACTGATTAAAGGGAAAAAGTGACTAAAAGTGACTTATGAAACACAAAAAGTGAGAAAAGTGACTCGCAAAAAGTGCAGAATTAATTTGCATCAGAAAAAAATTCTTTTCAAAAAAGTCACCTATACTGGATGAGGCCGGCTTGCAGGATCCTGAAGGTGTTCATTCTGTCATGGGTGTGGGGGAAGTTGGTTATTCTTTGTCATTTTTAAATATGAAAATGCAGATTCATGCAAATACGTTAACCCGAAATGTGAGTGTAAAATTTCACTGCATCTTCTCAAATTGGGAAATTTTTCTCTAGGCACGAACTTCCAGAATGATTCTTCTCCTAAGCAAGCCTTCAGAAAAATGTCATTTTTGAAAGTTAATCTCATTTTGAAGGTATTTTTTGCTCGATAAGAAATTTTCACTAATATTGACTGCAGTTTTTTAATGTCCAAATAGATTGAGAATGCATATATATGTGTGTGTGCATGTGACATGTACTCTACAATTGATTAATTTTTACGAATTTACCAAATTCTATTTCAAACTGCTGAACAACAGAATTAATTCCCTCCGTATAGTTTTATGTTTGAAAAACAAAGTCAGGATTTTTTTTTC
>QLNU02015003.1:9029374-9067348 GCA_006491805.2 Dysdera silvatica | reverse complement strand
TTTAGGCTTTACTTAAAGAAAATAAAAATTCTAGAAAAAGAATGCTACAACAGCCTGGGTTATGACAGACTAGAGCAAATGAGCAGTATAGAAATAGTCTATGTTCAAATTTTGCAAAATTGTGTTTTCTGTTTAAAAGTGATCTTATATGGCGTCCAGATCATCGTTTTTAAAGTTCTCTTAACATCTTGAAAACTTCTACCACTTTCAGAACTTTAAGACTACTAAAATGAATGCGGTGCAAGATCATTTTTAAGACTTAATTTTTTTAAATTTGAATGTAAACAACCTTTCTATACTGCTCAAATATTTCCCTTCAAATGTCTATCACTGGGGAACTTTCACCGAGTTTTTAAGTAGCTAAAAAAAAGGAATACTCACCATACAAGGATATAATCAAAAGAAAAACAGTAAGAAACCTAAAAAAGTGGACTTCTTTAGCAAATAAGTGAGTAAAAGTGACCTTTCCAAAAAAAGTGACTAAAAGTGACCAGTTTGCAGGCCCGCTATGAAGCATACACGAAAATCCAATGAGAATAATTAAAGCGCTGATTTTCAACTTGCAGCCTACCTAAATGTTTTATGCAGTCCGTGGGCCTATGAAAAAATACAAATTGTTTTGCACAAAAATAACGCCCCTTGATCCCTTTGAGGATTAAATACATGTATTTTATTCTGCTCAGATTTTCACATTTCGTAATAGATAACTTAATGCTGGAAAAATAAAATAAAGTAATTTAGTGGCGTAATATTGGTTGCCAGTGTCTGGGCAAGTTAAGTATTGTATCCCCTAAAATCCAGACAGCTCTATCTTTCACTAGTCTAGCATTGACCCCCGCTCCAAGCATGTATGTTGTATTTTATGAAAACATTGATATATTTTAAAAAAATTATATGTCAAACATGTTTTTAAAGATGCATTTAAGGTCAGTATATTCAAATGTATTTAAAATCGCCTTGTTTTAATTTGTGCAAATTTTTCATTGGCAGAATCGAAATCTATATTGAAAAATCTCTTTCAATCAGTAGCACAGCAATTCAAAACCCAAGGGGGAACTCTGATGGCTGTAAGGAAGATTGTGTGATGCGGCCTTAGAGAAAATGTGGTTTGATATCCAATATGGACTTTAGCCACCCAAGCCCCTCCCTTTCTTGCGTCACTTCTCTCAATTGATAACATTGCCAAGTTACTTACAAGAAACCCACCCCCCCCTAGGAAAATGTTTTTGAATTTTGATTTCAAATTCATATCAATTGATAGATAAAGGTGGCCAAGCAAATAATCTGCGATCAGTTTTTCAGAAAAATTAAATTCTGTTTTTTATTAATGTTCAAAATTTTGACATTTGGTGCCAAACATTAACTATATAGCTAAGTGCATGCAGCCAATGGCTATATACGTATATAGCCTACAGTTAGTCAGCGACCAGGAGTGGCCGCCAAGGTGAAAATTTGAGTCTATGATTGTGCCTGAAAAGCGTGCAGCTTTGTTTTCTTAAATTGGTTTTAATTAATTTAGAGCTGTTTAAAACAATCGTATCTTTTTTGGCTCAATCATAACCATGGCGGCCGCTACGGGCCGTTGCTGCAGTCAGTATAGTAATAGAATCGAGAATCAGCTATCGCAAATATGGAATTTTCTTGTGGCATCATACGCACTTTCAACAAACAATGAAAAATATTGTTAATACTTTGAAACTCGTGTTGGATTTGGCCATTTTAAAATATGAGGTGATTCCTACTGTAATTACGATTGATGATTTAACAGAAAGTAACAAATTTTCAACAAATTGAGAATTTGATTTCGAACGATGATTGATGAGTTTTAACTTCCTTTATTTTTTATCAAAATGCTAGAACTTATCAATTAATTTTTATCAACTGACCTGCAAAAGTGGCATCGATGGGGCAGGGTCTGGGGACACGTGTTTTCATCGAAACAGTTTGATTAATTTGGTTTCGTTTACATTATATTTGCCCCACCCCCTCATCGAGAAAGGGATGACCCCATGTTGGGGAAAATCTGGTGCCGGCAGTGTTGACCTGAAACCATATTTCAGATTTCTTTTGGTATTTTATTTATTTTCTACATTAGTAGGCCAAATGCAAGCTTCTTTGGTTTCTATGATATAAAATCTGATAAAGCTAAACCAGAAAAACGGAATTTTTTTAAAATATTTCTTATTAATCAAACATTTACTATGATATTCCAATCGTACACTTACTATAAAAAATAATTATTTTTTCATGTACATTTCTTCTATTGTATGTATCTGCAACATTTAATAATAAATGTCAGTAACGTTATAAACAAAAACTCGTTTCAAAAAATGTGAGCCATGTTCTTTTTAATAAGATTTACGATTTTACAAAAATCATACGAGGAGTACATATGATCATATGGAAAGTCAATTTCGCCAATGGCCCCAAATCCTGCCAAATTTGGCGCCAAATGAAATTTTGAAAATTAAAAAAAAAAAAGAAAATCAAAATTTTTCTGAAAAACTGATTGAGGATTATTTACTTAGATACCTTTATCAATTGACGTGAATTTGAAATCAAAGTGCGAGCAATACTTCCCTAGGGTTCCTTGTTAGTATTTCTTGGCTCATTGTAGATCTTTGATAGGTTTTAATTAATTGCAGTTTTGAAAACTGAATATAATTGTTATCGAATATGGGCATTTTATCAATTGAGAGAACTATTTGTAATAATCAAAATGCCAATATTACAATTTTTATAACCACAATAAGTTAATCGATTAAAATGCACTAAATAAGGCTATGTTAGATGTTGGCATACGGGCGATATTCTTAATCCTTTATATTAGTTTAAATAAAGCAGTGGTATAATAAAAGTAATATACCATACAATTACTCATAAGTGGGCTACTGAAATCGATCGCGTCAGTGCACCAGATATAAACCCTAGATGCAAAACTAAACATCATAATCCTTAGTCACTAAAACCACTCGGCTAGAGAATTTTACACTCGTTGTTTAAGAACTTAACTTCAATAAGACATTTTCAGAGAGCACAAGATCTTTCACGTTTTAATTTTTAAAATAAACACCACCTTAGTCAGATGAACATATACGAATTGCTATTTGCATTTTCTCATGGGTCACTTTCAACTCTTCCTTTTCATAATAAGTCAGTTGGGCTCTATGAAAATGCCCTCAATCTGTCTATCAAATACTTAACGACAAATATACACCTTGGGGTAGTTGGGTTCGAGTCCGTGAGAAATCAATACCCCAATCTTTAGTAGATAAGTGGTTACAGCTGGTTACATTCATCTGACCAAGTTCCGCTTAACTGCATTTTCCAGGCGAACTGCAATTTACAGGAGTATCTGGTTGGCTTTTTGTCCGAACAGCCCCTTGGGTGCTTCACTGATTAGTTTCCAATCGTTTGAAGATGTTGCTAATCTAAGCAGAAAGAGGAGGGATATTTGACTACTGCCAAAGTGGTCTGTTAAGCGAGCGCGGTGTTCTTTATCTTCTGAGTATGGATGAGAAAGTGTCCATCCTTGTGCCCCTAATTGCCGCCCATCTGTTACGAATCTTTTATTGCTATTTTTTTTTCCTTTTGAAATTTTGCACCCGTGGCTTCTCCGCCCCCCCATGATGGCCCCTCTCCTACTGGTACTATTTACTTCAACTGATCAAGAAATCACCCTTCGAGTATCAACTGTTTAGTGAAATGGCTAGAATTGAAAGTTAAAAATTACAAATTGAATGTATTTTCAAACTTAAGTGTATTTTGAAAATACAAGGAAATTTATATTTTTGATACAAAATACCTAGAAATTTGTATTTTCGATACAAAATACAAATGTATCGAAAATACGTATTTTCAATACTACCCTATGGGGCTAACATGAAATGAAAATATTTTTTGAAAGGCAATACTCCCTGGAGTTCAAAAATACTTCACATGTGCCCTTAAGTGCCAGGAAAAATCCGCTAGGGTCGTGGAATTTGAATTATAAAAAATTATTCCGATTTGGTCCAAATTAATGTTATAAAGAAAACAATTCCCAGTTAGGAAAAAATCCTGAACAAGCAATAACACCACTGGCAGCTCCATAGTGTTTGGGCCTTCAGGCCCTAATTCTTTAGAGAATAAATAGCAAACAACCATTGCAATTTTTTGAACTTTTGTTATTATATTATATATCACTATATGTCAATTTCAGTTTGTCACAATCTTCTTCCCGTCCAACCAACTTCCCGTCAATTCTTCTTCATGTCCAACTTATTTTCACGGTCATCTCCATAATAGTGGACACAAGCAATTATACACTCTAAACCATTTTTCCTGCAGCTGCAACGAATGCTTTGTAGCACACACTGTCACCCGGCTGCAATATATTATGGATAACAATGATGGTGAGGCAGGTAATAGGTCAGTTGTAACTGGGTAATACTAATTTTTTCTCAATTCTCATCCCCAGCCACAAAGATTCAAAGCCTCTATTTTTTATGCACATATCTAATAATAAGACACTCAAAGCATGGTACTTCGTGGCAGATACTGTGGGAGATAACTTTTCAGGTGTAACAAAGCATTTGGCTAAAATAACCTTTAGTATATTCTTTGACGCAAATGAGTCAGTGTCTGATGTTGCTGACCACGGAATAATATGAACATAGCTATTTTAATGCTAAGATTATGTCCGCAGTAGTTTGGTTTGGAGAGAGATGATCTCTTGGCGACAATGTACATCATTATTAATGTGTTTGTTACCTTTTGCTTTCCTATTCCAAAAATTCTCGATGTGCTGTCACAGCTACGAAGTCATGAATAAAAAGTCTTCTACAAACATCAAATCCTGTAAGGTGTTAAGGTATTATTATCCTCACTTGAGGATAACAGTGCCAAATATGGTCAACACAAGAAAGCCTCCGGGGCGAGAATTTTGTGAGTTTTCGTGGGGGAATTTATTATACTATAATTTTTGCCACCCACGTTTTAATTACAGCTCAAACTAGAGCTTGTGTAATTTTGGAGAAAAAGAGACGCTTTCCCCATCCTGGATTCGAACCAGGGTCCCTCCGTTTAGCCCGGAGTGTCTTGGACCGCTAGACGAATGAGGACAGGTAATAACGGTCCAAGACACTCCGGGCTAAACGGAGGGACCTGAGATTCCGGAAATCAAGATAAAAGCGTCTTCTCAAGGCCCTGTGAATGGCTATCAGCTCATTAATTAACAAAAGTATCAAATCTAAGTCTGTTTTATAGCATAGATATCAAATATAGAACTTTTAGGTTTCAGCCGCCCAATCAGTTCGGAAGTACAACCAAAAGTTGTTCGGTTTGCAGTGGAATAAGAATAGGATAGGATAAGGATGTCAGCATCATCTTCAATTACATTACATGTTTCATTTAGTCTTAGTAGTACAGCACCTTCGGAAGCAGTGTGCCTGATTAACATAACGAAGGAGAATTTGCACATAGCTCATAATGCTTCATGGAAGTTGGAGTTTCCAATAATAGCTATAACTAGCATTCGCTGAAATAACAATCCTGGTTCAGTGTCAACTTTATTGCTTATTTTGACGCTGGAAGTTGATGCAAGTGTGTGAACTTTGTTTGAGTGCTTTATACGATATACAAATACACTGTGCTAATAAATTATAAACTCACCCATAAAGCACAGATAACTTATGATTGTAACAAGCATTTGATATAAATTTATGCAAATAATATACCAACGGTGATTACATACATATAATGATTACAACTTTTGAAAATGGTGAATAATTTTGTTCGTCGGAAAAAATATTCGTTTACAACCTGTAAAGAAATTATAAACTCGACATGCAAATTCACGAACTGCGAGCCTGTTAACTAATTTGCACATGTGTAGTTTTATACACATCATATGATACATGTAGGCTATCATATGGATCCAATGTTGTGATGAAAATTGCGTTTTGTGAGTATGCATTGAGGAAAAGAACTAAATGAAACTTACGCCAGAAAAATATATTTGCTAACTTGCAAGGGACAGTCAACAAGAGGACTAGCCCGTAAAATAGAACGCTCACAAACTGCTGTCCAAACTGTCATCGAAAAAGGTGATTATGGAACCAAGAAATGGTCAGATAGACCACCCAAACTACTACCCCAGGACCACAGGTGCGTTCAAGCTCTTGCCACTCGTGAGCAAGTGCCAACTTGTGAAATTGCAAGTGTACTATCAACACCTGTATCCCATATCTGTTTAAAAACGAAGTATTATTACATAGAAGGGCAGGGCGAAGAAACGGATATTTGATTGTGGGTGTATTTTTTTTCTGTTTTTCCGCATTACCAATATTTTATGAATGTTAAAATAACACTATTGCTTAATATTTTTCAGGACACCAACTTATTTTCATTTTTCTGTATGAATCTATGTTATATTTGTTAGGGAGGAATGCTTCCCTCCGTTTACCACTTCCATGGTTAACATGGTGATGTATTGTCACATCGAGATGTTAGACTGACAATGTATCCCGATGTTAAAAATGTAACATCACCCAGGCCTACTTGTAACTTACTATGTTCTGTAAGAAACCCTCATTACTGAATAGTGAAATTAACTACATCGGTACAAGAAATCGGCAGCATCTCTTAGTGCTCTCGACTCTCAACTCCTTGTGTTGTTCATGTGTTTCAAAAGCAATGGAAGTTAGCGACTGCATGGCTTCATTATATAAAGAACATGTTGACACTGATAAGACCCACTGGATATCAGAAAACATGTTTCCTCTTGCCAGGTCACCAGTGCTTTTCAAAGATCTCATTAGCGCTTGCTCAATAGTAAGATCATATGCTAATCCAGCATGTTATTTCATAGAATATTCTGATAATGTGAAAACCTTGTTGGAACCTTTCATGGACTGAGAATGCAATGTAGGTAAGAAAAACCTGTTTTGTATGTACAGGTAGGCAGCTTCCAGATAGTTACCATGTCTTGTTTCTGCAAACATGGGAAGGGTGTCTTCCACTGCCTGCAGATGCAAGTCCAAGTCTCCAGTTCTATCAAATTCAACGAACTTGTGAGCCGTAACGATCATGCTTATATATTCCAGCCAAAGTTTACTCGTTTCTGACTTATTCCGCAAGTTCTTTTTAATTGTTTCCAGCCTGTCAGCTATCTTACACATAGTTTCCGATGAATTTATTTCTTCAACTGTAGTTGTATGTAGAGTTGTAAAAAACTCGGGAATTTTGGACATATTGGAAACTTTGATGGGAAGAAACCAAGATAACTAGAATAAAGGAGGTAGTCTTGTCCGCACCTTTCTTCCTATTGGTCGATTGTGTCGAATCGACCAATAGGAAGAAAGGCGCGGACGGGACTACCTCCTTTATTCTAGCTATCTTGGTTTCTATATTCAAAGTTTCCAATGTGCCCAAAATTACCGGGTTTTTACAACTCTAGTTGTATGTAAGAGGGTTTCTTTCCTTCCTCATGCTCAGGAAATGCGTTCTCGATTAGCATATAGCTAATAGTTAAATCAACGAACAAATGTTCTCGAAAGGCACGTGAAAGTCCCTTCCTGAACAGCATGTGAACTACTGCATTGTCCGCATACAATTCCTGGAGTACATCTCTGAGGACTGTACCTTTCATCTCAGTACCTATTGATCCAAAGAACTTCATAAAAGTGTGAAATGGTCCAAGCATGAGGATAACATCTCTTTCAAGACATGATTATGAGACTCACCGTTTACAATTATAGAGGTTTTCCAAAACAGTGGTTGATCGAATGTGATACTGGAACCTGTTTCTGGTGTCTTCCCAAGTTCGTGAGATATTTGAGTGTCGACAGAATGCATGTCTTGTTACTAGGCTGGAGGCCGATAACTGGTAAACAGAGAATTGAAGATTGCTCTAGCGGATTTATCTATGGGTTAGTGTAGAAGAGTTGCAAAGACCCAGACTGGTTCGGCACCGAAATACCTTGAAACATGTCACAGAACGTCAGTGTTACTTCCACAACGATAAATCAGGAAGGGCTTCAAATTTAATCTTCCTTCTTACTGCATTCTCTTCACATAGAGACAAACATTAAAGTACACGACGATGCAAAGAAAACTACAGCGTCCAAAAGCAAACTGCACACAATTGTTTTACTATTTTTTCCCCCAACTCAGAATTGTTTTCTCTATAACAAATGTTAATTTAAATCAAACAACAATGTCAATCAATCAACGTTTATTGGCGTAGTGATACCAACGCCGATGGTATGGCGTGATTAGATGGTGAAACGTTCGAAAGAAAATAAATATTTCTGCCTTCGGTGGGACCTGAACCCACGACCTTCCACTTGCCGGGCGGAGGCTCTACCCACTGAGCTACGAAGGACAATATATAATCTCTTTACGAACGTATATATATTGTTGCCAGTTATTTCGCAGAATGGTGTAGTACATAGACTACTATTTAAACCAAATTGCAAAGAGACTGGTATTAAATTGATCGAAATGCACGTTGCAGCATATGTATTTATTTTATATAAATCGAACACTACGCAGATTAAATCAAACAACAATGTCAATCAATCAACGTTTATTGGCGTAGTGATATGTTTTTTCAAATATTTCACCATCTAATCACGCCATACCATCGGCGTTGGTATCACTACGCCAATAAACGTTGATTGATATTGTTGTTTGATTTAATCTGCGTAGTGTTCGATTTATATAAAATAAATGTTAATTTGGACCAAATTGGAGCAATTTTATAAATCAACTTTCATGCCCCCTAGTGGATTTTTCTGTAAAATTGGGGGCATATGTGGGGCATTTTTAAATTGAAGGGAATATTGCCTTTCGGAAATATTTTCATTTCGTGTTAGCCTTATAGGTCTGAAAAACCCCTCTGGTGAATAAGGTGTTTTGGAAACCTATTTTTGCCGCCATTTTTTCAAGATAGCGGCACTTTCCTGAGCACTATTGGAGTAAGCTTCGGATATGTTGTTCTACACAATTTTTGGAACGTGATGGTGAAAAAACATTTCTATTGCAGTTTGTTCTGAGTTAAGCTGATTTTATCATTATATTTCTTAGACTGGAAGTCCAACCTTCATAACACAGAGTTCTGGGTAAGTCGAAGTAATTCTTTTATTCCTCCTGGAACTTGTTTGAGCCTCGATAACTGGAAGTAAAACCACTTTCCTGTTTTTCGAAATACCGAGGTTCCATTGTATTGGAAGAGCCCACAGAATATGTATTTAATTTCACTTACTTGCACTTACGTGATTCACCGGCATATTCAATAGAACAAGTTAAATACTCTTCTAAGTCCATCTTTGTATTCATAAGATCGTCTCCATCGAATATCACTTCTTCAGAAAATCTAGTTGCCGCTATCACCTGAAAATTAAACATCAGAATCTAAGAATAAAAATGGAGTGTCCTTTTAACACTATTTTTTTAAAAATTAAATAGTATATGCAATATTAATAACAGAGTTTATCCAAACTTAAAGATACGCTGTATGGTAGAGGGTGGGGGTCCCAGATATTTTGGTTCATGACACACAAGGAGAGTACGCAAAATGGGAATTGAAAAAACGCGTTTCATTTTAGTTATATAATGAAGTATAAATGGTTCAATCATAAGTAAAAAAAATAACCTAAATTCCCAGGGGCGGGGGGAGTTATAGTCCCATCAAATTTGCTAAGAAAAGATTTTAGCCAAATTTGGCTTAATGTGCTTCTCATTTACAGCAGAAACCACAAGGTATTTTTTAAGCGATGTCACCAAAAGATAATCCCCATTCGCGATAAAAGTATCATTGAAATTGATTTCGTATTTATGCATGTATTTGAATTATGGCAAAGGTTTACCACTGTGGTGATGTGTTACCATTATGAGACTTAAGGTGATGACTCCAATATGCATATTGCTGGATGCGTTAAAGTATTGTGAAATGATTACAAGTTCTATATAAACTTAACTTTATTACACACTCAATGAAACAATAATTAGAAATAAGAATACGCGACGTCAAGCAACTGGCTCGATTGCCGGTGATAGTTATTGTTATAAGCTACGTAGTAAAAAGGTGGAGAAAATAAGCACTTGCTTCGGCCACCTAAATACTAGCTAGAGAGCAGTTCCTCAGCAAAAAGTGATGATGTAGAACGCCAGTACTGCGCCACATAACTCCCCCATGAGTAGGAAGGTTGTCAAGCGTGATATGGTACGACAAACCACACACACACGTTGTCTTAGTTGTCACAGTACTTTTACCAGGCTGTGATGGCAATTTCTCTTGTGGTTCTTGAACAAGCTGTTCATTTACCGAATATGCAGGTTTTAACCTGTCTAAGCAAAAGCTTTTTTTTACTTGTCCTTTAATATCTATTGAGAAAAATTTAACCACCATGCGCTATCACTGGATATGGTCCTTGATACGGCTGCTGAAGTGGACATCGAACAGAGTCCACACGTATGAACATGTGTAATGATGTCAACAGGTCTTTATGGACAAAAGCCTGCTGTGACTTAAGTCTACTTGCAGCAATCGGTCCCAAACTTTTCATTTTGTTCCTGAGATGTTTCAAAAAATCAGGTGCAGTTAGAAAACCGGTATCTTTAGGGTTTCTAATAACCTCTCCAGAAACATGTAACGTTGTTCTGTATACCATTTCCGCTGCTGTAGATTTGATGTCATCTTTGAAACTGGTGTGAATGCCCAACAGTATGGTTGGTAATACTTCTGTCTATCGCTCTATTGCATGACACTGGATTTCAGACTTCTATGGAAACTCTCCACTGTGCCGTTACACTATACCGTTAAGTTATAAGCAGTTCTAGTCTTTTGCACACCAAGAAACCTTGATAATGACTTGAACAAATCTGATTCAAATTGTCTTCCCTGATCTGTAGTTAGAACTTCTGGGATTCCAAACCATGAAATCCATCCTATGTAAAACGCATCGGCAATAGTTTCCACTGTCTGATCTGCTATATAAAAAGCTTCAGGCCATCTTGTAAAATGGTCAATACATGTGAGGAGATATCTCTTGTCCTTAGACGGTGGCAGAGGACCCACAATATCTATGTGCACATGTGCAAAACAGTCACTTGGCAACCTGAATAACCCGTAAGGTGACCTAGTATGGCGAGTAATCTTGGATCGCCGACACTGTATACATGCTTTGCACCAGTTGGAACAGTCTTTTGTAAGTGACCTCCAAACAAAGTTTTTATGGATTAAATCTATGTTTGCCTGGATACCAGGATGTGATAAGCCATGTAAAGTCTGAAAAATTCTGTAACGAAAAAATTTAGGCACAAAGCAGGCACGTAACCAGGATTTCATTTGGTGGAGACTGAACCTTATGCTTGAAACCGCAATGGACCTTTACCTTTCTAGGGTTAACTTTTTCAATTAATGTTGAGCTGTGACCCCATTACTCCGACCATGCGCCTACTTATCTTTTTTTTCCCCCCCGATTTCATTTTTCCTTTCGATTTTTATATATTACAACTTAAACTTGTTATCAATATTTAATCTAAGGAAGTAAAATTAATTAGTACTGTATTTTTTAAATTAAAAATTTATTACTATATTTTTAAAATTAAAAATCTATTACAACAGACATCCATAATTCTAAAAACAATGAAGGTGGAAAGTCATTATTTTAGTTATATTTTACTTATTCAAATTCCAACAGCAAATTAACTGCCATACAAGATCATTCGCAGATCAACATTTTTTATTTGCTACAGGAGCAATCTCCTTGACTTCTTCCCTGCCATAATAGTTATGACCTTATCCGGTTCCACCGTAATGTTGAAATGAATTGAAATCATGAAAAGTGCAGTCTGTCATCACTCATTATACTACGGGGCAAAGTTTTCACTCTTTTCAGTGTCTAAAAGGATCTTTCTACACTAGCAGTTGTTACTGGCAATGTAGCCAAGAGAGTAAGGAGGCACCTGATTGTAAGATAATAGGTACCATTACAATGCCCTAACACTTTCAGGACCTTAATGTTAGTGTCAATTAAAACTCTTTCACACCACAGTTCATATTCAGCTTTCAGTTTTGAGAGTGACATCTCATCGTCGAAATATGGAGATAGATTTTCCAACTTGCTTGTGTCATCAACGAAAGTAAAACCAGGAAGAAGTATCTGGAAACTTGGTAGAATATCCTTATTTGAAATGAATCTATCATGTAAATTTTGAATCAGACTATCAACACAAGGAATGAAGCTAGTTACTCTGTACTATTCTTCAACAGAAACAGTTTGAGGATTTGCACGTTTTGTTAGCTTTTTTGCGAGTCTTGGAATCTTCAATTCAGTTTGGAACACGACCCCTGCAAGCTGTGAAGCAGAATTAAATATTTCTTGAAATGTTTTTTTTTTATGTGCTTTCGTTGTTTTTTAAGAGTGAATAAAATCTCTTTAGCATAATTCAGGGCTGATACCAAATCAAGAGACTTCTTTTGAAGAAACACAGACAATGATAGAGTAGGGCTGAAGATTTTGTCACAAACAAGTAGGCTGACACGGAAATCACTCTTCTCCATGGCTGCCAATAAAGCTGAGGCTATTGAAGAAATCTTCTATGTCCTCTCTGAGATCTCCTGCAAACTGATACAAATGCATTTAAAGAGCTTAACAAAAGTTTGAATACTTTCATGCCTTTCAATGATTCGGATGTTACAGAGGCGAAGAAATCTTTTTTTCCTACTCTCTGAGGGATATACTGAAATAGCGAAGAGTTTTATTGGAATATGGATGGTTTCTAAAAAAGTTAGCTATTTCATTGACAGTTCCAAGACAATTTCTTATCATAGGGATTGACATGCTATTTGATAATGCAAGGTTTAAACAGTAGCTTGACAACGAACATATCTAATATTTGCATACTGCTGTCTGATCCTAGTTTGAACACCACTAATATGACACACTGGCTGCTCCATCACATTCCTGCCCAACACATTTAGACATGTCCAGTCCTAGCTTATTACATCGTTGTAAAATGACTTTGGTCAAGCTTTCTGATGACTGATCATGAATTGGGATAAATCCCAAAAAATCTTCTCGAATTATTAGGGTTTTTGAATCCTTCAATAGGTCTACATACCTAACACAAATAGAAAATTGTTCAGTGCTTGAAACATCCATCCATAGTTTAATCGGCAAACAGACTGAAACAACTTGTATTGTTTACCTTAACGATTTCTTCTTTGACTACGTTGGAACATATCTATAATTTCATTCTGAATATCTGGACTCATGTAAGTGGCATTTCTACGACAATTGAAAATACGTCTTTTTAAATCTTCATCACCAGAGTTTGCCCTAAATCGTAGAAGAGCTCGGAATTTTCCATCTTTTTTTCCAGTTTCTTTAAAGAGAGGTACACTATCATAATCATCTCCAAGAGACAGTTCTTGTTCTGCACAAAATAAAATAGTTTCTATTACTGGTGTAGTAACAGCTCTATTTTCTTTTTCTCTAGCTTGATGAGAATCCAATTAAGACATGATGTCTGGACATTTTTCTGAAGAAACTTAGAGAAATTGGTCTGCTAACATTGCACAGTCTTTGTGACATTTTTTATTAGTATGCTTTAAGCAAGTTTCTCTAGCCCTTTTCTAATCTCTGAAGCAACTAGTGACTAGCTTCCTTGGGTTTTCATGACTTCCTTTTCCTATGCCTTCATGAAAAAATAAATTGCAAGGTTTACAGTAAACACTATCTTTTGATTAGAGTAGGCAAGAAAAGGAAATCCAGTTTTGGGATCTTTGATCCATCTCTTGAAAACTTCCTTTTTGTTTCTTTCCTTCAGTCATTGGGAAAACATAAGGCTGTTTAGGTAGCAAACATGAACTAAGAATATTGTTTTTCGTGATATCATCTAAACTCTCTTTACATCACTTATGTCAAAATGAGCTGCTTGCCATACTGTTGTCTTAAAACTGTTCGTTGACGAATTTGCATCAGAATCAGCATCAATTGGAACTTCAACCTCAGAACCATCTGTAGCTGCAATGATAATGCAGGACATATCCAGAAGGAATTGATAGTACTGGTTCCCCCTTTTCTCCAGTACTGTTGCCAGATGTGCTGCTGATCGATAACTCTGAAATAAAACGAAAATAATGATAAATAAAAGTTACCTTTTTAATGGCAGTTAAATTGTCAATTGAAAAAACCCGCTGATTTAAATAAAGTAATAAGTATTTATTCCAGCAATCATTAGTAATGAGAAGACATTTAAAATTATTTCTGACAATTTATTAAAGACAGATCCATCTGACTGTTTTGGCTTTTTAAGAAAAAATAACCATTTTTTGTAATCTTTGAAGAGATTATAGAACGAAAACGAACATAAATAATCATTAGAGCCCAGATTATATGCAAATGCATTTGTATATTTAAGCCAATTTTGGTGTTGACGCATAAAAATTGTGAATTTTAGAATAAATGCATGTTTTCAGTAACTTTAGGAATTTTATCATTCTTTTATTGGAAAAATTTCCATACACAATGCTTAATGTATATACCAAGTTAAAATTTCTTTTTACTCCTATCTAAGAAGAAAAGAAAAGAGAGTTGTAAATGTATGTAAACGTACACGCATAATCATTGGCGCAACAATTCAAAATTATGGGTGCCCACATAGTTTTATATCCAAAATACTTGCTAATCTAAGAATATTTCCAATGGGGAAATGAATTGCCTTTTTTTTGTTGCTTTATGCTCCTGTAATTTGTCGTTTTTAAACAGAAACTTTAAACAAAAACTTTAAATAGGAAAAATCTTGTAAAAAAAAACTGTACGTACCATTAGAATCAAAATTTTCTTTCGGCTTCTTAAAAAATGATGTGATACTCCGTTGGCTCTTGAAACGTGTCATTTGTTATGCCGGTCTTGTGAAGGTGAAAACACAAAGTTTAGATAAATATATTAAGGATTTTTAAAAATAAATTATTTACAGATTCTACTTACAAAAATATAAAAAATACAGCTACCAACAAAATTGCATAAATGGATAAATCTCTCTTTAAACTATCATAGGTTCGCATTAAACAAAACCTGCACTGTCACTATGTCTCGGACGTGAAAACAAAATATAACTGAATACTGTCCGTTTTCGAAGGCCGCGCTATCACTCGCGGACGATTCTACACCACCTCCGCGAAGGGGTGATACGCTGAGGTGAGATGGGCACTTTACTTTCCGAAGTTCTATTGTACTAAGAGCACACTTGTTCGTTGTCTTTTCCGACGTTGATATTTATTTCCCATTTGAAACTACCTTTCTATTTCGTTTTAATTCGATTTAAGACTCGAGTCTTATCAAATTTCAAGTATACACCTCTCTTAGTGGCGATTTTAAACTAAGGTGTTGCTATTATAATTAATGCGATTCCATTGCTGCTAAAATGATTACTTAATAACTTTAAACTAACTACACAGGCAGCAGGTTTAGAAGCAAGTAATGGAATTTTTAATTTTTGGAACTAAACAGGTGCTTTACATTGATTTGATAAAAATTGGAAATTGACACAGAATTGAACGAGTTTCATTCGTGAGCAGACTTTTTTTTTTTTTAGATTTCAGGGGGGGGGGCTTCAGCCCCTTCCCTGGCTACGTGCCTGGCACAAAGGGTCGTATTACGCCCGTTGAAATATCACAGTATAATAGGTTAGATGACGCAAGGGCTAGAGGTTAATTCAAGACCGATATCGGATTCGAGCAAAGTTTTCGACTGGGCATCCACCACCTGTTCAGCCGCCATTTCCTCGTAATTAACGCCGTCCATACCACTGAGATGAATTTCGTAAATTTGCGAGAAAGCTACAGAGCTTTCACTTCCAGGAACGTAGTACAGATCAGTAGTATATTGACTGATATATTCGAGATGCCGAATCTGTCTAGGCGAACACTTTTCAGCTTTTTGCTTAAAAGCAAACGTTAAGGGTTTTGTGGTCCGCAGAAACAGAAAGTTTACGACCTTCTAACATATCCCGAAAATGGCGTATCGAACTATATACACTCAGCAACTCTCTATTAAATATGCTGTACCTGTGTTCGGTTACCGATAGCTTTCTAGAAAAGAAAGCTTAGAGGCTGGAAGGCGACATTCACATTCAACCGCACCGATAGCAATCCTGGTCACGGCACTTTTTTTCCCCAATGAAACCCTTGCACAATCCTCCTCCTCCTCGCACCGATAGCAAATTCAGACGCATCGGTAACTAACGATAATTTTGCACCAGAAACGGGATATGCCAGTACTGCTGCTTGGGCTATATTATTTTTACAACATTCAAAGGCTGATTTTGTATTTTCAGACCAAATTATTTCAGGTTTATCGTTGTTTTTCTTTTTACCTGCAGTTAACTCGTATAAGCAAGCTTTTTTTAGTTGCATTTTTAATAAACCTATGGTAAAAATTAACGATAGCTAAAATCTTCTTAAACCACTGAGTGTTTTAGGTAAAGGAAATTCCACTAAAGCTTTAACTCTATCAGCCACTGGTTCGATGATTCCACTTGCTGAAACTGAAGACCCAAAAAAATTATTTTTGACTGGCCAAATTCACATTTCGCTAAGTTTAAGACTAAGGTCATAATCACTGAGTCTTTGAAAGAGCACCTGAAGATCAGCTCTATGAGCAATAGAGCTCATCCACTGATGCTACTAGAATATCATCTAAATAAGCAAAACAAAAATCAAGGTCTCGTAATAAGCTATCGACAACTCTTTGGAAAGTCTGCCCTGCGTTACGCATCCCCTAGGCCATGTACACATACTCAAACAATCCAAAAGGAGTAATCACAGCTGTCTTAGGAATATCACACGGCTCAATGGGTATTTGGTGATAAGCTCTAGCCAAATTTATTTTTGAAAAAAAAATTCTTACCTCTTAATAAATGCGCAAAATCCTGTACATGAGGCAAAGGATGGTGATCTGAGACAGTAACGGCATTAAGGCTACGAAAATCTCCACAGATACTCCATGTACTGTCTTTTTTCAGAACAAGGTGTGTAGGACAGGACCATGGACTTTTTGAACTATGATCGATTCCCGCGTTTAACATTTCTTTAAACTGTTTTTTAACTGCAATTAACTTTTCGAGCAATAAACGCCTTGCCCTAGCTAACACAGGAGGTCTCCTAGTCTCTACGCAACGTGTAACAGCATGGAGTTTATTATGTTTGTTACGTGCAGTACCCATTAAGAACAGGAAATTTATTCAAAATATAGTCCTGGACATGTTAAGCCGTCAGCCGACAACTTAGCATAGCTGTCAATAATGTAAGGCGAGGATGTTTAACATCAACCAACAAACTATATCGCTCCAAATAATCAGTACCCAAATTCGGATGAGAAACATTCGCAACAATAAAACGCCAAGAAAAAACCCTACGTAAACCCAAGTGTAGTTCCAAAACTTTAAAACCGGAAGTTGTAATTACTGAACCATTTGCGGCATACAAATTACTGGTTTCTTGTGTATTAGGTAAGCTGTTTAATAAGCGTTCAGGAAAGCAGCTAACAGCTGCACCACTATCCACCAAAAATCTTAAACGAGTATACTGATCGTATATAAACAAGCGACTATGGGAATGGGCTTTACTCGCAAAAACAAGTGTGCCACTCAGCTTTCCGCTGGGATTACAACGCGGCCACCCTTCCCAATGAAACCCTTGCAAAATTATGCCAAAGAATGAAAAGCAGTATTAATTACGTAATGTGCGTTAAATGTTATCGAGTGTTTTTTTATTTTATCTAATAAAGACATTTCGATTATGCGAATGTAACAAAACTTTAGTGGTATGGTAAAATCATATGGGATTATGAGATATTACTTTAATGAAGTAAAGAAAGGAAATATGTAATGACACTTTATCTGAAACGGAAATTAATATAGCAAATAAAATTATTGCTTTTACTGAAACCATTGCCGAATTCGATACTTTCCAGTTTATGAACGATTTTAATTTTGATCTTTATTGTGAAAAACCTGTTAATAACAATGAAGATTGTTGGTAAGATTTCTCATATGACGAAACAATACCTGAAAATTATTTATGTGGTTGGTCATCATATCTATAAGAATATATGAAAAAAGTTGTAGCTTACCCCTGGATGGCTTTAGGATGACGACAGTTTATAAGAACAATTCAAAATCGTTTTGGAAATTCACAATTTAACATTGTTACAAATTTATCGAATGAAAACATACGCTGCTAATATATGGAATAGAATTCAAAAGATATTGGACTTTAAGAAAATTCCAACTTAAGGAACACTCCCTATATGTGAATTTTAATTTGGACTAATTTCAATTTATGCTGTGGGTTCATCTCATTCAGCAAGAATATGGACATTTTATAAATAACTCAGCCATCAAGTAACACCAGTTATATATTTTTTTTCCTATAATATTAGGATTACATTTCACGGACTGTGCCGTTATTTTATATGAAGAAAGTTAAAATTATTTTGTGAATTATATTTCATTTCAAATGAGGTAATTTAATTTATATAGCATTCTGTTGTCAATTATAAAAAAAATAAATTAAATAATCTTTTCTATTGCCTGTATAATTCCCCTAATTCAACTAAAATCCCACTAGTTTCTATTCTGTCATTTTCCTGCTCTCCATAATTCTTACAATTTAACTTCTACCATTTCTATTTTCAATTTGCCATTTTCTTTTTCTACTGGGCTGGTTCAAAGAAGTGGATGATTTATAGGGATCCAAGTTGCGTTCAACCACAAGAATCGTGGCCTTTTCTTCAAGATTGGCCACATTAGGAAATGTACGAATTTCTCTCTCACAGTAAGCCATAAATGAGATTCTGTTACAAGGGGAATGTTCTCCCCCTTCTTCAAAATGACCACTGATTCCTAGAAATAGGTTCTAGCGTGGATTTCCCAAGCTATGGTAGAGTCCTCCCCATCTGGCTATCATCGCTTTTCGCAAGAATCCGTTGGCGAATTTCAACGCTAAACTGCCCGAAGTGTGAAGACGATGGTCGCCAACCTTCATCACCACTCAGCTGGGAATGACAACTTACGTTTTCCGAAAAAATGCGGATCTTCCGTCCAAACTTCAATCCCAGCTCCACTTTCAACATGTAAAGAATAAGTCTTCACGTCACTTTGCAGGGCCCAAGCTCCCAGATGTAAACCATTTTCTCTTTTTCCTCTAACAATGTTTCCCTCCTATATTAAATGGGCCCTCTTAAATTTATTCCCATTGTTGATCTGTAATTTAATTAAACCATATATTTTTGCAAGTTGTATCATACTTGCCCCAATGTAATGCTATGGCCTAATACATGACAGTAAAATATACACCAAATTAATCTTGTAAAATACCCATTGCTATTGTCAGAGTACATATCTATTACTATAAATTGTCATGTCATACAGAAGTATTGAAAACATACCGTTTATAGGTGTATTTACCCACTCCGGACAGAACATGTCTACCAATGAGCGGACCCTAAATCCGTAATAATTTGATTAATTTGTAATTGTATGAGTTCCTTTTTTTTTTATCTTATGTGTTTAATAAATATGATTTTAACTGATATATTCCTTTTGTTATACCGCTACAATTTCCAGCTCTCGAATCTGGGTTGGTTGGTTTTTTCTGTTTTAATAACCTTTTCACAACGCAATGTTTTGATAATTTACAAATCTAAATTTTAAATTATTTAATTCGGGGAGTTATTTCAAATGTTCCAAAGTATTGGCTACTTGAGGATGTTTTCTATACCATGGCCACTACTCGAAACGGCCTAAATAGTTTCATATTCATCTGCTAAATAAAGTAATTTCCTATGAAATAAGAATTCAAACCCCTCTGAATTGAGAAATTGAACCTGGATTCAACGTTGAAGAATCTAACCTAACTACAGAGGAATCGAATCAGTATTTAAGGAAGTTGTAATTTCTGGTTGTAGTTTTGATGTCATCTACCTCTTGCCAAATTGGCGGCCTAGGGAATTCAGTAATTAACCACTATATTCTAATAAATATTCAGCCAACAAGTTGTGTGTTAATAACAAACATTTAAATTACATCATATAGATTCATCTAAATAATCCCATAGTTAGCCATTATTTAATTAATACCAAAAAATTAATACGCCTACATTACATAATATAACGATAAACTTACATTACAGTTAGGACTAAACTCACCTGCAGGTTTGTTGGTGTATTTCCATTACGACAATAGCGTGGGGAAAACGTGCACATTGGTATCAATTTGGTCATAGCTGTAGGAGGACAGGCGCCTGTTCTGCGATGAAAGTACGGACAAATTTTCGTAAATTTATACCTAAAGGAGAACACAAACGAATTTTTAAAATAGTTACACTTATTTAAAAATTTTCTTTCTAAATCTAGTTGGTTACAAGATAACCGAAGTAATCTGCAATAATATAGCAACAGTTAATTAGAGAGAATACAGTCGAACCTGGTTAAAACGAACTACTTCCTGAATCCCTTGTCAAATTGTGTAAGAATTTCTCTATTTTTAGTTCTTTTAACATGAACATAGTTAACTCAAAATTTCGTTTAACACGAACTGATGGCGCTTAGAGAATTTGCTACGCTTAGTACGAACGAAACGTGCTTTTTTTAAGCTCTTGACGCAATTTTTTCGAGTTCTGTTCTTTCTTCGAAATAGAGAGTTCCAAAGAAACCAAAGTATTGTCATTTTTTAAAAGGGGCCCCTTGTTTGTCTCTTAACTATCTGTCAAATCTTCCACAATATGTCCAAATGGCTAAAGTTGTATGTTCGATTAGATTTGTACATCAGGGCAGTCCACAGAGATTGATCCTTGGTCCTCTTTTGTTTCTTATCTTTATTAATGATATTTTTAATATTTTTTTCTGATTCCAATTTAGTCGCTTTTGCTAACGATACTACATTTTGGAGATATGATCATCCTATCGTAATATTTACCACTTGGTTTCTGACTCTTGGATTGTAAGGATTTTGTCATGGTCAGTGTCGTACACAGAATATTCCCAAGGAGAGGACTCAGAGGTGCAAGGAATTTTTGGTGGAAAAAATGGCCAAAGACCATATCAGTTACGGTTGTTTTTTATGTTCATTTATCATTATTAAATTACTACTAATTCGACAGTGCAAGATACTTAAATAATTAAAAATAGTAGTAGATTTTTTTGTACAATTTTACAATGGCCAGCTTTTGTTTTCCACAAAAGATCACTGTTTTAGTAATAGATTTAAAAGTAATCCTATTGTGCAAAACTTGCTTTTCTTGCCCTCTGTCCACTACTTGATCTACGGAAGCCTTTTTTCCTTTTGCGACCTTTAAAAAACTCAACAGCTTTGTGAACTGAATCCTTATGATAGAGAAAAGTTCTAATGTTATCTGAACTTCTCCAAGGTCTTCTTCCAATTATTAAATTCTTTTGAAACAAGTTGACCTGTGGCTTGTGTCGATCTTAAACCGACTTCATGGGGTGAAAAGAGAACACACAAAATTTGCTATAGGCACTGTCTTCTACCTTTGAGTAAGCTAGATAGTTATGCTTACTCAGTTCAGATGAGAAGAACTTCAGACTGTGGTGAGATTTTCCTAGACTTTATACAGCACTTGTGACGGTCGTGGGAAAATTGCAATTTGCATATGGTTCGCAAAGACTTTTAAACATTGTTATCCTATTTTCATCAGTCAGGTTAGATTTCTTGACATAATTAAAAATATCTGCAGTCAGAATTTCTATTTCAACTGTTTTGGTCTACCTTTACCTCCTGGAAAGCGTTTGAAGACAGCCCCAACTCACTGCTGTTGCTTTCCTCAACAGCAGTCTCATCAATGTCACAAGAGTTCAGCGAATTGTCGTTGGAATCGTTACTACTTTCAATTTTATAACTTTTAAAAAAGTAATTTCAATGTCTGTTGAAGAAAAATACTAGTAGAGGGGTTCCTTGCACCCAAGTTTCAAAATGGCCACCGTGGCAGGCTATGTCTCTAATCTCCAAAATGGTGACTGTGTCCCTCCCTCCCAGAGTACGAACATGTTTTTTCGGTTTTTTAATTCCTGATGTTTTTAATGAGTGTCCTTTGCATAGACTCGGCCTAATTTTCATTAATTATTCCTATTTTTTTTAATTTCTACAGGAGTTTATTAAACCCTTATTATTTTGATCTAGTTGCTTTTATATTAATACCCATTTGTTCCTCGAAGTTTTTTTAATTATTAGATTGTTAAAATTCGGGAATTACCGTATATTTTCGGTTTTAATTTGTATTTTCTGATTGATATTAATTAGTATGGTTGTCAAGGATGGGTTTATTTTTCTCATTTGTATCGGAGTTTTCATCGAACTAATTTTCATTATTTTTAATTTTTCCTATTTATTTAATTATTTTTATTCCAAGAAGAGTCCGCTACTTTATTAAATCTTTATTTTGATCGAGCTAATTTTATAGGAATATTAATTTTCCTCTAAGTTAATTTGTAAATATTAAATTGTTAAAATTCGGGGATTGCTGCTTTCTACTCGCTGATTATACTTGCTATTGCAATGGAAGTTTTTTCTATTTTTATTCTTACAGGAGTCCTCTGTTTTATTAAATCCTTATTTTGATCGAGTTAATTTTATATGATTATCAATTTTCCTCTACAATTTTTTTTGTAATTATCAGGTGGTTAAAATTCGGGGGATTATTTTCTCGCTGATTATTTTTACTGCAATGGAAGTATTTATCTCGGGCGGACTACGAAGCGTACTCCGTTAGTTTTGGATGCTGAATGAAGACGAAGAGCGTTCTTCAGTAGTTATCCCCCTCTCTTTTTTTCTTATTCTTAGAGTCCAATCAGAAAAAGTTTCAGCAATCCTACAATTCTGTTTATACGTGCGCCTCTTTTTTATAAATCCGACGTTTTGCTTCCTGCCCTTTGAACCCGGTGGCTTGCATAGTCCAAATAAAAATTCCTTTAACTCAGAGCTATTTCCTATATCAGTGTGCGGCCAATTATAAAAAGTATTCAAGTGTTCTTACCCACCTGCCGCTTTCGTATCTCAGGCACCTACTCTCGTCACCCGTGATGATGGTTTTCAGGAAATTTGAGTCTCGATCTGCCATATCGATAGGTCTCCACAGGCCTCCAGCCGAAACTGCATTTGTTCTGGTGTTAAAGTGTGGGGCACGAGTCGGGAGTAAAGCTTGCATTCACCTAAATCCTCCGTTAGTATGAGGTGGACCCTCTCACGACCAACTCCCACTTGCTCAGCTATCATTCGCACTGTCACACGATGATCCTGGGTCAAAAGTTCCTTCACCTTCTGTACGTTCTCAGAGGTGAATGCAGTTGCAGGCCGGCCAGTTCGGAGGGCATCTTCCAACGTGTCCCGCCCTTCTCAGAAACGTTTAAATCAATCATAAACACACTTCAAGGTGACAGCACGTTCTTCATAAACTGTTGCCAGCATTTCATGACTCTCTTTTGCTGATTTTCCAAGTTTGAAACAGAAGAGCATATTCGTTTGCCGATCCATTTTGGGTTTCAACTGAGCGTACTACATCTACAATGTACTGTTTACACACAATACGCACACTTCCAGCGCCACCTCTTGGGAAGTTGTTCTGGCATGTCTTGACGTATCGGAGGTTGCCCAGTCTTACGAACGTGAGTAGTATGACGTCATTCACCGAACTTTCTGGACAGAGGTTGTATAAATCGAACACTACGCAGATTAAATTAAACAATATAAATCAACGTTTATTGGCGTGATACCAGCGCCGATGTTATGACGTGATAGATTAGTGGAAGGTCGTGGGTTCAGGTCCCACCGAACGGAGAAATATTTATTTTCTTTCGAACGTTTCACCATCTAATCACGCCATAACATCGGCGCTGGTATCACTACGCCAATAAACGTTGATTTATATTGTTTAACCCTCTGTGTAGTTGAAACTTCAACAATCAGATAAATGTAAGCTTAACTCAAGCTCACAGTTAGGGTAAAATAGACGGCATTGACCAAAATACGTATATTTTTGTCTGCATCTTTCAATAAACTATTATGAACGACAGATTTTAAAAATTACCATCAGTCCAGTGGGTGAAATGTATAGGCTGTAGCCAGAGGCGGCTTTAGAGACAGGCGATCGCCTAGGGCTTTGCGCAATACTAGATTAGTTGCATTGATTTTTTAAATTTTGAAAAAATATGAAAATTCAAATATTTTTAATGTGCATTATATATTATCTTTTTTTCAAATATTTTTCACAACAAAAAGCGACGTTTAATTTATGGCCTACGAATGAAAAGTGAGTCTGACAGTTAACATGAAACGGAAGAAGACGAAATTCTTAAAAAGGTGGACATGTGGTTGAAAAGGCGACAGATTTTTAGACCGTAGTTTCCATACTGTCACTAAAATGAATCTTAGCAGTTATAACAAGTTTGGATTAGTTTAGTTATTTATGGATTTTGAAATAACTGCAGCGAAAAAAAGGAGTTATAATAAATATTACTGAGTCCGTTATTAAGACCTGTGTAAGCGTAATTTATTTGGAGGTTTGTTAAGCTTTACGCCAAATGAGAACATTGTGATATGAGCAATGATTTAGATATGAAGCCTAAGTAAGCCCACAAACTAAGTCACAGTGTATAAATTAAATATTAGTACATTCTCTTACAGACTACACTTCAGTCATTGATTGAATATGATTAGTAGTTAAATGTATTTTTAATTTTCTTTTAATAATTTGCTTCTCCCTCCCCTCTTCCTCCTCTCTCAATCAAAAACATTTAGAAGATCTTTTAAATAATGCAGGACCCACTTATAATTAGCACACATTTAGCAAATTTTTGGTTCTAGCCAAGAAAATATTAATTTCGTTTGATATAATAATTTTAAGTACAGTAGAATTTCACTGTTTATAATGACCAAGATTTTGACGGGTCGGATAATTGATAAGTGTAAGCATTGATGCAACATTACTTTAGTAACGTAAAATCACAATTATCTTAAACTTTAGAAAATTTTGTTTTTCACTTTTCAAATTAGGAATAGATTATTATAGTTTCGGATCCCTCGGCAAAGTGTAGTTTTCGGTGAAGCATGACGTTATGGAGTGTTTCGTGGGTGTATGATAAAATTGGCCGGTTCATAAACAGAATATCAAAATGTTATTTCCCGAATAACTAAATTTTAATTACATACATACGATAATATGGATTCCGAGATTAACATAAACTTGTACAACCGTGAAGAACATACGCGTGCAAACACATCGAAGTTACGAGGAAGTCTCTCTCTAAACACTTACTTTCCCGCGAATTTAGCGTCAGTTTTGGTTTTAGTTTGTATGTGTTGCCATCCCTTGACGGAAAGTGTGCCGCTACACACTCCCCTCCCAGAGACAACTTTAAATTGAACATATGGTGACATATCAGGTGGGAAAATGAACTTGCTGACCCGATCTCGTGATCCCTGTTATCATTGAGGTCTCTGTGGTGTTTGCTTCATTGGTGTCCTAAACGGCATTGCTGCCATGAGCTGTTGTCCTCTCTGTTTCAAGCATAAAATCTGGTTTGATTCGATCAATGGAGATTCTCTTGACAGTTCCGTTGATTTCGATATCAAAAATCTTCTCAGTGCGTCGTTTGACTGCATATGGTCCGTGGTAACTTGGCTGCAAGTTTGTGTGTGTCGCGTTGTCTTGCACAAAGACGTGTGTACACGTTTTCAGATCCATGGGTACAAAAAAGTTTTTTGTCCCGTGTGTTGTTGTTGGTATTAATGCTTTGACAAAATTTTGAAGTTGTTTTAAGAAATCGTGTTGTTGTGTCTTCTGGGAATCATTGTAAAATTCACCCGGCAAGTGCAATGCTGAACCATATACCAGTCGAGCAGATGAACACCCCAAGTCTTCTTTAACGACGGAACGAAGTCCAAGAAGTACAAATGGGAGAGCATCTACCCATGCAGTTGATTTTTGAAGATGGCTTTTCAGAGCGGTTTTGAGTGTACGATGCTGTCGCTCGATGAGACCCTTTGCCTGTGGGTGACAAGCTGATGTGTGATGTTTTTGAAAACCAGGGTATTTTCCCAAAGAATGAAATAATTCTCTCTCGGATTGGCGACCCTAGTCTGTTGTTATCTTTGCCGGTATGCCAAACCGAGCGAACCATGATCCAATTAGTGCTTTGCTGACAGTGTCCACGGACTGATCCTCTAAGGGTGTGGCCTCTATCCACCTGGTAAATCGATCTATTGCCGTTAATAAATAACGATAACCATGACATGGTGGTAGGGGTCCAACAATATCAATGTTCATGTGTTTGAATTTTTGATTGGGTACCTTAAACTCGCCTAGGGCTGCTCGTGTGTGCCGATGGACTTTGGAGCGTTGGCATGCTAGGCATGCGCGAGTCCAAGCCTGACAGTCTTTATTGGTATCTTTCCAAATGAAACGCTCTGTGATCAGTTTGGTTGTTGCTTGTTGAAAAAGATTTTGCGGCCTCAGTTGAGGGCTAGTTTTCGCACAAAACGTATTTCAATGTGACAAAGTGTGGTTTCGTTGCTCCTAGTTGGAGGCTTTGCTGCGCTGTGAGTCGGGGGTTGCCTCAAACCTGTGGAGGACTTACTTGTTTGACTGTAACAGCGGCTTTTGATCGCGCAGTTATTACGAAAAGAAACGCTACTGATCGTAAAAGTCGTGCGCGTAATTCGTACGCGGCTTGGTGCGGTTATTGTGATAGAAAGTCGGATTTGATCACAATGAGAAATCGTTTGTTTAGCCATTCTCGAATGATGTGATTAGTCTGTTTTTATTTTCCTCGTATTTTCATTCTGCTGCGGGATTGATTAAAATAAAATGTCAGAGATTTGGCTTAACACGTCGGTATCAATTGAACTCACAACTATGTCGTATTTCGTCTGGTCCGCAGGAATGCTGTTATTCCGAAACTGCGCTTCCAACTGTAGAAACCATACACGTGGGTCTGGCTTCCAGAAAGGTGGAACTTTTACACTAACTCTAGCAATTTGTGGCTCCTGTGGAGTCGAGCTGCCTGGCACTTCTTCTTTCGGCATTTTATCCAAAGTTGCGGTAAAGTCCGAGAGTCATCACTTATCGCGTTTTCGTGGGTGTACGATAAAATTGGCCGGTTCACAAACGGAATATCAAAACATTATGGCCCGAATAAACTGAACTTTAATTACATACGTACGATAATATGGATTCCGAGATTAACGTAAGCGTGTACAATCGTGAAGAACATACGCATGCAAAGGCGTGGACGTTACGAGGAAGTCTTTCTCTAATCACTTACTTTGCCGCGAACCAAGGCCAACTAGATTACTACAGGCCCGCTCACGTGAATTTTAAGGGTGTCCCCACTTTCTGTTGGAGTAATTACTGGGGTTGTTCATAGGGGACGCCAAATCACAGGTACAAACATGCCATATGCTTTCATGTGTTTGCAGCAGTTAACCGAAGATTAAAAAGGGTTTCTGGGTTTTCTATAATTTTTACATGATATTTATTTGTGATAATAATGATAGTGGCTTGTTGTATGCCCTTTCGTAACTCGCGGTCAGGAAAAAGTAATGTATCCTTTCACGAATTTCCAAGTGAAGAAACCCTTCGAATACAATGGATTACAAATCAAATGGATTACACATCTCACGTAAAGGTAATTTGTTCCCTCCTTCATAATTTTACTCTGTAGTAGCTAAGCTAAGGTGCATTAATTGTTTTAAGTTCATCCAACATATTTATATCTGCAGTATTAGGGACACAGTAAGTGTTTATTCTGTATTTTGTTTTTCGGTGACATGCTGTTCTATTATGTAGTTTGTGTTTCCAAGTAAAATTATTTTGGAAAGAATTGCTATTCATGAATACCTGATACTTTATTTTTATCATGCAGTGTATTAAAAATCTGACTTGTGTCAAAAGTTATTAGAAATTATGTATTATACATTGTGTAGTTATATCATCAGTTTATTGTAAATTCATGTGTTAATTTCATTAACATTCCATTAAAGTCTTTCCAAACAGGTGTCAAGCCTTCTAATTAATTCTTTATTTTATAATTAATTATAATAGAATATAATTAAATTATTAATTAGTTGATTTAAATTCTATATAATTCTATTTTATTAACCATTAAAATAAAGTCTGCTTTTATATGCATTTTGCAATTTAGCTTTCAGTGTAAACTATCAATTCATTATCAGTTATTAATCATGCCTGAGAAATCATTTCATCCAATAAACCGTCTTCAGTGTAAATAAAAGAGTAGAAAAAGGTATGTAAGATTTAAATTTTAGTTTAAAATTTGTTACGAAAGTTTGTCATATCACGATATCATCATCGTCGTTGGAAAATAAAATACGATAACTTTTTGAGCAAAAAGCAATATATTTCTGTATGTAATCAGAATTTATAGTGTGTCATTAGGCATTTATAGTGTGTTAAATTGGGAATGTTTTCCTATGCAGCAGGCGCCCTCTGTCGGAGAAAAACTACGTGCGAGAATCGCCACTGCGAAAATTTGGGGACAGGTTTTCTATAGCGTTAGGCTCACGTGAGCAGGCCTGTAGTAAATCTAGTTGGCCTTGTTCTAGTTCGTAGGTGTTGCCATCCCTCGACAGAAAGTGTGCCGCTACAACTTTGATGTTTTTTTTTAATTTATTTATTTTTATTTTTTTACTGTAAAAGCATACAAATAACTCTCGGCACTTTTTCATATTATCACAAAATCATGATTTTACACATGTCGTTTATGATCTCTCTCATATAAACAATAAGAAAATGTGTGTATTATTGAGAGAATTTTCAACATTTGCAATGCGGATAGGAAGAGTAATCATAAGTGGGGGGAAGAAAGAAACTTCTTTTGTGAAAAAAATGAACCCTGCATTATTGATACCAAGAGGAGTTGTGCCTATATACATAGAGGAATATACGAAAGCTTCTAAATATTTTCTATTTTACATAAAATGGTCATTTTTTGTAGGTATCGTATTCGACGCGTTTTGGAGAGAAATTTTAACGAACAGTTTGAATTTTCTGAAAATATCAAACTAGAGTCAAATATTTTCACTTTCCCTGGACTTACAGATTTTTTTTATATTTAAAGGCTTATTGAAAAAATTCCATTTACAAAACTTCTAACTAAATAAGTGAAAAATGAAAAACGAAAGTGTAATGTTTAAAGAAAAATTATTTATGACAAACCATATATAAAAGATACATCTACTTAAAGGATAGTTCAGAAAATTTAAGATTGAAACAGTTAAAAAATATTTTTTCATAGTTTTAGAAAATTGTCTGAATAATTTCATATTTAAAAAAAAATGTTTAAATAACAATGAAAAAAATAAAAATATATATTTACTTAATGTGAAAAAATATGATTTTTTAGTCAAGGAAAAAAAATTGCACTAGGTCTTTTAATGTACTTGAGCGAAATTTTTTTGATGGCATTTTTCTTAAAGTATGAAACTAGAGTGAAAGATTTTCTTTTTCCCTCGACTTGTAAATTTTTAATGTTTAAAAACTCAATGAAAAAATTATTTCAGAAAAATTCAAACAACATAAGTGTAAAATGAAAAAAAGTGTAATGTTTAAAGAAAAATTATTTATGACAAACTTTCTATAAAAAATGCATCTACTTAAAGAATAGTTAAGAAACTTTAAGATTAAAACAGTTAAAAAAATATTTTTTTTTTGCCCCGAAAGCAAGCATCGAAGTATGGAGTGGCAGGGTCCAAGGTCGCCGAAAATCAAGAAGGTGCGAAGTGAGAGATCCCGCATCAAGACAATGCTCGTGGTGTTCATCGATTCTGAAGGTCTCATCCATAAAGAATTCCTTCCTAAGGGCACGACGTTAAATGCCGCTACGTAAGTGGCAATACGGAAACGTCTGCTGCAACGGATCAATCGGATACGCCCTCAGTACGCCAAGCAAGGCGACTGGGCCTTACTCCATGACAATGCTCGGCCACACACTGCCTTTCTGGTGCAGCAGTTCCTGGTTAAAAGGGGAGTTGTGTCACTCAATCACCCACCCTACACCCCAGACTTGTCTCCCCCGGACGTTTTCTTGTTCCCCAAATTGAAATCAGCATTGAAGGGCCAGTGGTTTTCGGATATTTCGGACATCCAACGTAATGTTGCGACCCAGCTAAAGTCCATCCCTAAAGACAACTACGCCAGGAGTTTCCAGGACTTTTACAGCCGTTCTCAGAAGTTCATTTCCATCAACAGGGATTGCTTTGAAGGACAGTAACTGCTGTTTCAGGTAAGACTTCAATCCATTATAAATATAGGCACATACATCGAACTTTCTGGGTAGAGGTTGTATAAATATACACAGGGTGTTTACACATTTTTAGAACGATTTCAATAGAGGATTAAAAAATGAAAATATTTTGTGGGAAAATGGATCTGGCAACATGTTATTATTTCAAATTAAGATTATCGTCTGCTACTTTCAAATTCATTTTTCATTCAAAATGGCGCCTGTAAACAAGCTGTGGATCGAAGAATACGTTTTTGCGCTTTCCGAAGAGAAATATTCTTATTCCATTATTAAAAAACGTGTGAAACGCATGGTATAAAGATTTCTAAGTGCAAAATAAGCAACATTATTAATCGAAAAGGGAAAGACCGTCAATCAGAACTTCTACATAAAAAGAGGATTCCAAATGTATACCCGAACGAGGTACGTACTTGGATTTATAAGCAAAGAACAACGTTACAAGCATAAGTTATGTTGTAAGATATTATTACCCTTCACAGGGATAACACAATTGCCAAATAATGGTCAACACAGAAAAGCCTCCGGGGAGAGATTTTTGTGAGTTTTTCGTGGGGGAATTTATTATACAATAATTTTTGCCACCCACGTATATATAGCTCAAACTAGAGCTTTTTGTTTTTGGAGAAAAAGAGGCGCCGTCCTCATCCTGGATGAGGATCCAGGTTTTTTAAAACAGGTTTAAGTAAAATTTGATTAAACATTTCCAAACTTGACTGAAAGCCACTTTTAGTCAAACTTGGAAATGTCTAATAAAATTTTCACATTAATTATTCATCCACAACTGGCAACACAATAGTCACACAATAACAACATCTCCAGTTTTTTAATATTTATTTTCCCATTTTGCATTCCTGACGAAAGACGGCCAAGTCCGTCAGAAACGTACGTTGAAATAAAACGTTTTAACAACATTACTTACGCTTATAATGTTGTTCTTTGCTTATAAATCTAATCTGCGTAATGCTGCGTCAAATTATCTTACAAGGTATGTTGCAAATATTTCTAAAGTGAGATCACTGATAACAAGAGAAAATCCCCCGATGCAGAAATCAATTGCAAACTCTTTAAATACTTCTGTAGCAACAGTAAATAAAATAATAAACCAAGATTTATAACTTAAAAAAGCTAAAAAGCATAATCTTCACCGTCTTTTGTCGAGACATGTGGTTCAACGCAAGACATGTTGCAGAGTCCTGTATGAAAATTACTTAGAAGGAGATAAATGGAAATACGTTGTTACCCTTGATGAAGCATGGGTTTACCTAAATAATTGTAACAAAAAAAGGTCCATTTACTATCGTAAGCGTGGAGAAAAAAATTTCCAAACTTGGTGCCGAGAATGCAAAGAAAGCTTCAGTAAAGGCTTTATGATTGTCGCAGGTTTCTCTTACAATGGGAAATTAAAAATAAAAAAGTGGAAAACAACGTTAAAATCAACTCATCATATTATCAGGAGAATTTTTTGCATCCAATATTTACAGAAGAAATTCCATTTTTTTTATTCCAACAATTTTCAGAGTATAAAACTGCAATGAGGTAAAGCCAGCAGTCATACCTCGAAAACTACCACTGCATTCCTTGAAAAAATGAAAATTAATACAGCTATTGCATATATATATACACTTTCAACATATTCCTGAGAAGTCCCCTGTTGTTTCTCCTATGAACTATTGTGCCTTTGGTCCGCTGAAAAGAGCTTTCTCTAAGCGCAAACCCACTACCATTGATGGACTTTGGAAAGTTGTGGAACAACAATGGCAAGCAATACCTCTGGAAACGTTGCAAAAAGCCCTTCTATCATGGAAAGCATGATGCAGACTTATAGTTCAAAAACAAGGTTATCAGATGGAATATTTAAAAAAATAATCTTTACATTTTAAACATTAAAAAAATGGCTCCAAAATCGTTCTAAAAATGTGTAAACATCCTCTGTATTGCGTCTTAAAAGTTTGAAACTCTGAAACTCGTTTATTTTTGGCAAAAAGCCCATACAAATTGAATATTAAAATTAATATCAGCACACATGATTATACAATTATAAAATTTGTTACAATAACATACACATTGAAAGAAAAACATAAAGAGCATCCTGCCAAGTCAGCGGCGAGAAAAGACATTCAGAGTTTAAGCATAGACAGAAAATATCTTTTATTAAATAACAATAAAATATTAAACGCAATAGCATTATATATATAGAGTAGAACCTCCATATAACGAACTTCCGTATAGCGAAATTCTCCATATAGCGAAGTTTTGGCAAATCCCCATGGTCATTACATATGAAAGTGTTTCTATATAACGGAATAAATTTCTATATAACGAAATTTTTAACGACCAAAACAGAAAATTGAGTGATCACATCAGCGATATCGTATTCCTTAATACCGTAATGCAACACGGTTTTACGATAAGTGGCAAACAAACAGAATGAGGCATGTCTAAGGGACTTTAAACTTCCTAATAAAGAGTTTTCCTAAGCACAAACACCTGTGTCTGGTTGCCCCATACAGTGCAAAGCTGTTAGGCTAGAAGCAGGCCCTAATTGTCCTTGAATACACCATGTTGTCTGAATAGTAGTACTTGTCGCGCTGTTTTGCTCATTGGATTACCAGAAATCCAGACCTTGCAAATTTCCCACAGGGGTGCTAACACTTTTATGATGAATCAACACCGCCATTTGTTGTGCAGCAGGATGTTAGAAATTTTTCTACAAAAGCATGAATGTGTATGAAAGAAGCATTAAATACGTTTTCATTTTAAGGTAAGAATTTTTCAACTATTTTTTTTTTTATATGCATGTATATTTCACACTTAAAAACATCTATTTTTAAATGGTTGAATGTTATTTATGAGAAACAGTCGTTAACTGAAAAATAGGATTTTAATTGCGGTATCATATTGCACTGCCCTGGTTCATGAATACATCGTTTCCACATAGCGAATTTTCTATATAACGAATTTTTTTTTATGGAACCGTCCATTTCATTATATGAAATTTATTAGTAAAGAGATGCTAATTTTTTTAACTACAGATACGCCAAAGGGCACTGTCAAAGCAGTATTATTATTGACGATATGGTGCTGACATTTATTGACAAGAAATGAAATTAGAATCCAAAGTTAATTTAGCTTTGCTACATTAGTGGCAATGTTTAATGTTATTTTTGAAATTAAAATTTTAATAGTATTCCTCGCTAGTGGTGGAACGAAATATACCTTTCGTCCCAACACTTTCAAGATTGGTGAGCAAAAAACCTCCTTGCCCTCCCCCCTTGGCACGTTCCTGAATTGGGAATTGATTATTTGCTTTTATACTACTCAGGAAAAACGGCATTTTAACCGACCAATCGGAAATTTGTCATGATTTGCATATATGCTTAACTTGTGAGATAGTAAATAGCTTCTAATACAAAATTACAAAAAAAAACATGAGTTTTAAATCAAAATTTTTTGTTGTATCCAATGAAATGTCGTTGATATTAGAGTTCGAGCCAGCGAAGGAAATTTGGTGGTCGAAAAAAACAAACCTGGTAGACATAAGTTAAAATTACCACATGTATCCTTCTACAACATGTACTACCGATTAATAATTGGTAGTACATCCACGGAAGTTCAAATTTCCATTGTTTGTAAAATTTTTTTTTTTTTTTCTATAGTATCTGCTTCCAAGTTTGAAGAGGAGGAGTGTGTTTTCGATGGAATCAGCAATTCAGCAGACTTTGTTGACTTCACATCTTGCAGGGCTGATGGCGAAGATAAAAAGGAGCTCAACGTTGTCTGCGAATGCAACATACTAAAAACGATAAAACGATGTAAAAATGCTTAAAAAAATAACACGTGCACGCAGAATATGAAGCAACGTCATAAATAATAAATACCAGTGAAATCGCTTCACTTCACCGCTGGTCAACCAAGGGGAATTTAAAGTGAGGAGACCATCCCCCGATACGATCCAATCCTATACAACGTTTCTTTAAACGTTCTTAAATTTTGGTTTGGGTATCCCACAACCATGTTTGCTTGCTTGTGTACAGGGGAAATTGGAAAGGGTGGCAGCCGAAGACTGTGCCTGTTAATCCCAGAACATATAAGACTTGTATTTGTTGCGAGTGTCTTCTTACCAAATATTGGCAAACTGAGCAGGCAGGCTGAACTTTTGAAGATAACAAATAATTAAATTGTTTGCATCGCGAGACTTTTGGCTGGAAAACTTGTTATCTTGGATGAACGGTAGCCCTAAAACCAAATTCACGATTTGGTGTTATGAAAAAAAAAAAAAAAATCCGGAAAAGCCCACAATGTGTTTCAGACGACAAATTTGTCGTCCATGTTACGATTTTAAGCGACTATTGTTTAATGAGTTGGCGACAGTTGTCGGCTTTGTCGCCTACTGGCTCGAACTAAGTTATTATATCCATTGGCTTTTACATTTTTAGTTTTTGTAAGTGTTCTCCTTTCATTGCAATTTGTTTAATAGTCAGATTTAGTGTGCATTAAACTTTTGAGACGCACTGTATGTGTACAATTACACATATATTCTAATTATTTCTTGTTACTTAAATTGTCCTATAAGTGCAAGAACGCATTTATATAAATGAACTATTCGGGACAGAAGAGTTATTTTTTCTTATATTTCTTTTGAGTGTGAGAATAATTTCGGAATTGACTATTATATTCAACAGTGGAAAAATTTATATTTGTAGGCTGAAAATTAATTGTTGAAACATTTGTACATTTCATAAGTGGAATTTTTAAAATACAACTTTTGATTTCAAATTATCCCGTTAGTTTTTATCATGAAATACTCACCCGATCGTGTTACAGATAGTAATAGAGGGCATGTCGATGGACGATGGAGAGGTGACTTGAATATCAACCACAGTAGGATACTCTAGATACATCAGATAAAATTGGAGAATTTGGTATAGAAATCCGGCTAAACACCCCATAACAATAACCGTTTTGCCGAAAGTCCTCAAACGACCCGCAGTGCATCCTCCTCGTCGGTCCTTCATGGCGGCAAGAAGACGTATATCCCATTTTTCTGCAGTAGTGACTGTCACAATGCTAAAACTAGTTACAGTTACAGTTTCATCATAGTAATGCAATTTCCGTGGAAGTTAGCAGGAGAGGCTCTTTCTTTAATGAAATATCGATGATCGGCAGTTAAAATGTAATTGTAGTTAGCAGTCTATTGATGAAAATGTTCCAACTCGAACAATGATTTTACATTTGACCACTATAATATAACAATAGCTTATGAAAATTCATAGAAATTTCAAAAAGCACTTCTAGTAATGAAAATAAAATCCCACATTGTTGTCGCTCTCGCACTTTTTGTTAAAATGGAAAAAAAAAAAAATCCATATGCCGTGCGAAATGTTTATAACTTGCTGTGTTTGGTTAGAAAAATTAAATAACGTACGAGTGGAATATTTATTTGACATCGAGATTATTCAAAAGATAGACAACAGCATTTTTAATTATTAGACTCTAACGTGCAGTAGTATTCCAACGCTATCTCCCATATGCCATAATCTCTGATTTGATTCTCGAAAAACTGATGTGTGGTTTTACTAAACCATTCATCCTGCCTTTGGGACAATAAATATTCTTTGAAATAAAATTCTGAACGAGTTAACCACTCTTATTAATTATGAATATTTTATGATCTTTGGGTCTAATTACTCCCTATTCTCATCTATCTGTAAAAGAAACGTTCTGGTACAAAAAAAAAAAAAAAAAAAAAAAAAAAAAAGTGGAAGTAGTGAAATCAATTTATTTATATTCATTTTTATGAAACACGTTTAAATTAAAAAAAAAAATATTAAATATAGATTAATAAATGAATAGTTTTCTCAATTATAAAGGCATCCGTTATTTCTTTAGTATATTTGTTTTATTAATATATAGATAATTTTTATGGGGTGCATTATATATAAATATTATTTTGAAATATTCATAACTAAGAAATATAACATACACACTCCCCCTCTTAGCGTTTTATACTTGCTTCCATGGTACATTATTCCTAAGCAAACTGTGTAACGACTCATCACTTACTATATCGCTCTTTGAAACAAAGCTAAATTAAGGTAATGTCAGTCAATTGATAAGTAAATATAAGTTTATGAAATTTATTTAAAAAATAGCGTATGTGTGTGTGTCTATACTCGCGCTCGTGTATGAAGTACGTGTGTGTATATATGTGTGTGTGTGTGTGTGTGTGCTTATTAAATTCGTTATCATGCCTTTAAAAGCAGTGAATGATATTAGATGAAACCCGGGGGAGGGGATAAAAAATTCAAACAAAAAATTACACATTAAAAGTTTGAAATGTTGTAAACACGTTCATATCTGACGCACGGGACAATATATGGGTCCGGTCGAATATGATGGCATTCTGAGGTTACTTTGTGTGCTGTACTGAAACAGCTTTCTCAGACGTCCACAAGAAGTTAGCAGGTAAACACCTTCTGCACAATCTAAATTACATTTTATTCAAATTTAATCATTGATTTTTTTTTTTGTTAGGTTCGTTTGCACCTGTTGCAGTGTAAGGCCCTTTTCCCTATGTATCTCATCAACACACGTAACTCTCAAAAGCATCATACCCCAAGCCGCTAATAACCTACTCAGGTCTGCCTACGAGCAGGTTTTTCATGCTCGGGTCAACCTAACTTGCTGGGGTTATATTCTTATTGACAGAATTGTAATAGTTAGCTGTTAAAAAAATTGTGGTTTTTTTTGTGTGTGTTTTTGTTTTGTTTCATTAGTTTACTAGCTAAAATTGTTCTATATTACTCCTTGTTGCAATACTAAAGCCTTGTTGCTTTAATTGTGGTATAATAATCCTTTTGGGATAATTTTTTGATGTGTGTGTGTTTTTGTTTTGTTTCATTATTATACTATTTAAAATTGTGCTATATTTCTCCTTGTTGTTAAACTAAAGCCTTGTTTCTTTAATTGTAGTATAATAACCCTGTTGAGATAATTCTTTAGTTAGTGTGTATCTAATACGATAGAGTAGTTGGTTGATATATACGTAGTGTATATAATACTTGGAATGTATATTTTTGGTATAATTTATCTTTATATCTATAGATTTTGATTTTATTTATCTCTATATATTTTCATTTTATTTATCTTTATATATTTTCATTCTATTTATCTCTTTATATTTCATTTTATTTATCTCTATGTATTTTCATTTAATTTATCTCTATATATTTTCATTTGATTTATCTCTATGTACTTTCATTTGATTTATCTCTATATATTTTAATTTTATTTATCTCTATATATTTTCTCTTTATCTCTATTTTCTCTTTTCATTTTATCTTCATATATACTTTTTACATACACTTTTATCTTCATATACACTTTAACTTTATCTATCTTACCTGATGTACTTTAGTTATCTCCCCCTAAATACCTAGCTGCTTGCTTACCAGACTTCAACCTATTTATACTTAATGTAACTTCGTATTTATACTTAATATAACTTCATAATTGTATAACTTAATTATCTTATGCACTTTTGGCTGATTTATATTATTGTCATAGTTTTGAGAGTGTACTGCATTCTTGCCCTACTAATGCATATTAGTTTGTAATAATGTAAATTTCAATACAATATATGTAA
>QLNU02015003.1:9006220-9020416 GCA_006491805.2 Dysdera silvatica | reverse complement strand
GTCAATTATAATCTCATGGTAATAATTAAGGCATTTTTGCAAATTTAGGTTAAAACCATATTTAGGGAACCCTTCACTAGTTGTAACCTTTCTCTTATACTTTATAATCTTTGCTATCCTTTAATCATAATTTTATCAATATTGGTTGACTAAGAAGATTTTAAAAAAATTTTATGTTTTCTGGTTGTATTTTTTGTTTGTTCACTCGTTTTTTGTAACTTTCCATGTGCATACCCATTCTGTATCTAGTACTTCTAGCCATTAATATGTACCTTTAGGACATAAGCAGAACAAATTTTTTCCGTCCTGATATGAGTGAATATGCACATTGTTCTATGATTTCTTTGTCTAAACTACCTCTTACAGTATGTGATCATGAAGGTTGCAATTAAAAGTTTGGATGAGCTCAAGTATTTTTGCACCAAATCTCGCACACAGACTCTTGATTCCATGTTAGAAAAGTGTCCTTTGATAGTCAGTAAGGGGGTCTTTAAGACCCTTTAACTCCTTTCCTCTGCTACAATGTGTGGTAGTTAAAAAGGGCTTTAAATTACATTTACATTTTGCACCATGACACTCAACCGACAGACCACTGCTGAACATGCCGAATCCCTCATGAGACTCCATACTCGCGGCAAAGATAACCTGACGGGCTGTTAAGGCTACGACGACCTATTCACACCAGTGAGACAAGTATTCGTTCGCCAATTGGCGAAAAATGAGGTAACCCTCAACATTATTAGGCTATTTATCGCCTAATTTGGAATGCAGAAAAACGCGATTGCCAAAAGTACAGGAGCCAAATTTCTCGCCAAGCAAACGAAGTCCTCTGAGTGGTCAGTTACTTAAATGACGTCATCTCTGGCTATAATGAGTCTTTTTCCTAAATTTAATAAATACCAGATTTTAATTGCATATATATATATATATATCATCATCATATTCAACCATTATCTATCCACTGCTGGATGAAGGTCTCTCCAAATGCTTTCCACACAAGTCTATCCTGAGCAATTCGCTTCCACGTCACCCCAACCTGTTTTCTTATTTCATCCACCCATCTAGTTTGAGGACGTTTTCTAGGTCTTCGGTGGTCTCTTGGAATCCAGTTCAGAATTTCTGTTGTCCATCGTTGATCAGTTCTTCTTGCAATATGCCCAGCCCATCGCCATTTCAGCCCTTTTACTTTAACAATGATGTCCTCTACTCTAGTTTGCTCTCTCACCCAAGTGTTTCTTTTTCGATCTCTCCTAGTTATTCCAAGCATGCACCTCTCCATGCTCCTTTGCGTTGTCTGTAACTTTCGTATTGCTCCAACTGTTAGACTCCATGTCTCTGATCCATAAGAGAGGACTGGCAATACACACTGGTTGAAGACCTTTCTTTTTAGACACAAAGGCAATTTCCCCTTCAGGATAAAACTGTTTCTTCCAAATGCACTCCAGCCAAGTTTAATACGTCTGTTGAGTTCTTTCATAATGTTGCCATCCATTGAAATCAGCTGGCCAAGGTAAATATATGAATCAGCAATTTCTAGCTCAATGTTGTCAACTTGTATTTTTGTTTCCTCTACGAAATTATTGAACATGATCTTAGTTTTTTGTAGGTTCATCTTGAGTCCAACTTCTTTACTTCTAGTTGAGAGCTCCTGTACCATGTCTTGGAGTTCTAATGGGTTCGTTGAAAAAATAACAATGTCATCAGCAAACCGCAAATGATTTAAATATTCACCATTTATTTTTATTCCCTTGTTATTCCAATTTATCTGCTGAAAAATCATCTGTAAAGCTGAAGTAAAAAGTTTTGGAGAAATGGTATCTCCCTGCCTCACACCTTTACCAATTTTGATAGTTTTGGTATCTTTATGTAACCGAAATTTTGCACTTGCATTTTTATACACACGTTTCACCATGTCAATGTACACATCCTCAATGTCTGTTGATCTTAAAGAGTTGATGACTGCTGATGTTTTAATAGAGTCAAAGGCCTTCTCATAGTCAATAAATGCCACACACAATGGAAGTTCATATTCATGTGTTCTTTCAATTAATTCTCTTAATACTTGAATATGGTCCACTGTACTGAATCCACTTCGAAATCCAGCTTGTTCTCTTGGTTGAGCTGCATCTAATTTTTTCTGCAGGCGATGTGTTAGCACTTTTGTGAAGATTTTATAAATAGCAGGTAACAAGCTAATTGGTCGGTAATTTTTCAAATCCTCTTTATCACCTTTTTTATGCAAAAGAATTACTGTTGCAGAATCCCATTGGTTTGGTATGTTACCGCTGTTAAGACATTTGGTAAAGAATTTTGCAAGTATGTCTTCTACATATTCTCCAGCTTCTTTTAGGATATCTAATGTAATACCATCATCACCAGGGGCTCTTCCTTTCTTCATATTTTTTATTGCAAATGAAACTTCTTCTTTTAAGATTTTAGGAGCTGTTCCTTCGACTATTTCAGTGTCTTCGTTTAATCCACTGTTACTTTCATATAGTTTTTTGTAGAATTCTTCCCTATTTCTTGTTACGGTGCCATCCTCTCCTTTTAATGCAATGATGTGTTTCTTCCCAACAGATAAACTTCCTTTAACAACCCTAAGGCTCTTGTTATTTTCAATGGCTTTCCTTACTAGCTCACAGTTGAATTTTCTTATGTCTTCTTTCATGCTTTTGCGCAGAGTTTTACAAAGTTCTATGTACTCAATCCTGGAACTGGTATTTTGATTGTCCACCTTCATATCTCTTCGCCTTTTCATGAGCTGTTTCGTCTTCTCAGATAATTTGCTATTGTGCTTTTTACAGGTTACACCACCAATTTCCCCAGCAGTTTCAACTATTGTCTTAACAATGTTTTCATTTGCTTCTGAGATATCACTTTCATCAATAAGTCCTTCCAGTGCAGAAAAGCGATTTTTTAATTCCAACTTGAATGCCTCGGTATTTTCTTTTAATTTCTTTAAATCCACCCTCTTACTTACTTGTTTCCTAATGAGCTTCTGTCGTTCTAATTTAGTATTTAAGTGCACTTTACATCTCACCATTCGATGATCACTTCCAGTATTAAATCTGTTCAGTACGCTGCAATCTTCAATAATTGATTTCTTGTTTGCCAGGATATAGTCAATTTCGCTAGTTCCCCCATTTGGGTGTTTCCATGTCCATTTTCTTTGCGGTTTCTTCTTAAAAAATGAATTCATGATGCTAAGATTTTCAGCTTCTGCAAATTCGATGAGTTGATCGCCACGTTCATTCCTTTCCCCATATCCGTATTTACCAACCGATGTCTCTCCTTGTTCCTGTTGTCCAATTCTTGCATTGAAATCCCCCATGATGAGCTTGATATGTTGTTTCCCTTTGGTGTGTAACTCTTTGATTTCTTCATAAAATTCTTCAACCTCTTCGTCGGTATGGCTTGATGTTGGTGCATATACCTGTACTATTTGAAGTTGGTATCGCTGGGTTAGTTGAACAACGAGCCTCGCTGCTCGATCTGACGTGCTTTCGACTTCAAGAAGGTAGTCTTTAATTCTTTTGTTGATTAAGAAGCCAACACCACTTGTTCTTCCAGTTTCCGTTCCTCTATAATAAAACAAATGTCCACTTTTAAGTTCCACCAACTCTTCACCTTTTCTTCTAACTTCACTGAGTCCTACAATGTCCCATTTGATCTTGTCAAGTTCTTCTTCCAATTCCTGAAGTTTTGCTTCAGAAGCAAGGGATCGTCCATTAAACGTAGCCAAGGTCAATAACAAACGGCAGCCTGGGCCATTCCAGTGATTCTTAGCACCCCCTGCTTTCATGCCACACTGACCGCTGCCTTGATCAGGAGCACTCCAGCACCTGGAGACTAGGGGCCATGGTTTCTGGTGTGTCAACATAATGGAGGAATTAGCCATAATTTCACCACGCTGGCTAGACGGGTTGGTGAATTAGCCCTCCCCTTCCGCCTTTCTATCCGTGTAGCAAATATTAATTTGCCACATAAATAGAAAGCTCAGCCTGCACCACTTGAAGGCGGGGTAGGACACTAGGTTACTGGCCTGGCCGGTTCCACACATCGTCACATACGTTCAGCGTGTGGGTCTCCTTCCAGTTAGATACCAGCAACCCTTTTGCAGGCATTTGCAGGTATTTATACATTACAGTATATCTAAAATTGCAATTTATTTTAAAATTATTGGGGAGGCTCGGGCTCCACGGGCCCATATAATTCTACGCCTATGCAGCGCCGCATTTCTACCTAGGCAGAGAAGGCAGCTGCTTAGGGCCCCAGCCTCACAGGGGCCTTAGCGCCGAAAGCTATCCCCCCCTTTGTTTTTACCAATCATCTTAACAAAAAATATTTTTTTCGTTCTTTTGCAGAGAAGAACGTCCGTCATGTCGCAACGTAATTTGTAAAACGTGTAATTAAATGGCAGTGTAGTGTATAAACCTTGAAAGTCGAAGTACTTTAAATAAGCAATATGTATTTTTTTTAATTACAAAAAAGCGGGGGTGGGGTGGAGCTTGTTTAACCGCCTAGAGGCTCTGGGTCTCCTTGTCTTATTCAGAAAAGTAGCAATTCAAGAATTCATGGGGTTACTCTAAACATCGAACATCTGGTGTTAGGGAGAATAATGTGTTTTGTTTTCTAATGGGGGCTTGAGCCCCTAAGCCCGTCCCTTTCTTACGTCACTGGTTCAATTCCCAACGTTACCAAAAAAGTAGAAGTTTGCCGACTAACAGCTCACTCAAATTCTTCGGAAAATGGAGTTCCGGGCGCAGCATGACCGTTGTGTCTTTATCGCAGTAAAACACAAACTAACAGAAGGCTACTTCACTTTGAAGAAACGTGTTGAAGTGGTTGCGCCCCCTTTCTTTATGGGAGAACAGAGCCGCCTTCCGCGATTCACCATTCTCAACCACTATCGAAAGCACAATATAAAAAAAAAGGTTGCGCCTTCTCCGGCTTTTCTACTTCCATGCTGCGCTCCTATCCGAAATCGAAACATGCACTTTTGTTTACATTATACTCGGGGATTAAGAAGACTATCAAATGTATAAAACAAAGGCTGTGGTGTTTCATCATTGTATGAAATAGCCTTTCGTCCATCAAATATAAATAACCAATGAAATCTCTCGATAAAGGGAAGCTGTGTAAACGTTGAACTACAAGACCTTCATACGGTTTAAAAACCTCCGGCAATGAAGCTTGCTCTGTGCTTAACGCTATTATTTGCCGCCTTTGTCAACGTTTTAGCGTTGGACTTAGAATATTTTAAGGACCTAAATGGATCTGTTAAAAAAGAGAGACTATGGGGAGTTTTGGTGGCAGGTTCAGACGGATGGTATAACTACAGACATCAAGTTCGTTGTGTTTTTATTATATGTTAGCTAACAATGAAAGAATTCAATTATGTAATTTCTACAATTGGTGAATATACTAAAGAGTTTCATATGGACAGAGGTCAGGAGCGGACTGGAGCTTCTCAAAAGGCGCATACCTGGGACATCCGAAGGGCGCGAGGTCTTGCCCGGAGGCGCAAACCCTATCGCACCCCCCTTCCCCCCCAAAAAAAATGAATTTTTAATGGGACTTGGCTACGGCCTTGCATGCTGTGATTGTATCGATACATGCTGTAAAAATTTTTGACCCACCCAAAAATTAAATCCTGGCTACGGTCTTGCCCTCCTCCCTCTCCAGTAATTTAAAATAACCCGGAATTTTTTTTTTTATCTTGTAATATATAAAATGCCCGCTTAAGTCCTCCCAATAATTTTTAAAACTACATTGCTGCTCAGGCCCCTTTAGCCTCTTAATGAATTGTGTGTGTCTTCCCAAAATGTATGGACAATAGATAAATGCAGAATATTGCTGAAGATGAAAGACATAATGTAAAATATATTGTCTATGTTTTTCCTGCCTCCTGGTTGACACTTGACCACACATATAGGTTCTTCCAGCCCCCAATATTGTTTTCAAGTTGGTGTCTGGTTTCGTTGAATTTGGATAGTAACCTTGGGGATGTCATTCAGTTACATCCAACTGAGTATAGGCATAACTTGGAGGTTATATATATAGCGTAAACTGGGAGGGGGAAAAAAACAAAAACCCAAAATTCCCTCTTTCTGAGAAGACTGGGGGCAAGTGTCCCGTCCTGTCCCTATCAGATTGTGCCTATACTTCAGTGTAAATCCTACCTTAAGGAGCGTTTTTAAATTTACCCCATCATCATGGGCATCAGCAGCATAAGGCAAAGATGGGCACTTGCCCCCAGAGTTTTAAAAAAAAAAATTTCATTTTTTTTTTCTCAAGAGCAAAAATCACAAATATTCGACCTCTTGTCGAAATTTTTTAACTATGTATATGTATATATATATAATTTTTTCCTCTAACCTCTTTGCGATTTTATTTTTCAATTTTAAATGGAAATGCACTGGCTAAAAATAATGCAAATATTTTTGAATAAGACCTTCCCCCTCCCATTTCTTCAGTGGTTCTCAACCTGGTCCAAGGTGGTATAGAGCATCGGTCGCCAACCGGTGGTCCGCGAGAAAATTTTGGTGGTCTGCAGAAAAATCTGGACATTATGTGCATTTTTAATGTTTGATTAATAATAAAACAAAAATAATATTCTAAGAAATTCTCATATTCTGAATGACAATTTTTGCCTTTATATTGCACTAAATTCACGAAATGTGGTCTGCGGGATTTAAAATTATGAATTTAGTGGTTCATGAGGTCCGAAAGGTTGGCGACCGCTGATCTAGAGTACCGGCATCTCTGCCTATAGGTACATCTCTCCCATATCTGATTTTTAAAAAAAAATGGTTTTGTGTATGCAAAAATATGTACCTGAAATAATTGAATCATGACATCAAGCTTTATACACCCAGTCTAAAGGTTAGTTTAAAAAACTTGATAAACAAGATGTATGCAGTGTCAATTAAAATTTAAGGTTATAAATTATTTAAATAATTTTGGAACCAAATAGTCCCATAATGATTCAGTTAAATAATTTGTATAATTATTTAATCATATACTTTAAATAATTATTTAATTAAATCATTTAAAACTATTGTTTAATTCAAATTATTTAAATAATTATTTAATTAAATAATTGAATTAATTAATCAATTAATCTAATCATGATATTTTTTAATGTATTTTTTTTTATTCTGCTGAAGTAATCTTTGCCCACCCCTACAAAAAATTCTGCTGATGTTCATGCCCATCATTCATTACTTCAGTAATTTAAATTTTAATTCATTGTTAAATTAAAAGTAATGGAATCAATAAGATGATTAATTATATTGTGGTTAATTGTGTAGTATATATATATTTTTTTAATTTTGTTGTGTTAGATTCAATTAAAACTGAAAAAGGAGCTCTTATATGTGTGTGTTTTCATTTCATTTTTTATTATTTTATAACTGGTTGTTTCAAAGTAGTAAGTTTTTATTAACTTTTTGGAATTTTTCATAATAGACAATTGAAGTCATTTCAACGTGAAATCATCATTAAAATTTTTAAAAAATCGTTGTGTGTGTGTAATAACCAAATATTTTATATTATTACATTAATGGATTCTGTATCTCATGAACTATTAATGAATTTTATGTGCTTCATTAACGGTTAATAGAATTTATGTGTGATTAATTGTTAATGGATTCTGCCATCTATTAATAGGTCGTGTATTTCATATCATTAATGAATTCATTACATGTATTTCTTCAATGGATTAAAGGTAGTGATTAATGGATTCCATTAATCTCTGATAGGTTCTGTATTTTAATAATCATTAATGGATTCTCTATCTTTAGGCGGACATTTGCCATTCATATCAAATATTGCATAGCCATGGAATTCCTGATGAAAGGATCATTGTCATGATGAAAGATGATCTCGCTAAAAATGAAGAGTAATTCTTTTACATTATTCTATACATTTCTATCATTAATTAACTTGATGATTGTAATTAACTCAATAGCCTAATGTTTTCTCTGCTTGATTTTAAATTCGTTCTCACATAATTTTGCTCTATGAAAATTTAATAAGCATATAGCAATAATTTTATGAAAGCATAACAGCAATAATACATACACATAGGCCTAGCAAGGGGGCAGTTTTGGGGGGTTGTAACCCCCATTGCAATAAAATTTTGTATATTTAACATAGGAATATATGAGTTGTAGCTCTGTAACCCTCCTCATTGAGCCTATAACCCCCTCTTATAAACTTTCTGCCTATGTATCTACATAGTAGTAAAAAAAAAACCAGAATTTGTCGGGATCCAATGAACTGTGTCCATCTTAAGGTGGTGTCCAACTTGACAGGTTTAAGTATAGTAGTTAATACTATGTAGCAGCAATTACATAAAAATATAATGGTAGTCATCACCACTGTGTAGTAATTCTACGGAAGTGTAGTAGCAGGCCCGTAGCTAGATGCTTGTTACGAGGACTCAGGAAGCTACAGGGGGGGGGCAGCTGAAAATTCGTGTTTTGATGTATTTTATTAATATATTCCTTATTAATATATTTTTTTCTTTTGTTTTTGTCTTAGGAACCCTACTCCAGGAATTGTCATCAATCATCCAAATGGTAAAGACGTTTACCATGGTGTCCCACACGATTATATCGGAGATGTAAGATATTAAAATTACTATCATTATAAATAGTCAACTGTTCAAAAGAAAATTATATCTTTATTAATTACAAGTTTGTGAAGGGAGTAAATTACGGATGTATTCAGGGGCGGACTGAGTCCTCTCAAAGGGTGCCTATCTTGGATTTTCAGAGGGCGCAAGTCCATAGGTCACTAAAAGAAATCCCGATCTATCGTCCATGAGAGCACACCGCCGGCCCAGTGTGCCCCTGGATGTATTTCTAAGTATCTCAACATTTTTAGTCCAGTCTGGATATTAATTCAACTTGCTGTCAAAGCAAACATTTTGAAAAATTGCTGTGAGTGGTTACAGAATAATTTTCTAATACTAAATATTAATAAAACAAACTGCATCTATTTTCTTAGAAAAAACGTAAATTAACTTACCCGTCTATAACTTTGAATAATAATTCTATAGTACATGTTACACATACCGAATTCTTATGTGATTTTTCAAGATAATCTAAAATGGGATAAACATATTGATTATATATGCAAAGAAATTAGCAGAAATATTGGAATTATTAAAAATATTACATATTTTCTGTCTAATAATATATTTACTAAATTATATGATACATTGATATATTCACATTTACAATATTGTTTATTAGTTTGGGGTTCTACTACAAAGGTGCTATCAAGGCACATTGTAATTCTACAAAATAGATATATTCATAATCAATAGATAAATTCATATCTTTTAGAAATTTATATAACTTTAAATTAAGTCTGTTCATGTTTAATTTAAATCATAATAATATTGGTTCTGATTTGGTAAGTTTAAAAACAATTACACATAATTACTTAACTAGAACTAGGAATTTATTTACAGAGCCAAAAATAAAAACTAACTTAATGTATACTAACTTCAATTAACTCTAAAAATAAACTTTTTAAATAAACTTTAGAATTCTCTGCCAATGCATTTAAAGGGTTAAACGTCTTTTGGAGGTTTTAAAAACTTAATCAAGCAGTATTTTCTTGATCAGGAATGAATACTATTGCATCGTTTATTTTCTTTTAACTATTGTACTTTATAAATAGTCTGATTTTAATTTATTATATTTTATATATGGTGTAAATTTTTAATTTATTGTATTTTATGAGTAGTTCGATTTTTAACGCTGGTTCCGCATATTCTTGACCTTGACTTAGTACATATTCTGATTTAATACATACCTGACCCTTGCTTGACTGTTTTTTTATTTCTGGGTACAATGACCAAGTTAGGGGTTTTTTTTTATTCAAACCTTTTGTCATTGTTTTCTTCGCTGCATGTAATGATTATCTTATAAAGTATGTCTTTTGTATATATAATTTAACCAGCGAAATAAATTTTTATTTATTGGTTTAATTATACTGCCAGCTGGATGTATATACTAAAAGATTGGTCGGAACGTAGGGATTGTTACCTTCCAAAGAGCGCTGATCATTGTCCAGTCCGAAGCGTGGTCACTTCCTTTTGTCCTCTAAATCTTACGAACGAAATTAAATCAAGAAAAGAATTCTTACCGGATAGCTTCTAACTCTAGTCTGTGAGTTGGTTTCCTAGGCTTTAAGACGTTCGGATTCCTTGAAAAGGTCCACTACCCTATGGTGGCACAGTGGTAACGTCTTTCGTGCTGTTAACCCGGTTTCCACTCCCAATGGCATCGTAGGATGCCTGCTATCCCAGTATGTAGTCCAGCGTGACTTTTTCTGTCTTAGTGCCATAAAATCACAATCCTAATCAAGAACAACGTAAAAAAATTCATCTATGAAATGCTTTACTATGTATATTACACCCTAGTGGTTGTGTTGTTATGATCACCAGCGTGGGCGTCCCTACAAGTACCTCTAGGGGGAGGACTGAGAATAATTAATGAGTACTTCTAGTGGGAAGGCTGAGAAAAATTATTACCACCTCCTCAAACCTGTGTAGAATTTTTGTGAATGTACAAGATACCAAAACGCTACAAAAATAATTGATACTGCTTGACAATTAGTAATGAGCTAAAAAGTACCTTATTTTAAAATGTGACTGTAAAACTTTTGAAAGTAAATGCATAGCAGGTTCGGGCGAATCAAATTTTTAAACGGCTAGGTGGGGAGGCTCAAGCCCCCCCCCCCATGACCACCAGCACGATAGCCAGAAGATCTTGCGCCCCTGGCAGAACTGTCCAGATTTCGTTCCCATCGACGGACATATTCTCCTCAGTAAATTATTTCAGTTAATTTTATGCCCTTCCTCCTCCTCGTCTGTGCCCCGGTATGGATCATATAATGTTCTTTATGGGGCACATTCTATCCTTCTGGCATGGGCCCCATAAAAACCATTATCTGGCATTGATTGGTCCAATCAAATCTATCCTTACTGTGATGACCTTATCACATTAATTACAAAATGCGTGACACTCAGTATATACGCATGAAATGAATTTTCTTGACTCTTGTTATTATTTGCAAAGTTTTTAGTCTTAGATGTTAGTAACAATATCATGTGAAATATAGTTTTAGCTAAAGCAAATCGACACTTTTCAGATTGATGTCACTTCCCTTTGTAAGGAATCTACTGGTGTGAACTGTCTAGGTGAACATAAAGTTTTGCCATGTCATACGACTGTTGATTATTTTGCAGCAGTGCCACCTATTGACATAAAATATCTTAGAAACCAAGATGGAACTGACCTCTAATGTGTTCTATGTAGCGTTACATTAGTTTTTTGCCTTGTGGTGGCACAGTGTGGTAACACGTTCGCCTAGTGCGCTGTTAATCCGGGTTTGACTCCCTCCCAACAGTGCAAAGAACGCTTACTCAGAGATCTCATAAAGATCGCACTGCTCACTGTAGTCTGGCGGCAAGATTTGAATTTCCATAACACTTTTAGCATTAGGACTGATTTAAGCAATCTGATTGGCTGAGCAGGTGATGTGCGGCCTGGTTTCCAGATCGAAATAATTCCCGTCAAAAAGAATTGGCGTTATTTTTTTTGGCGAAATTAGGGTTGTATGTGAGCCAAAAGAACCGTTAATAATTACAAAAGAAAGTGATGTCATTGTCAAAACCTGAAGCTTCCTGCAGGTGCTCCAATATAAGAAATGTAGTTGAGCAAACGTTTTTAAAAGTAATGTATTTTCTAACTATTCAAATCATTTAATGAGTTATTAAATAATGGATTCATATAGACTTAACTTGGATGCAGGGCAAACAGGGTTGGCAAATACCCGGGTTTTTACATGAAAAACACAACCCAGTTGTGTTTGTTTACATGGTTTTTGGGGAATTGCGGTCATCGTGAAAATTGCCGAATATGCATTTTCCATAAATACAAAACAACTCGGAAATAATTTTCAATTACATACAGAAAAATCCCTCTTAACGACCACCTCTATTCTATGACCATTTCCCTTAACGACTACCTTTTTTGGAAATGGATTTCCTTCCCCCCTCCATAGACCCAATTCTAAATTTAGCTCCATTCGGAGACCACCTCTCTGAGCTAACTCTTTATCACGGAACCGACGATAATCGTCTTAAGGAGATTTTACTGTATTTCGAAAATACTAATTTTCAATTTCAATCAAGGAAGGCAATTCCAGGAATCAAGGGAGATACAAAAACTTTTTTATTTAAGTACAGGGTTACTACCCTATGCACTCAATATGATCTGGTTTTTTTCTTTAAAATTTCAGCCGCCATCTACTCATACATTGAGGCAAAAGATAATTTTTCTATAAAAATATAAGCTACCAGCACAATATTTCAAAAATGTTTTGTTTTAAAGATTTCCAACCATTTATTACATTTTAAGTTTAAATCAAAGAAAAAAATCAACTCATGGTAATATTAAAAATAAATTGGGAGTATTATTGAAGAGTGTCGTTCTAAAATTTTCCCATAATTAAAATTTGATTTAGTAAACAATGAGTGTGAATTCTGAAGTGGTTGATCTTTTGGTGCCTGTTACATTGGCGGCCAAAATTGCGTAGCAAACCTATAAGTGATGGCATCGTTAGCCAATCAGATTGTTTAAATCGGTCCTAATGCTAAAAGTGTTATGGAAATTCAAATCTCACAGTCCGGGGTTTGGTTCCCTAGGCCTTAAGAGGTTCGGATTCCTCGGAAAACAGTAGGTCCCGGCGCAGCATGACCATTGTAGTCTTTGAGCCGTAAAACCACAAACAAACAATACATTAGTTCTTATTCTCATTTCTAGCCTTGTTGCAAATGGTTAAAAAAAACGGTCGTTGCTTATTCTGAAATGTAACACGAATATTTCTATACTAGGATGTGACTCCTGAAAATTTCATGGCTGTTTTGAAGGGGGACAAAAAGGCTCTAAAAGGCAAGGGCAGTGGAAAGGTTCTTGGCAGGTAATCATTTTATTATATATATATATATATATATAGGTTATAAGTTTGATTAATTTTAATAGGTATGTATTAATTGGTATTCGGTATGCATGATCTTACCTCATTTTGGCTCAGAATGACTCTTGATGTCGTTGTAAAAATACAATGAACCAACCAATTGCTATTCGTTGTTAATAATGTTATAGAAACTACATAGTATTAACAATGAAAATAGTAATTGCTTTAAATGCAAATTTCATTTTGCATTGAGAAATAGAAAATTTTCCATTGGCCATGTTGACTCCTTATGTCGCCAAGTTGAATCACAGCCATACTCAAAAATGCTATGCAGTAAAAAATGTATGCTGTAATCACCGCAAGTGAGATAATGCAAAACCAGAATGGCCATACAGAGACATAAGAATAGCATATTTATCTGCTGTGCAGAAAACCTGGGTTTAAATCCTGTTGATCAAGACTGTGACATTTTTTTCCTACCAATCCGTGTCCAGCAATTTGCTTCCTAAAACAGCGTAGGTTCAAATCTCTATAAAGTGTCGAACCTGGTGCAGTATGATCATAACAGTTTTTGCATACAGGCAAACATCATATGTCCACTTGGTAGCCATGTCCCAGTTTTTAGAGTAGAGATAAATTGCATTTTTCCCCACCCAGTGTTTCTTTTTGCCCCCCAGTTTTTGCTATATTTAACCCTCAAGTTATGCCTTTGGACTTGAAAACCAGTTCCAATAACTTGAGCTTTGAAAGGTAAGGTTCTGTTAATTGTGACCTTTGTTTTTTATTATACTGTGCTGGGTTTTTTTTCTGAACCACTGTGTCTTTTGTGGTGATTTACTTTATAAATGCAAATGGACCTAATTGTCCTGAGTTTGGTTATGAAAAGGGATAAAGGAAATTGAAATTTTCATGTTTATTGAACAACAATTGAACTTGGTTCTAATGAACGTGGCTATAAAGAAGAAATAACCAGTTAATTTTATTTAATGTACAGTAATGTTATGACTGTGTTCGATAGAATCCTTCTTCTGCATTATATGTTACACCTTACATAGAGCTTAGTCATAATCTTATAGCTCTTGGTTCGATAGAATCCATCTTCTGCATTGCATGTTGCACCTTGTGTAGACTTTAGCTCAGGCCCTTTCATATATAGTCTAATCATAAAGAAATATTTATTGGACATGTAATGGC
>QLNU02015003.1:8982927-8996375 GCA_006491805.2 Dysdera silvatica | reverse complement strand
TATAATTTTTTAAAAATAATTTTGCTCTGGAAAAATGAAGAAATATGCCATCGAAAGAAAACAGAAAGTAAAAAAGAGTGTAATGACTGAAAAAAACTTCAAGCACTATATATTACAATACGGTTACATCCATATTACGCAAGACATAGACAAATTTTGCGGAGGATCTGGGGATACAGCAAAGCGGGCGAAACGTAGTGAAATAGAAATCTTGATGTGACCCTAGGCAGCACTCCCTAGATCCGCCTATTGTTAAAGCCGGCCCTGCTGTAGCCAGACTTGGGACTGAACCCCGTGGAAAATGTTCTTTCTCAATGTAAATTACTGAAAAAAAAATTTATATAAAATTGTATATAGCAATGAAAATTGTTCTTTGATTGTTTGATATTCATATTACCGGATTTTCATTTTCATTTCATTTATTATATGTATATATAGTTCTTGCTTACGTCATGTTTTTTACAGAAGTTCTAGCTTTAATCTACCCTATGGCAAAGGTAAGGGAAAGTGTAGATTTTAGTTTACCTCTATAAGTTTTCAATGCGACATTTGCGTTAAGAAATTTATTTTAAATATATTAGTCTGCGCAAATATTTAATATCATTAAATATATATATATATTACTAAAATATATGGAACATTGACGAATTCGAAGCCCTGTCCCAATACCCACTTCCCGCGAAATTAACTGAGTGCCTTATTTAACCATGGCCTTGCTCTGCTTGGATACCCAAAGCTTGGAAAACCGCATCAAAGTCGATCGATGCTTTGAGTATAATTGAGAACTTGTTTGAGTTTATTTAGGACATTCTTAATGCCATTTGCCAATGCTCCTATCATCAAACAACTTCTGACGGTAACATTGGTTAAAGTTATTTAACTTTTATCGGTGTCATCTGGATAGACGTGGACACATGATCAGGTGTTTTTCTATGGCGACCGTAAAAAATATATATATATAATCATCAGTAATTGAACTTATTACTGAATGCTATAATTGTATGTCTTTACATTGAATAATTGATGATGTATCAGATATTTGAAATTATTTGTATGTTTTGCAACTACTGCACGATCTTTGGGGCATAATCCTCAAGCCTTAAAACTTAAATAGGGAGTCAGTCAGACAAGTGAAAATTTTCGGTTTCATAAATATACCAAAGCTATCAAAATTGGTAAAGGTGTGAGGCAGGGAGATACCATTTCTCCAGAACTTTTTACGTAAGCCTTACAGATGATTTTTCAGCTGATAAACTGGAATAACAAAGGAATAAAAATAAATGGTGAATATTTAAATCATCTGAGGTTTACTGATGACACAGTTATTTTTTTAACGGACCCATCAGAACTCCAAGACATGGTACAGGAGCTTTTGGCTAGAAGTGGAGAAGATGGACTCAAAATGAACCTACAAAAATAAATAAATAAATAAAATAAAACCATGTTCAATAATTTCGTAGGGAAAACAAAGTGCATAGGTTGACAATCTTGAGCTAGAAATTGCTAATGCATATATTTACTTTGGCCAACTGATTTCAATGGAAGGCAACATTATGAAAAAACTCAATACATGTATTAAACTTGGCTGGAGTACATTCGGAAGAAACGGTTTTATCCTGAAGGGAAAATTGTTTTCCTGTCTAAAAAAGAAAAGTCTTCAACCAGTTTGTATTGCCAGTCCTCTCTCGAAGATCAGAGACATGGAGTCTAACAATTGCAGCAATACGGAAGTTACAGACAACCCAAAGGAGCATGGAGAGGTGCATGCTTGGAATAACTATGATAGGTTTAAAAAAAAACACTTGGGTGAGAGAGCAAACTAGAGTAGAGGACATCATTGTTAAAGATAGTTAAAGCAAAAAGGATGAAATGGAGATGGGCTGGGCATATCGCAAGAAGAACTAGTGAACAATGGACAACTGAACTGATTCCAGACTCCACTGAAGGGTTATTCCTTGCAAAATTCTAAAAAAAAAAAAAAAAGTGTCAATGCGAAAATGCTGAGAAATCAATACTTTTGATGTTATTAACAATCGAAATCCAGCCAATCAGAACAAAAGTTCGCCACCTTTTTGGGGGGGGGGGACGAAAACCACTTACGAAACAAATCACTAAGCCCCGGCTCTTGCAATAAAAGGAGGAGAAGGAATTGGAGATAAAAATACATTCCCGTTTTAAGAACAACCCACTTTTACGGGGAAAAAAAAACTGGAACTAGTGACGTAAGAAAATACATATTTGTACGTACAGTTAGAACTAGCTGTGGTTTGGCCATGTTTTTACTATAAGACCTAGCTTGTAAATACTTTTCATTTATACATTTACTACATGAACACACACCTTTTTTGCCATATGTAATACCATTTAAGGTATAATTTTTTCTATAGTTAGTCACAAAATCATTGGATACTACATATACATCAATATTTGTATATTATCACTTAAATTTTTGTGTATTTTTACCATAATTAATAATTATACGTAATGTAGTATGGCAAATATGGGCAATACTTATTGATTACAGCAATATTAGTATGATTTAACCAAAAATAACATGAGGATTAACTACTACATTATTTTAATAAATGTGCCTTATCATTATTATAGGATTATATGGGAATATATTGACTTTGTCACGGATAACAACATTAGATGATTTTCTGAAGATGCAGCGTTCATGTGGCTTTTTGCTTGTTTTAACGACATGAAGTTATTTTTAACACAGGCGGATACGAATGTTCAGTATGGACAATTAAAAGGCACTTACTGATTACAAATAAGTTTGCTTATGGAGGGTATGACTACATATTTAGGTGCTTTAAATCAGAAATTAAATTATAAATAGAGCAAAATTTATGCTTTTGGAAAAGGTAATTTGGTTTGACCATAAATTATATATTTTGAAAAAGGCGGATTATATATATACTTATTTCCCTCCATTAAAAAATGAAGGTACCAAAAATTAATTCTCGTCCTATCAACTGGCCATTTTTGCAGCAAAAATTGTCAAAATAGGTGCTGAGTTTAGCCGTAAATTTGATAATTTTAAAGTATTTGGATAAGCTGCGCGATAATGCTGCGCAAAGGATTAGCTGCAACGGAGCCGATGGTTTAACGTGCCTTTGGAACTACGATATATTTAAATTCAATCGCACTTATTACATGTCAAACCCAGCTCAATGGACATAAGACAAAAGTCTCATCACTACTGGATTATTGAGGTGTACTACATTAGATCAAACATGTTTCCTTTACTCTCAAAAAGTTACCTATCTCTGCCTTACTACTATGCTACATAAATCAGATGTCCATAGTTTTTACAAACGTACTCGATAGCGACTTACATTTTGAAGCAAAATATTAATATAAAGGGAGCGTTCAAGTATTATTACGTACGCAGCCTTGAGCAAGGGGTTTAGCTTGAGATTTGCTTATTTTTTTCCTCACAACGGGGAGGAGGAGGAGGGGTCTGAACCATGCTTATGTAAGTTACAGAACATAATAGAAGAAGTACATAGTCACAAAGTTACAACCGCCCTGACAGAACTGCAATAAATATACAACGCAATAATATTTATAAAATACACAGCGAGTAGAAGATAGACAAGTAATCGCAGTTCAATATTTAATTATTTAATCCAGTGGCTGTCAACCTTATTTAGTTCGGGGGATCTCCATGCCCCCCCCCCCTGACATTTTTAAATTATGAATCTATTATTTCCAATAAATTTATTTTATCAAAACCACTTCTTATTTATTGCACATTATTTGCTTACAATAAAAGAAATTTTAATAATAAAGCTGTGACAAAATGCTTTATAATGCCACCAAAATAACTATTAACAACATATTAAAAATTTTTTAAATGGAATAATTTGTTATGATTATTCTCTATATATAAATGAGCGTTTAATATTAGCCTACGATAAACTTACAAATAAGTGCACAATATCGCAATAAAAATGTAAATAAGTACAGTAAAACCTCCGAATAACGGTCACCCGCGGGACTCTGCAAAGGTGACTGTACTTCGGAGGTGGCTGTTATTTAGAGGTTCAGTATAAAAAAATCAAAATAAATAAAATTAATAATAAAAAAGTAGTTATTTCAAATACATTACTCATCATCTATTTTAATTTGCAATAAAAATAATCAGTGATTCTCAATTGTTTTACTTTTTTATGCAAATATTCTTCCCTAAAAAAAATTCACGCAACCCCTATTCCTACTTAAAAACGTTGGTAAGACTATGCTTCTTGATCCTACTTCCACGCTAACGTTGGATATCAAAGAGTACACTTGAATAGCTGAAATTGTGAAAGTTTTGGTAAAAGTAATAACTAGTGTGTGGCAGGCCTGTAGCGAGGATGAAGGGGCCACTGGGGCAAGGGAAAGGATATATGGATCACAGGGCACCCTGGGATTGCTCTATATATATATAAATAACTCGATGGGGCAATTGAGGCACAAGTATGGGGTTACTGGGGCCACCCCCCACACCTGGCTTGGCTACGGGCCGGTGTATGTCATTGGCTTACCAATTTCGCGTTTTTAGAAACACTCCGGCTTACGATTTTGTCATTCGAGATCATTTGAAAAAAAGTACAAAGCTACGGTTTTATGAAGATGTAAACAGACGAAGATAAAATTTGTTGCGAAAAATGTGCAATAAAAATAAAAAATAATACACCTTAAAACATATAATCTCCAAAATTTTAAAGCCATTTATGATGAAATATAGCCAAATTATAGCTTAATTAAGCAGTGAAATTTTAAGACCACTCATGCCCGTGTTTAGAGAGGGGAATCATAGGGACCGGTCTCCCCGGGACTTGGCTACGGCCTTGCGTGCTGTGATTTTATCGATACATGCTGTAAAAATTTTTGAACCCCCCCTTGAAATTAAATCCTGGCTACGGCCTTGAGACCAGCAGCAGCGAAAAAGAGTTGAGTTTAGTTATTCACAAAGCTGTAGTTATAGTTATAATCGTTGTAATTCGATACCAGCTATGATTTCGAGGGATTCATTTCGGATCGTAAATCCGAAAAAGAAAGGAAAAAAAAAAAAAAGATTTTTTTTTCATTAATTTACGATTTCATCACATTAAATAAAATTGTCAAATAAAAGATTTTGGGGTCTGGGCGCTGGCCCCGCCAACCCTTGCCATAATCTGGCCCTGTATTGATATCTTACAGAATAATTAATAAGAGAACCAACTACCTATCGCTAAAAATCATAAAACTAGTTGGTTTACCTAGGATCGCCTAGAACCCTGGAATATATGCCACAGGCTGATTATTATTATTATTATTATTATTATTATTATTATTATTATGACCGTTTTACATTGTTGTGTTACACAGCTTCAAGGAGATAATCACTATCCTCTTGATCTGGAGTTCTTGGTTCAGTTCAAGTCTCACCCAGAAACCTGAGAACTGTCCATATATCTTCTTAATATATAGGCGGTGCCCAGTAAGGCAGTTTTTTGTAGGTCTGTTGTCGTTATGTCAGTAATGTCCAGTTTTTCTAGGAAGTTCTTTAAATTAGGTGTGATGGCCCCCAGTGCACCTACCACTATCGGGATGATGATTATTATTATTATTTTGTTATTTTATATGATCTAATTCAATTCCTTCATCACTCGGAAATATAAGGGAAATAGCTATATAATTTTATATATCAGAATAGTGCATTATATATTTCAGATCATGATTTTATATATCAGAATCCCATTCCTCATTAAGGTCGTTCTTGGCGGGGAAACAAAAGATGCCCCCTCACATCTGGGCGGTGAAATACAGGAGCACCCGCAGACAGTTTGTTATAATATTATATTGTCTTTGATCTTTTGGATCAAAGACAATGTCAAGAATTTTTATTCCACTTTATGAAAATAAAAATCTTATACATATTTCTCACTTATATGACCACTGTTCAAAATTATGTATATATGGGTAGTAAAGTAAATATTGCACATATCAAATTCTTGATTAAATTATGCATTGATTAAAATTGTGTGTGTTCTTTCGCAAGAAGTGTAATGGGAAAGGTGGCCGCCGAATGGGGCAGCGCTGTATTCCCAGACTGGCTTTTGTCACATAAAATGACGACCAGTGGACCGAGAAGGGACACTGGGGGGGAGGGGGCATTGCAGGGGATTGTCGATCGAAACAGGCGTACAGAGACGCACAGCTCACATGATTGTCGTCATTCAACGTCGACCGGAGGCCATCCACGATCAGTCCGCCCCGAAGAGCGGCCGAAATAGATGGATGGCGCGGAAGAACACCCCGGGCCGGCCGGTACTCCTACAGGAGACCACCGGACACCGTTGAGTGGGTGAGGTGCCGCGAGCGGCAGCGAACAGGCGTAAAACATTCCCCGCAACCAGGGCGCGCGAGACCAGCATAGTCCGGACAGGCATTACATACCAAATTATCATCCACTGTTTGCGAAAGCTGGCCCCCAAGCGATCGCAGCGGACGAAGACAATGGCGAACGCCCGTCATGGACAGAAGGCCAAGCACGACCCCAGCGACGAAGTCCGAATTACGAGGGAGGGCGGAGTCCGGTCCCAGAATAGCAGAAGCAGGCATCCATCCAACTCCGCCCGGCGGCCAAAGTGAATATCCCAAGCACTCCGTCTTAAGCGAGCTGGAACCAACACCCGCCAGCCCGGACAGACATCCGCACGCCACCAGAGCTGAGACCGAACTCAATTATTAAAATTGATGTATTATTTTTGCACCCGAGCGACCAATGATACAGAACCGACACAATTCCTTGCTTATGATTATCAATTTTCGCTAAAACCTATCCAAACCTGCACTCAAGGGCGGACACAGGGGGAGGTCACAGGGGTCATGACCCCCAAAATATATTTTTTCACTGTAAAAAATTCCAACTTTCATGATAAATGAAGGGTGTTATTCCAAGACCATTGCAAATTCTGTCCTTAACCCCCCAAATGAAAGTCCGTGTCCACCCCTGGCTGTACTATCACATTTACTGCAAAATCACAAGCAGATTTCCATGGTGAAAAGTTAAGATTGTTTAGACAAAGAAAAAAAACACCTGTTGGCTATCACGATACAAGCATGACGAGTCATAAGCGTGTCAGCAAATATGCAAACAGCTTTCATGTGACTTGAACGATAACACAAGAAAAAAAGGATAACAATAGAATGGGGCAGCTCTAGATACTGAATTATCTATTCATTTTGAAATAGTTTCCTTATATATAGGTGTAATTCCAAACTCATTTTGCCTTCAAAGCAAGCAGATATTAATGGCAAACATGAAGCTCGTAATTCTTCTGTGCGGACTCTTTTGTGGGGTGTTGTCAGTGCCAGATCCCCGTTTCCTAAAAACACTTTCGGCAGCCGATACCCAACTTTGGGCCGTTTTGGTTGCAGGTTCCGATTCGTGGGGCAATTACAGACATCAGGTATAATTTTTTGGGTCTTTTTTATATTCCCTTATTTTACCATTGTAACCAGTGACGTAGCTATAGACTTTGGGCCTCAATGCAATCGCTGAGAGAGAGGCTCCCCCCACTCCATGTCAGGATCCCACAATTATGCTATCTAAGGAGCCTCGACTTCCAAAGGTCCTCCAATGCAACTGCATTGGTTCCATTAGCTCCGCTACACCACTGATTGTGACACTTGTCAATAAGCCGTTATAAAATATATAATTTTATGTAAAATACAATATATGAATTTAAATTATACTAAATAAATTTAAATTATGCTAAATTCATTTAAATTATGCTGAATGTATTTAAATTATACTAAATGAATTTAAATTATGCTAAATTCATTTAAATTATGCTAAATGTATTTAAATTATACCAAATGAATTTAAATTATATGAAATAAAAATTTAAATTTATTTAAGAAACAATAAACGCCGTCTCGTCTTACGAGAGAGTGAGCACTATCGAAACTGGCTATACATTATAAGCAGGATTGACGTCAATAACCTAATATGCACAGCCAATCGACATACTGGCCCGAGTGCCATTTGCCAAAAACAGGATCACGTGATCGACTGCAGGCGGATGTTTTCGCCTACTTTTAATCCTACGATCTTCTGAAATGTATTAACATATTATTTTCAATGATTTTAGGTTCATAAACTACCTTTCAAATGCAGCGTGCCTGGATGAAAAATCCAACTACAAGGCACCATACATCACATGCTTTAGATTTTTAGCAGAAGAAGTATGATGCGTAGTTTATGGATCAGCCAGATCCGTCGAGAAAATTTTATATATACGGAAAATGCACGTGTCTATATAAAACATTTTCTATGATTGTAACAGAAGATAAATGAAAAGACAAGGATACGCCTAATCCCAGGTACTAAACCTTGTCTGTTACCAGAGGTATTTCCATGCATTATTAATGAGGAAACACCACACTTAAATGTACAAGTGCCAAAGAAACGGAAATCTAGAGATGAGAAAGAGGACGATATTCTTCAATCAGGTCTTAAAAAAAGTATATTAACACATGAAAATGAACTTGAAGCTTCGCGACTGAAATGCAGGTCTAAAGTTGAAGATTATATAAAGTATCGTTTATCACAAGAAGAAAATTGGACTTTCATTTCGAACAAGGAACTATATCACCGTTTTAAAGATAAGCAATTATCTTTTACCTGCAATTATTGTTAGTTTTAAAGTATTTTCTGATCTATCATTTAAGATATTTTAATCAGAATGAAGAATTAGATATCAAATAAATTAATATGCATTTTGAACATATTAATGAGAAATCAGAGACAGATTTGTTATTTGAAACTTGTAATAATTTTGAAAACGTGAAAATTGATTATGATATATTGGCAAAAGCCATATGCTTGCTAAATGAATATGGTTTAGAATTAAAGTCTAAAAAGTTATCGATTTTTAATATTTTAATTGAGCAATTGAAACTTTTAAATTTATCCAAAGAGAGGTACAGATTTTCTTCGACCCTTTTGCAATTGTCTTTTAAAATGTATGTAATTTCACCAACTTGCTATCGTGCAATTAGAAAAACCAAGTTGTTAATTCTCCTCCATCCAAGTAACTTGAGAAAGATGGCTGCCAAGCTAAATATTTGTGATGGAACGTTTCATGTTCGAAATAAGTATTCTGAAAAGAAATTAATCAATCTAAGTCCATTTGAAAAGTATGTAAATTTATTAATGGGTGAAATCTATATCTCTCCTGAGTTGACATTTAAGGGGTCTCACGACCCTTCGAGGTTCAAAAATTCGATTTTGGGGTTTGTTTGTTTTTTTACGAAAGAACAAATGTTTCTGAACATTTTGGTACTAAATTTGTTAAGATATTTCAATTTTTTACGAAGATATGAATTTCTACGTGATGCGCGATACTTAAATGTCCTATTAAAGAGGCGTTTTAAATGGTGACTATCATCGAATTACAACGGAAAAACGAAGTGCTACGTCCAGTTTAGAGGCACGGAGGACAAAACGAAAGACAAGTAAAAGCTGATAACGAGGCACTTAAAGACTAGGAAGGTACATCATTTGCTGCTGATGTGTTTTGAATAAAGGAAAACATTTTTAATTAAAAAAATCTATAATTAAAACTTTAAACGTTTTTTTCTGAAAACGCAATTTTGGGACTTGCGCGCAACATAAAGAAAGAACTACTTGTTCAATTAGATGAAAGTGATATCTCAGAAGCAAATGAAAACATTGTTAAGACAATAGTTGAAACTGCTGGGGAAATTGGTGGTGTAACCTGTAAAAAGCACAATAGCAAATTATCTGAGAAGACGAAACAGCTCATGAAAAGGCGAAGAGATATGAAGGTGGACAATCGAAATACCAGTTCCAGGATTGAGTACATAGAACTTTGTAAAACTCTGCGCAAAAGCATGAAAGAAGACATAAGAAAATTCAACTGTGAGCTAGTAAGGGAAAGGCCATCCAATGATTAACTAATGTGGATGCAAATAATAGCATCCCTACATTTCCAGAATGGCTCATTTTTGGACATTGGTTCACTGGACCGAAGTTGTTTCTTTTGATCTCCTTCACCTATTACACATGCTTGACAATTCCCAATTGCCTCAAGTATGGTAAAACAATCGTTTTCCACACCTTTGATGACTAAATGGCAACACTACTCAGGACCAGGGAAGGGAATTTCCGATATTTTTCTTTTTTTCTTTTATATTTTGTTGTCTCTGTTGCATAATTAGGGCAATCACTTAATTTATGTGTCAAAACATTTCTTTGTTCGTGTAGTTGCTTACGTAGCAACGATGTGGATGTAAATAATAGCTTCACTCTACAGCCAAACTGGCTCATTTTGGGACATGGAGATTTCGGCCAATATGGTTTATCTGATGTCCCCTGAAACCCCTTAACGTTTGGGTCATGAATTCATGGACACCCTGTATATATACACAGGATAAGTATTCAGGCGCGTGCTTAGAAGTCAAATCAAAGTCGTTCTTCTCCTTAGCCTTTTATAAGAAAAATGGCGCTATTGAGAACATGGTACCTGGCATTATAATTTAATTTCATTTAATTCTCATTTCGCTCATTTAATTACACATGGTGAAAATACATTTTTGACAGTAACATTTAATCGTTATTGCACTCATTGTTAAACTAATATGATTTTGAATTCAACTTTAATTTAATAAAAAACTTTCTGTACTTATATACGTAGAATGCATGAATAATATTAAAAAAATCTTCAATGTTATTGAATATTAGAACGTTGAAAATGTATTCAATAACATTGAAGACTTTTTCTTTGCAGTTTTTTGATTGGTGAATAAATAATAACATTCGAATTTAATTAGAATTGAAAAACTACGTGCGTACCCGTCAAAACTTGAATGAATACTAATAAACAAAAAGAGAAAAAGCGCCCTCTGGCATTTCGTGCCTTTCGGGTTACCATGACAACTAAAATTAAAAAGTGAGAATTAAACACAATTGACATTTCTTCATGTAGCTATTATTGATTCCACCAGAATATAGTGGCAACAATTATTTTTCATTGGTTTTAACACAAATGATTATACTGTATTATTAATATTATCATAATAAAGTGGCAACAACATCCTACCTTCATTAAAACGTACCGCAAAAAAAATAACGAAAAAATTTGAAGCTTTTTTTAATTGACCTCAGTAAAAAAATTTTCAACTTTAATATTGCATCTTTCGCTTTATGTGTTGTGGCAGTTTTTAATTAGGAATCCCTGGAGGTCGGGGCTCCTGGCGGCCACCAGGTCCGTCAACCACTTAATCCGCACTACTTGGTAGGTGCTGAATTGTTTTTAAAATTTTTAAAGCATGACGCTTTTAAAGTTAATGATAAGTTTATTATACAAGAAATCATACCCATATCCAGAAAGGGGTATCTAAGGGACCGGCCCCCTCCCGAAACTAAATTTTTAATGGGACTTGGCTACGGCCTTGCATGCTGTAATTGTATCGATACATGCTGTAAAATTTTTTGAACCCCCCCACAAATTGAACCTTAGTTACGTTCTTGCAAAACACAGTGTTCGGTTGGAATAATTCATTATTCACCATCCCTCCTCCTCCAATTAAACAAAAATCACAATATGTACTTTATATATTTGATAAATCACCCGCAGAGAAAACAAAGATTTCGCGCGTCCGATGAGGTAGGATCCCACAACCTTTTCATTGCCAGTGAAATGCTTTATCCACAGATAGCTTTCAAACTCACCCCTGCGAGCCATTGCGTGAAAAAATTGATCTTATAATTTTCCATTTCCGAGCGGCAAAAAAATTATTTATCCATCCTCATCCAAAATCTCTTTGTTTACATTACACACATCAAGTCAGATGACTTGACACAGTATGGCCCTTGTTGCCTTTGCGCCATTAATTTCAACTAATCAATTCAGATGGCTATCAAATGTATAAAAAAAAGTCACTCTGGTTTTCCCCCAGCTTGCAAGATAACCTGTCACCCATCAAATATAAATATCATTGAGATTGCACGATAAAAGTCGCCGTCCACTTATCTGAAACTATAGAGGTAGGAATACATAGAGAGGAGACAAGGGCGAAGAGGAGTTAACCTAGCCTTCCCATCAGAGTGGGAGCACCTTCTGCTGTCATGCAAGACGTACTAGCAGCTTAGAGCTGCTCGTTTGGAATCTTGTAACCTCCACGGTCTTCCCTCACTCAGTGGCAGTCCTAGGCTAGGGCTGCAGACCCTAGCCCACAAATATAACCAGATTTTATTATCCTGTCTATATGTACATAGGCGGCTCCCGAGCACCCCCACTTTCTTTGTCTAGAACTGCCACTGCCCTCATGTCCAAGATGTCGGACCTCCTCTTTCTGCATAATCACCCTCGTCTCCATCAGCAGAATCTGACTACATTGCATCAGTACTTTTCCTGCTCAGCCGCTTCCTTTAGTGTTCCGTCTTATAAGCAAAGCACTTTTCCCCGCATAGTCCTGTTTTGAGACAACTGGGCCACTTCCCGCGGACGAACGTCCCATCAAAATCTACACAACAACAACGAGGCTTCCCATCATTCCCTATTCTCAAAGGTCAAGAACGCCAACTCTATAAAGCCCAGATCATTATTTCGGCCCCGCAAAATTTGTGGACAACAAATAAAGTAAGTTAGTGGAAGGCAATTACTTAATATTAATTATTATGGATGAGAATTTAAGACCCACGTTTTCCAATTTCAAACTGGATCTTTTTATATATAAAATAAAAAGTGACACACTTCTGGCCCAGGGTCGAATCGGTGACACACCGGATGAACCGGTGGGTCTTAACTATATCGGTCACCAAAGCACAGGAAAGATATTTCTTTTCCTCGTTTGTTTGTTTGTTTGTTTGGCTTTTTTATGGCGCAAGAGCATCTGGGCTATACTGCGCCACTTTTTCTTCGTATTTAAGGTTTTTGTAAGAGATATTATTGCCCTTTTCAGGGTTAACCTAATTACCAAATGGTCAATACACAAAGGCACCGAGTCATGTTTTTGTAATTTTTCTTGAGGAATTGATGGATAATGACACCCAAGTTTTCCAGCTCGAGCTACAGCTTTTTAAGTACATAAAATTTATATACATACATTTCTATATATATATATATAAAAGCTTTAATTTGAGCTGGAAACTGTAGGCGTCAAAAATATTATCCAGAGACGTTGTCAGGCTTGGGCCAGAGGGTATGAGCCTCCCTGGAAATGTCTTCAGCCCCCCCACCCCCGAAAATATTTTCTCAAAATAAATTTTTGTAGAATTTTGTTTTTAATATTTTGTACAAAATTGTGCATGGCAATGGAAATTGTTCTTTGACGTTAAAAATATATTTAAAATATATTTCTACGGCAGACCTTATGTACATCTTTTTGCTTTTTTTTCTTTTTTTTTTCAGAAGTTTGAATCTTCCTCTATTCCATAA
>QLNU02015003.1:8959090-8978048 GCA_006491805.2 Dysdera silvatica | reverse complement strand
GAGGAATCCGAACCTCTTAAGGCCTGGGGAACCAAACCCCGGACTACAGTGAGCAGTGCGATCTTTTATGAGATCTCTGAGTAAGCGTTCTTTTTGCACTGCTGGGAGTCGAACCCGGATTAGCCGCGCAATAGGAGAACGCGTTACCACACTGCGCCACCGCAGGGCCTGATGTCATGCATTTTGCTCTTTTGAGACGAAAATGTAGGAGAAACATTTGCTTCGCTTGCACAACCTCCATACAACTTCTATAAAGTCTTATGATATTCTCACTATAACAGTCTTGTGTGTGTTTTGTATTGATTTCTTGGCATTCTAATAAATTAGAACTGGGCATTTACATTTCACAAGTTAACACACATCAAATGCTACAATTTTAAAAATTTGGTGTCTTGTAGATAACTCATTCCATTTTATTTCTTTTCAATTAACCAGGGGTCCCATTCACATTGGAGAAAAAAATTCCCCCTTTTTCAGAAAAATCCAATTCACATTGGTTGCAGGGAAAACGCCTCCATGTTTGCGGGAAATTTAGCAATTCAAAACAGAAGTCAGGAAAGTTTTCTATGAAAAAAATTCACTGAACAAAAAATGTTTATTTTGATGTTCTTCACCTGTTGCACATACTTGGCAGTTCCCAACTCTTTTCTAGTGTGTTAAAAAAGGCAGTTTTAGGCTTATTTTCACTACATAGTAACACAGATTAGGAAATGGAATTCTGGATTTCTTTCTCTACTGTATTATTAGCTCAATCACCTAAATTATGCATCAAAAAATGTATTTAATTCATGTAATTGGCTACGTAGCAATGACATGTAATTAAACAATAGTTAATCTCTACAGCCAGAGCGGCCCCTTTGTGGACAGAGGGATATGGGTAAATAAGCCTTATTTGGTGTCCTCAATAACTTTTTTTTTTGTCAGTAGAGTTCAGGACCACCCTGTATATATCTAGGTAGAACAGGGTTCCCGCTTAAATTGGAGAAAAAAATTCCCTGACTTTTAAAGCAAAATTCCCTGATCAATCACAAACAAATCTTTCAACTAAACTTAACTTTGGTTGTGGGGAAAATGGCTTCATGTTTATGGGACATTTAGCTATTAACAATAGAAGTTAAGATTTTCCCTAACTTTTTTAGGTCTGACCAAAGAATCCCATTTTTCCCTGACCTTTAGGAGTGATTTCAAATTCCCTGACAATCCCAGGTTCTCCAGGTGTGTGGGGACCCTGGTAAAACCAATCTTTGACCGACTCAATGAACTACGTTGTTCACCTCGGGTTGGAGGCAAACTAACAACTTTCAGGGTGCTAGGCTTGACTGAGTCATCAGTCTTTTTAGTGCTTACCTTGTCCATTAGAAAAATAATGGATTGATAATCAGTAGACAGAAATCGATGAATAATCGATGGATGATTGATAAGGCAATTAAAAAAATCACTCGAATGCGTATATATGGAAGACAATCCTTATACATAATACAACACTCAGTAACATAAAATAAAAGACAAAACAATTGATACGATGGATAAATGCTACGTTATGAAGACAACACAGCTAAAACCAAATAATACTGAACAATAAATGAATAATAATAAACAAAACGTAACTTTATATATTTTACAAATGGAATAACCGAGTAAAGCACGGTTGAAGATTTCTCTTTTGTGCTTTGGCAATAGTGATGAGCAATTACCAGATGAAGAAACTTTCAAAACGGTTGCACTGTGCACTGTTAAGCTCTCAGCATTCAAAACCGTTACAAGGCACTGTTAAGCAACAATACAGCATACTTCAACACTGGTAATTGCACTGAAATGTTCAACAATTGTATTTATGGGAATGCTGTTCCTGAATTATAGAGGAATGTTGGGATTGTTTGCAAAATCCTGCAATTTAAAAAACAACAACAAAAAACAAGAGCACCACCATGTGCTTGGATTGAAATCCCGAATATCTGGATTGCCATATGTGATAAAAATATCTTCGCAGTACACATACTCTGTTCCATAAATTCATAAAATCCCCGCTACATAAGGAATAGGTAACTAAAAAACCTGTGATGTTAACGAAGTGCGAACGAGAGTCCTATAAACACAAACTATATAACAATGTTAACAACATAGGATGACACACCATTGTCAACGTAAAAAAAAAGTCAACCGCTGAGTAAAATACATCTAAAATATCCTCACATAACAAATAGAAGAATGCATCGTTATACAACAACATATGAGATTCAAATTGAAGGTTTTTATCATAGGTTTATACACTAATGTGTATGTATAATAAGGAAATATCAAAAACATGATACTTCTTCTTAGGTTAAAAAATTTGGTCAACGGCACAAACAATAAGTAAAACATAAGCATCGTCCCTTCTTTCATGAAAGTATTGTAAATTGGTCTGAAGGCACGTTTCACCAGCATTAATGAAGTAGAGTAGCAACCACTGCGTGACAACTGCTGTAAATGAAAGCTGCAACTACGTTGGCCCATCTTCCAATTTCCTCCACACAACCTAAGTAATGAAATAGAGAAGAATGATTTCGAATTAGTATAACAAATATTAATTACATTTGTTAAATACACAACTCAATTGCAGATTGGGAGGGATTGTTTCAGAAATGGAAAGAAGCTGACACCCCCTCCTCTGAAATAGTGAGTATGGGAAGATCATGAGTGCAGTTAGCCTCAGCTGCTAAATAGTTATCAACACTGGACTGGCAACCTGAAGGTTGTGGGTTTATATCCAGCCTTTGAATCATGTTACTTTTCTCTTTCCTCGGCCAATTTATCAGTAAATAAACGACGCTAAGCATTTGAATTTAAAATTGTGGAAGACTGGAAAATAATATGAAGAATTCTCAGATTTCAATGACTTACATTACACATTTCTTTAACTAAGGCTTTTTCACCTTCTGCTAGTTCTTCGGACTCAACGTCACTTTCCAGGGATTTTTCCAACTGTTCGTGAACTTGCAACACCTGAAATACAAAAAGATAAGCAATACACGATCATTACACTTGTAAAAGACAACTGCTGGGATCTTTTCAATTTCATTTCATTTGTTTGTGGTTTTACGGCTCAAAGACTACAATGGTCATGCTGCACTGGGACCTACTGTTTTCAGAGAAATCCGAACCTCTTAAAACTTAGGGAACCAAACCCCGGACTACAATGAGCAGTGCAATCTTTATGAGATCTCTGAGTAAGTGTTCTTTGCACTGTTGGGAGTCAAACCTGGATTAACGGCGCACTAGGTGAACACGTTACCACATTTCACCACCACAGGGCCATCTTTTCAATAGATCGCTCATATAATCAAAGACATAGCTCAAAGAATCAAAGACATAGATATGTCTTTAAGTTTTACCATGTTTGGCGCAGTATAGCCCAGATGCTCTTGCGCCATAAAAAATCCAAACAAACAATAGATCGCTATATCGCAAAGAGTCACTATAATGGGTCCCCTGTACTCGCTATTCATCACACAAGATGCAATAAAATACATACTATTAGTAACTAAATGTTTTCTTTGGTCTTAGAATCTTTTTTTGGCACAATATTTCTCTGAGTGTTGTATTTCCTCCGAAAATTATGGTAATTAAAATACATGCATTAAGAATAATAAAAACGCGATAATTATTTTTTTATACGATGCACGGACAGCAAGTGTCATGCTGTTCTAAGGCCTACAATTTTCCAAGGAATCTTAACCTCTGTAGCCAAGGTAACTAAACCACAGACTATGGAGCGATGGCATGCGTTTTACGATACCATTGGGAGTCAAACCTGGATTAATAGCATGTTAGAATATAGGTTAGTGGACATACATCTTTCTGAGGAATATAAACCTCCTGAGGGTTAGGGAATCAAACCCTAGAACTACAGTGAGGAGCAGGATGCTCATGGAGAAAGGAGTTCCCTGACTTTTGCAGGTTTTACCTGACTGATCACACACAAAACTTTGATTTGAACTTCAGTTTTGGGGAAAATAACCTGATGTTCGCGTGATAGTTATCTTCCTGGAATGGGTTATGAAGGTTCCACCTAACTTTCCTGACCAAATTGTTTTGTTTTTCTCCATTTTTTAGGGACGATTTCAAATACTCTGACAATTCCAAGTCGCATGGGAACACTGGAGAAGGCCGTCAGTGAGCATTTTTTTTTTTGAGTACCATTTGGAGCTGAACATGGGTTATCGGCATTCAAGAAAAAACATGTTAAAAGCTGCCTTTTACCCGATTATAAAACTTCCATGCGTTTAAAGTTTGATGAAGCAAATGAAAAGGGTGTACATCTTTCGGATATACAATGGGCCCTGACTTAGATTTAGGTTTGTGAATTCGCTAGAGCAGCAGTTCTGAAATTGTGCTCTGCGAGAACGTTTAAATGAATAATAAACGTGCCAAAATCATAAATTTATATGGCCATGAATATATGTGCAGGTAAATATTAGGTAAAAATTATTTAGTCTCCGCCGCATGCTGAGTATCAGTGTAGATAGTAATTATTGTAGACAGAAATACATGTATTGCGACACGTTAGAAAGCTTTGCCCAGTTGCGCCTTTTCAGAACCATGTGAAAATATGTTTAGATGAGTTTAAGATCAACCTGCTGGATGTCTTGACATTGCTTAAAACTATATGATGAAAAGTAATGTCAAAGACAATTATCAACTGTTTCAGCAATACAGGATTTGTTAGAAATGACATAGCACAAGGTATCATAATGGAAGAGCAGGCTGAATTCGACATAATCGATGCACGAGTTTATGGTGTTCTTCCCGATTCCATTACATTTCGTGAACATGTCTCAGTGGACGACAACATGATGTTAGGGTGTCTACCCAAATTTTGTATCAAAGTTCGACTTTTCTAGGTTTGCCAGACCAGTAACAAATAATTTCATTTTCTTGAATCAATAAAGTTGCTGAACTAAAATTTTTTACTTATTGTCAACTACTACTTTTTTTTAAATTTAAATTTGAGTTATAATTGTAATGTTTTCTATCTGTCCTACATGTTTTGACATATCATGCCTCATTTTAATGGTTCAGCCATCATCAGAATTCAGATTAAAAAACAAACAAACTGCATAAACTTATAAAAATTATAAAATACTGTTGTAATTAGCTGAGTAAGGATAAATTATTATTAATAATAATAATAAGATATAGCTCTGGCCAAATTTAATATCAAACTTCCTTAACTTTTCCAGACCAAATCTTAACGGATTTTCAGTCACTAATTTTAGTAAACAACATAATGCATTAAAATTTGCATAATTGAAACAAGTTTTAATACGATACAATCTACTAACACAAACTCCAAAGCCATTTATAACTTAATAACACTGAATTAATTTTTTTTTTTTTAACAATAAAAACTTGCTTTAATTGAATACTTAGAATGTTTTCATTCGGTCCCTTTCGTGATCATTATAAACAAGTTTAGCTATATAATTGAAAAGCTAAGGTTTCATCTTTTATTCAATTTAAAAAAATGTGTATACCTATATATAAGGAAAGAGACTGGTATGATCAAAATCCCTTACAGATTAGAAAATTTAGTTAAAAACAAATGTTTTTCCAAGTTTTAGTTTTATATTTGCCAAACGATTTCTCCTAAGATATATTGGGTTTAACAATTTTATATAAATTACATTAGTTTTAGTGCAAAATAGTAATTTTTGGAAGAAGTTTAGTCAAAAGTATAAGTTTTTCAAAATTTCCAGTACGCAATGCACTACGAAAAATATAGTTCAAGAAAATCATTTTAACAAGCTGTTTATTATAATAATTTAAAATTTCCCTGGCTTTTCTAGGTTTTCCAGATGAGTAGACACCCCATGATGTTTGGGTGTTGAAATGGATGCTGAAATAGTTGATGTCAGTTAATGAGGTTTGACTGTATTTAAAGCTTTACCATATCTTTAACAGAAAAAAAAAAGTTATTTAGAAGTTGAAAAACAATTTGTGCTCTTGGTATCGGACAAAATATTGACTAACAACTTGAAAAATGTAGTTAGGTAAAAGCAGCCAAATATGTACATGCTTTTGCAATAATGGACAGAACTCCGTGCCGAATGTCGTTCCTGAAAAGTGCTCCGTTATGTATTTCTCTCCTTCGTTGTGTCCATGTCGGAGATGTGGCATGACAGCTAGCAGGATAATGTCGAGTTATTTCGTTTTGCCCTGGTGGCATTGGCAATAACATAAAAACCAGTTCTAACAGTGGCTATTCCTCTTTCCCTTCTCGTACACTGGCGAGGGCCTAAGCGATTTATGGATTACCTTATTAAATAGAAATGCATATGCATTAGGAATCCTGTTTTCTGTTGGATATACATAGTTTTTTAAAGTTTGAGTTTCTCATGTTGTGGCTAACAATGTTCGCCTTTTTTTGAGACGTACTAATCTGAGTTTAATTCCCAGTTCATGCTTTTGGCTGGAGCCGATATTACGCATACCGCTTGCCTTCCACTCCTGTCGTGCAGAGGGTTATCTATCTCGCCGCGCTGGAATGGTTCTCTATGTGTTCTTGCGATGCCGTGTTCCTACTGTATTCACTGCTGTACTTACCGATTTATTTTCGGTCTTTCTTCAGCGAGCTTCAATAATTCTTAATTAAACTGAGTGACTATCCTGACAGCTCTGAGTATCCTTTTTTTAAACAGTTTACAGCATCGAACTATTATAAATATGGAACGATTTATCCAGAACCTTCTGCGTGTGGTATTTGATATACCTGCATTGTAGTATGCATATTGTGTTACCAATTATTTTAAGTACCTATAACTGCATATTGTATGTCTAGTTATCCTGAGAACTTAACTGTGTACCTTTTTTTTTTGGTAATTGTGCATTCGCGTATACGTGTGTGCAATAATACAAGTCATGTTGGTGCAATTGTAATTGTGATATTTTTCTTTGCAATAGTTGACTTCTTTGTTGTGCAATAAACTAGGTTGATTTAAGTGATATCTGAATTTATTATGTCAATCCATTCATGAACCCACTTCTCTTAAAGAGAGGTTACTGCGCAAGAATTAAATTATAGTTACGAAAATTCTGGGCACTAGTAGTGACCACCAACACCTTAAAAGTGTTCTGAAACTAAAAAAAAGTTTGGAAACTGCAATTTTGGGGCATTAGCCAATGTAGAAAGTTGATATGGGGGAGCGGTGTGTGACCGTCATCAACACTCCTGCATGCATCAGTGCTCTACAGTTTAACACATTAAACACCACGCCAGTTTTACGTGCCGTTCCGTTCACGCCACAGTTAGCCGTCAAGCGGGACCTTCTGGGGCGCTCGCCTGCGAGCCAGAGTATAAACAGATGTCAAGTAACGTAGCCCGGATTGAGGAAAACAAAGCTGATGTCGCCTAAATTAAATGTTCAGTCTCACAAGTACGCAAGAACCGACACGAACGCGGCGATAACAAGAAAGAAAAATCTGCCGCCAGTACTTAGGAACCAGCATGGCGTTTAACGTGTTAAATTTAAATCAATACAAAAAATATTTTAAACTCTTACCTTCATTGCATGTACTACAGCTTCCGGTTTTGCTATCGAAGTCAGATCATTAGCGACCTAAAAATAATTGCTTTTGTTAGTAAAAGTCCCTGTACACACATACACACCGATATTTGAAATTATATGGCGATAAATGCAATAACTTGGTGTTTTATAACACAAGAACAATCAATATCATAGTTTACCAGGGCTTGCAGTTTTCCGAGGTATCCAAACATGCGAAGACAAATTCCAGTCTTTGGATTGATTAAAAAAAAGGGTGCGGGTACCATTGAGAGACAAACCCGGATTTATCATACGGTAAATACACGTACCACCACTATACTCACCACAAGGTGTACAAAAAGTTAATGGGAATACAGAGCAATGAAGGCAAAAAAGTGAATTCTTTGCACGCTATTTGGTGCAGTCTCTTTTTCTCAAGTGAATGTGAAAGAAGAAACGTGAATAAGAAAGTGTTGAAATTGTTGCTTAGCGCGAAAGAAATTGAAGGAGCATGGTACGAGTAACATTTGCTGCTACGTTTTTGAGCACCAGTATAGATGCAAGCATGGTTTAAATGTTAAAAAAAAAAAAAGTAGGAAGAGGAAAATTTTAAAACTGGCAAGAACAGTGATTACCTGTAAACCGCGGGCATCTCTCATGTTAGCATTAGACCAACCATTGTGTTTTACATACAGATCCTGCATCACTTTGTCCTTTTTCTGAAACACAGATATAAAATATGTGCTGCTTTGTTGAAATGTCACGTATACATAAATTACTACACAACTAAGCTACATATATATCATTATCATCAGCCATTTTCAATCCAACCATTGCAGGATGAAGGTCTCTCTGTTATCACACATACATGTAGTGCGATGAAAGAAATACAGAGGAAGCAGCCTTAAGCTCACTACATCGGAAAGCTTGACCTACAGTTTAACAAAGAATTCGAACTTTGGTCACCCATAGCTAAAGTTCTGCACTAAGGCGGGACTTGTTTTGTCACCCCCACCCACTACAGAATGACTGCAACTGATGATGCTTTGTAACAACACTCGGGGTCAAGTGCCGGTATCCTTGACAGAGGACAGTTGTGGGACATATACATATATGACACAATTCACAGTCCATTGCTGCCTGCAAAGAGCTCTTCGATAACAATACATGCAAATGATTGAACTAGTATCCTTGTGCAAAGAAACATTTGGGGGCCACCCACCCCCAATTGTAGCCCAAATTAGAATTAATAGAATAAAGAAAATAGCAATAAATGCTTTATTTTTGTGTTTTTATGACACAAGGATAGAAAAGATCATGATGCGTTAGCACCTACAGTTCTTCTTGTAATCCAAACTTCTAAAGGCCTAAGGAACCATACCCTTGACTACAACGACCAGTTAGTCGGTAAGCGCGGTTTTTTTTTTTGTTTTTTTTTTTAATGACTGTTCAGAGTCAATCCTGGGTTTATGGCAAGAGAGGCAAATGCATTACCAATGCACTGATGACAATGTAACGATGTTTAATTAATTGCTCTAGCTGGTGCACGCCCCAAGCTCTATGTGAGGGTCCTTTTCCTGATGGGACTACAAGGCACATCCTATGCTGTGATGGCAGCACTCCAGAGCCACTCAATCAGCCATAATATGAAAAAAAATTTAATTTTGAAATTTTTTCTTTGTGAATGATGTTTCGTGAGCATCTTTCTCAAAATAACTTTAGCTCTTTTTTTGTAACAGTTGAAAACTGTTTACAATTTATTTTGATTTTTTTTTCAATATGGCGGGCATGCACAACATACCCGTGTCAGCCATGTTGAAAAAATCACCAAGGGATGCATATTCTCAAGTGACACCTGTCATACATCATATAATGAATAAAATATAACATACGCCATCTCGAAAGCCATGTTTTTCTTCTTCCAGATCATGCACCCTCCTTTCAAGGTTTCGAATGTATTGCAGAACTTGTGCTAGAAGAGAGAAAAAAAAATCACAAAATCACAGCAAAACCTGGTCATAGTCATAAAGCTAAAATTCATTAATATTAAATTCCAATATACACATTAAAATACAAAGTTCATTCTTTAGAGTTCCACATTGGGTACGTTAGGTCTGTTAAGTAAGAAATAGATATATTAGTTACAAAATGAGTTAAGCTGGATGTTTTAGAGTTTTAGGACTAAAAAATTCTTCGTATATATATTCATTTGTTCGTATATTTTATGACCTGAAACTGTGCTATTCATCATTCAGGATAGGACCCAAGGGCACCTGAAAAAAGGAAGCCCTAAATTTAGGTTCCTTTTTTAGGAAGTTTTTTCTGGCAGAATCCCAGATTAGAAATCCCCCATGGAGAAATCATCCTATTGGACAATATTAGATGAGCATTTTCAGTCCCAGATTTAGTGAAAATATCCCAAGGTTTGGATGTAGCTTTTCAAATGTTCATAGCATTACTTCTTGAACTAGGGGCAAGAGAAAGCAAGTTTTGAAATTTTTTTTTCCTATGCTAGAAAATTTAATGAAACATTTTGTTTACGTGTATTTAGAACAGGGTTGACCTTCTGCTGGCAGAAACCAGTTTTTGTAGTACCAGTGGCAGAAACTGGTTATAACAAGTTTTAACCAGCAGAAACTGATAAAAGTACAGAAAACAGTATTGTATCATTTAGTAAATGAAAGATTACAAATATATATTTTTATTGCAATAACTTCGTATATATCATATACTGATTATAAAGCTTTATATTAATTACTTCAATAATTAAAAAATACTCCGGGCAAATTGACGATTTCTTACAAACACCATCTTTTGAAGGCCATATTATTTAACTTACTGACCCATACTATGCCTATTTCATCTTATTTACCTTTTTAAAACTTTGGTTATAAAATAAAAACAACAAAACTGACAGATAGTCTGTAAGAAAAAGCCTCAGCGGTTTATGACCAATCGGATAAGCTATATCACTGTCAATGAACAACTTTTTTTTTCCAAGTCCGTTATAAAGCATAGGGTATCTGTTTAGAAATAATCAGAGACAAGGTGCTTGGCTAAAGGAATACATAAACACTATGAGACTACAAACCTGGCAATACCAAATTTGGTTTGGTTCAAACCAAACTAGAACTGTATGAAGGTTTTATGTCGGAATGCAATGAACCTGATCTATGAACATTTCAAAACATCTGCAAGAACAATAAGATTTTTGCCAAATGTTGAACTGTAAAGTCATCCGGAGTTACCTAGTGGAGTGATTTTTTGAGACAGAAATTTTCCACAGAGGAAGGGGATTCTCCAAAGGAAAATGCCCAATAAAAGGGAGCATATAAACTTGGGACTTTTCCTTTTTTCTCATTACTTTTACTTAATAAAAAGAGTAATTGGCACCAGAAACATTACGTAACTTATAAAACCTTATACCAGTGTCAAAATAAAAGCAAAATAAAACCAGAAATAAAGTGTCAAAATAAAACCAGCCAACCATTCTATTAATGGTAGTATGCTGTAGAATGGTTGGCTGGTTGTAATTTTATGGCACAAGGACAGCAGTGGTCAATCTGTGCCAAACAAGGTGAGCTGTAGAATCGCCTCGATGAAACTTTATATTGTTTTGCTTAAATACTATTAATCTATAACAGGGTTGTCCAACATATGGCCTGCCGACAACTGTTTGGAATAATAAAAATTCCAGGACTTCAAAACAAAAATTGTAGATTTTTTTTAGAAATAAGGAAAAAACTGCCCAAACAACATGGGAGACCATAATAAATTACTGTGCAAAATTTTGATGTCTAATTATATAATCCATTACTTTTTTCTTTTAAAACGAAACTCATTGAAACTTCTGACCCACAAGATCCGTGAAAATTTTTCAAGTGGCCTGCTGCCCAAAAAGTTGGATAACACTGATTTATAACTTTGTTATTATATATTCGTATTGTTTATTTTTGTTTGTTGGGTGGCTGCGACTTGTCAAGTCTTCATGTCCATTTTTTCACCAGTTTTCCTCTAGTCAGCTTGTTCTTCGCACAACATAGATTTTTTTTTTTTTCCTCTCCTGGGTAGAAATACGAAATAGGAAAGTTGACAACTTGAAAGATACTTGTTATGAATATAATAATACAACACTGCCCTACCCATTCTTTTTCAAATTTTGCAATAAATTGCAGATTTATGATTTTTTTTCTTTCCAAAAATAAATACAAATCACACATTCATATAATAGCATCAAAACCGCTGTATATATTGACAATTCAAATAAGTTCGCAGATAGATCTTGAGGTGTATTTAAAGGAATTTATATAACGTTATATGTAGCACCAATCGCATAATGCTATATGTAACATCAATCGTATAATTAATGTTATATGTAGCGTCAAAACCACTGTATTGCAGTGGCAATTTGAATAAGTTAGCAGATAGGTCTTGAGGTATATTTAAAGGAGATGGGTAAGGAATGATAGCCTACCATTGATGACAGATCGGTGCCGTTGGATTGCATCATCAACGTTTTGAACTGTTCGAGAATTGGAAAAAGAAAGATTTCGGACAGACGGCATTAAAACACACAATTCCTCGTTATTTGTGGAAGAGCTACTCCCGTCTCCATCATCTCTTCGTCCATTTAAAGGACCTCCACAGCTACCACATGTTCCTCGAACACGTTCATCATCCAAATACAAGCACAATTCCTATAAAAAATGTTTATAATTCAAAACATAAATATATATTTAAATCTTGCTTAATGCGAGGCACGCGATTCTCGAAAGTAGAGTGATATGCAGATCCCTATAAGATTATGTTACAACATTACCATTATACAGGGTGTCCCAAAAAACCTTGACCGCCCCTCTATTTCCTTAAATATTGATCCTAGACATATGTGTTAAATTGCAAAGTGGCATAAGAAAAGGGGCAGAATTTTATGAAATCGATTAAAATCGCAGAGAATTATTTTTTGAAAAAATACAAAATTTAAATTTTTATACAGTCCCTGTACACAAAAATTTCCAATAAGTGAAATGTGCCTCATACTCCAATAGGTCAATATACAAAATTTCAGCATTCTAGTGGAAAAAGAACCAGAGATATGAAGACCCAAAATAATGTGACTTAGCAGAATGAATTACCCCTCTTCCTGGCGCATGTACTTATTGTTCCCTTCAAAAAGTGTTGTCAGTCAATTATTTTGGGCTTTCATATCTCCGTTTTTTTTTTCCCACTAGAATGCTGAAATTTTGTATATTGACCCATTGGAGTATGGGGAACATTTTACTCATTGTACATTTTTGTGTACAGAGACCATACAACAATTTAAATTTTGTATTCCTTCACAAAATAATCCTCTGCAATTTTAATCAATTTCATAAAATTCTGCACCTTTTTTTTACGCCACTTTCCAATTTAGTACATATGTCTAAGATCAATATTTAAGGAATTAGAGGGGCGGTTAAGGTTTCTGGGACACCCTGTGTAAGACACATTAACAGAGTGTGCATCAAGTTCTTGAGAAGCATGAATTTTTTAAGACACACTGAGTAGAAAATATATATATATACAAAATAACACAAACATTATAGTTTAAAAAGATTTTAAGACATTAACAATTCTTTCAGAAGCCACATGTTACCTTCTTTTTGAGATATATATGGTTATTCCTCATGACACAGACATATAGAATGAATTAGATAATTTTTTTTTTCTTGTTTTTTCACGCATGAGAAACCTTTGCCCCTTCGCTTCTCCCACTCAATACGCATCACACAGAGCACGCATGCTGAGGTTTCAAGCCAAAACAAAACAGCCAAAAAAGCTGCATATCTTATAGCACAAAATCAAGTTTTCGATGCACATTAAGGACCGTGATCGATTTCCCCACTTGTATTTGACTTCAAGAGCTGATATGCGGACGAGAAATAGTATAAATACTATAAATAAATATATTTCTTTTAAATAAACCACAGGGGTTCTGAAGCGCCAATGGACAAGTTACTACTGACTGGCACTGACAGTTTTACAAGGAATCCAAGCCTTTATTGCTTAATTAATCAAGCTCCTGACTATATAATGAGCAGTTAATTAGTAAGCGTTCTGTTTTCTTCCGCACAGCTGGAAATCAGAATTGGATTAATGGCAGATTAGGTGAATGTGTTGCCACTGGAGAGCCATGAAACTAATTATATTTATATATTATTAATTACTTTTAATTCGAGATTGTCCCTAATTAACTCTTGTTGCTTATTTTCTAGTTCCTGTAATTTGTTTTGATAAGTGGACACTTCTTGTCTCATGACACTGGCGGTATAGCGACCAAACCGCTGCCACTCCCTTGCTAGTTTCCGGCCTTTCTGACGATCATCATCGAGAAAGCAACACAAGTCCCGTAGCTCTTGATTATCATCTTGGAATCGCTGATTTACGTCCTTTAAACTACGAATTTCATGAAGATGTACCTATTAAGAAAAATTAATAAAGTAAATAGAACAAACAAATATGAAGATAAGTGATTTCAATAATTATATACAACAATGTTCAATGATACAACTTTTCCATAAACAAAGGACAACAACTTCTTAAATGAATAAGGTAATGCATAGATGTGCTAAAGACAAAAAGTGTAGAAATTGACGTAGCACCACAAAGAATATAATCAGTAGTGTAGGAAAAGGGGACTTATGGGCTGAAGCGGAGGGCTTCATTGGATATCAAAATATATGAGAAAAAGAGACAGTCTCTTTTAGACAAACAGTGCTTCTTTTTCTCCTATGCATGAAGCTCTAGTTTGAGCTTAAAGCGTGGGTGGCAGAAATCGTTATCTATAAAATCAGCTCAGGAAAATTACAAAAAATATGCTCCGGTGGCCTTGTGCATTGACCATTTGGCAATTGTGTTAACTCTGTGGAAATAAAGGATAAAACTCACGGTCACCACAGGCCGCAGGGATACTAAATTTTGGTGAATGGTGATTAAAGATATGTCCTCAGTCGCTATCTCACTCGCCACTTTGTTTCCCAATGCAATCCTGCAGAATATAGACCGGTAGTGAAACATGCAAAAGTTTCAACTGAACACTTTGATTCCGTACTTGCAATTAATTTGTGATCATTTTCAGTGAAAAGCAGACAACCAAATTTTAATCACTAATTAAAAGTGTGAAAAATAAATGTGCCTTTGTCCTTTTAATCTTAAGGCATTTATATAAAAATGTTAGTTCAATTTTTCAAAATTAACGCAATTTTTAGACATGTGTAAATAAAATTTAAACTGACCATTTTTTTTAGATAAGTATATATATATATTCCTGTGATTTATCTTTCATTATATTAAGAGAATAAAGATAATTAGAACAAAACATTTAGGGATATAAAAGATGCAAGACTAGTTAGTCGAAGTTATTTTTTATTTATAAAATCATGTTTATTTAATATGAATTATATGATTTTGAGGTCCCACAAAAGTGCTAACTTGAATAAAGTGTCCCCTAATAAAAAGAACTCAGCTGACCAGTGGCCCTAAACCAAATACCTGTGTTTTAAGCTTCATGTCGAAGGTAATAATACATTAAAAAGAAAAGCTCCATTCTGTGTTTCGTAATTTGATTCTAGCCAACAATAAAGAAATGGAAAGTGGGGGAGAGTCAGTCTCTCTCTACGTACCTGCATTCTCTGATTGAACTCTTTGATCATTGTTCCATGATTCATCATTCGTTTCAGGCTTTCAGATTCGATCTTTCGGAACCTGCGTACCAATTCTTGTGGAGGAAGTCGGAGTAGTTCTTCGTCTGAAATCTGATTATTCGGAGTAGCCATGGCTTGTCATTGATACCGAAGATGAACATCATGCAGATGCCAAAGTGGAAGATGCATCAGAAATTCATCATCTGCCACACCTGTGTAATTACACATATTAAGTAAAATGCTGAATAGCGCACACATAATGCATTTGATCTGCACACAGTGGTGTATTTGTGTTTCAAAATTTGTCGATTTCATGGGTCAACATTAGCTAAGGTTATATTGCATGACACTAACAAGGGAAGTCCCTAAGGCGCCATGCAAACTTCATGTTCAAATTATGTTTTTCGGGTTACTTTTGTGCTAGAGAGGAAATAATACCCTTTAGGAAAAATCCTCGATGTCAAGCGTTTTCGACATATGGGGTGTTGAAGTCCAAACATTGAACACTTTATGAAGATTCTGAGGGCGCTATTCTATGTGCTACCGGTGAGATTTTTAGTATGGGCAGATTTCTTGGGATGAGAAATACAATGGTAAAACCGAAAATCATGAATTATGCAAGTCAAGGGTAATTCTAAGGGAACGATGAACGGGAAGTGAGACATGGGTGCCGATGGCATAAAAATATTGGGGGGGGGGGCAATATACCAGTGGCAGGCAGCTTGTTGTTAACCAGGGTCGTAGCCAGTAGGTGGTCACAAGGGCCTGTCGCCTCCCCCCATCCCAAAATGTTTTTGTTACCAATACTTATTCATTAGTGAGTTTGTAACTTTTTTTGCTTCCCCCAAAAAAATCTGGTTAAGGTCCTGTTAACAACTCTTTACAGGGATAACAGACAACAACAAAGCAGTGTTTAAGTTAAATGTGCTTCTGCTTGATGACATTCACTTTACCATAAAATTAATATTCTAGTTACATTTCCAGTTTCATTTTCGCATACAATGCTCCTTACTAAATTTCGTATTTATTATGCTAATAGTGATGGTGTAGACAGTCCCTTTAATTTATGTCGTTGATAATGAGCGTAGAGGGCCAAAAATTTCCTTGAGCTTGCAAAATTAAAATTGGGAAAATGTAGTTGTGGTTGTAACGTTATTAAAAACGTTCCGTTTGAAAGTTGAAATAATAACACGTCAATGAAAACGCTGCCATGCAGAAAAGAGAGCTATATACAGAGTTTTTGATAAATTTGACCGACCGTAGCTAGAAGGGTGTTGTTTGTGTAATTGCCAGTTACAGATTTTGTACTTCGCCAATGTTTCAGCGCTTGTAGCTCGCCGTTAAATTCAGATATCCTGACGGAAATAACGTCGTCTTATAAGACATTTTCTGTTCTTTCAAACATATGCTTATTTTGCGTGTAGATCTTTCAGTAACCTCACAAATTTTGTTTTTTCAGATGATGCATTTTCCTTTTTTCTACCATAACTCGTAAACGGATAGAGATAGGACAAGGTTGCAATGGTTTTTATGCTCCACATGGGCTCTTCTATCACCCCCTTTTGTTTGGCAGATTAGGTCAAATTATATATATATATATGATTCATATATTTACCTTGGCCAGCTGATTTCAATGGATGGCAACATTATGAAAGAACTCAACAGACGTATTAAACTTGGCTGGAGTGCATTTGGAAGAAACAGTTTTATCCTGAAGGGGAAATTGCCTTTGTGTCTAAAAAGAAAGGTCTTCAACCAGTGTGTATTGCCAGTCCTCTCTTATGGATCAGAGACATGGAGTCTAACAGTTGGAGCAATACGAAAGTTACAGACAACGCAAAGGAGCATGGAGAGGTGCATGCTTGGAATAACTAGGAGAGATCGAAAAAGAAACACTTGGGTGAGAGAGCAAACTAGAGTAGAGGACATCATTGTTAAAGTAAAAGGGCTGAAATGGCGATGGGCTGGGCATATTGCAAGAAGAACTGATCAACGATGGACAACAGAAATTCTGAACTGGATTCCAAGAGACCACCGAAGACCTAGAAAACGTCCTCAAACTAGATGGGTGGATGAAATAAGAAAACAGGTTGGGGTGACGTGGAAGCGAATTGCTCAGGATAGACTTGTGTGGAAAGCATTTGGAGAGACCTTCATCCAGCAGTGGATAGATAATGGTTGAATATGATGATGATGATATATATATATATACTAATTTATATTACAGATATAAAGTTAACAACCATTAGTAGAATATTGCAATGTGTGTAGCCATGTTGAAATATAAAAGCGTTGGAAACATTTGGTATAAAATTCCTTATAAAAATAATTGCAACTAAAAATAGTTCCGATGACCCTTCAGAAACCAGTTTGCGACCTCCAGAACCACTGCCCCAAACAGTTATTTCAAATTTGCCTTTTTGCAAGTAATCATGAATTCAATACTTTTTTGGGCCTCTCTCAAGACAACACCCATGGCAGCTCTTGCTTCGCAAATGCCTAGTTAAGTCCCTGATATAACTTAAAATTAATAATTCAATTGGCCAGGATCAAAAAATTCCGTCCCACCTTTGCGAACTTCTCATCAAAAACTTGCCCTTATAGGTTTCAGCTAACTTAGCCTATTAGTAAATCTATCACTGCCCCAGGTCTTCCCTAAGAAAATAATGCTTCATTCCTATATATATGAAGAGTATCACTACATGTGAAAATAATTTTTCTCTTTATTTTACGCAATTATTCAAATTAACGTTTTCAGAACTAATTTATTTTTGAGCGTCCAGATGCTGCCCCTCTCCTTCAGGTTTCGCAGATAGAATTATTAGGTACAACAGTTTTAAAAATTTTCAAATCTGATATTGTGGAAGTCTATATTATCCTATTTATGATGTTTGTTTGTTTGGATTTTTATGGTGCAAGAGCATCTGGGCTATACTGCGTCATATCTTATTTATGAACAATTTATGTCAACGCATCCATTACACATATTTATTCTGCATTTGTACATTTATATTACAGAATATCCTTTCTAACAACCGTCAAGTTTGGAAAATGTTATTTTTGAGCTCCGTGTTGCCGTTTCTAGGCATGTGCCTTGTGGGCCTACTTGAAACTTGGTATTTGTCACTGATACAGTGGTGTAGCCCTAAAAAAAATGTAGCTAGCGCTCTTCTAAATCAGGAATGGATCCACTGGGGGCAAGTCGGGAACCCCCTAACCAGTCAATAGCCCATTAATCTGATAGGGACAGAAACTATCATCATGTATGGGTTGTTGAGCTGACAACATCCCCCACCACCACCAAATTCCCCCTGGATCCGACACTGCTTACAGCATATAGTTTCAAGGCATATAAATTTAAAATAATGTGATACAAATGCATGTGCTCAAGTCAAACTAATCTGAAATGCACCTCTGAAGTGAGCTAATAAAATAAAGAAAGAAAACATTTAAAAAGATAACCAAAAGTTTGCCTTTTCGCCCTTGTCACCTTTGTTTTGTCAAACAACGCATTGTGGCTTTTTCTACTTTCGGAACACAGTTTATGATATGTGTTCCAAGCCGTAATTTCGTTTAAATTCCGACAATTCTTAGTTGGGTTTATTAAAAATTTTAGGGTCACTGCTCTAATTTTCTTTTTTTAACAGAATTGTAGAATCAGCATTTTTTTATTTACAACTTGAACAGAATTTTGTTTGTAAAAAGTATGATTTCCCAAAATTTTGCCCTTGCGCCGCTAGGTCTCCAAAA
>QLNU02015003.1:8937049-8958990 GCA_006491805.2 Dysdera silvatica | reverse complement strand
GAGCGTTCAAGTTCGGTCGTTACAAACAATATACTTTTAAAATCATAATATAGTAATACACTTTAGGATTTTATAAATTTTAATGATAAATAGTAATAAACTTGTGGTTTAAAAAATTAAATAAAAATATATTTAATTATAATGAATTGAATTTCCGTCTATATTAAATTATATTTTTAACTATGCTAAATGCATATTTTTTAGTTTACTAAATCAAAAAAATGTGGAAAATACTATGTAAAATATATAATATGGAAAACAAATGTATTAAAAATATTTATTATATTATACCAATGACTTCCGAACAGTGCTGGTTTTATGATCCCTAAGCTGAGAATATAGAATTGACCCATGAAGAATGCTACCTCGTAATATTCAATTAATAAATCATTTTATTTTAGTTTATTATCTTCAATATTTAGGTTTAGCAGTAATAAAAATTTCTCGGACATTTGTAAATAAACAAAATTAGAATAACGTATAAATTTTAATAACTAACCCACGTGGTTCTGCTTTATGACTGTCAAGTCGCGTCGTTATATCCGATACGAATTTCCCTACTTAGAATCTACGTAGACTACAAAATCGCCGTCGTTATAGTACGATGTCGTTATAACCGATATATTTAGTATGGAGTAGAATAGCAAACCAAACTTCTTATAAAAATTCCGTCGTTATATGCGGTTGGTCGTTATAACCGGCGTCGTTGTAAACGATTTTCACTGTATATAATTATCACTGTGGGCTCCACGGAGGGACCCTAATTCGACTCTAGGATCCGCGGAGACGACGTCTCTTTTCCTCCCATACCTAAAAAGGACTAGCTTGCGTTGTTTACTCCACGCAGTCTCTGCATAAGATTTCACAGACATAGGCTTGGAATCTTTTATACCATCGATTTGCTATTCCGTACTGGAAAATCACAATCGCCACTTTGACTTCAACGCACTGAAGGTATGGTTGAAACTACAGAACATCTCTTCGTACACTGCCATGCTAACCCACTCTTGAGAGGAGAACTCTTTCAAACATGCTCACAACTTGGCCTTCCTGTTCCGCCGGATTTTATGGACTTTTATGAGATTCACACTTCCCTATAGACTATGTACTCAGTTCTACAAGCTGTCTTCCGTTTTCTCTCCGGTGTTGGGAGCTACATTTAGCCCTGGACTCTGATCTCCAAATGGAAATTCAACCTCATCTCTTGGATTATGACCCTTCCTCTCCTAGAAACACAGTGCCGCTTGCTCGGCCACCATTTCCAGATTATTTATTTATTTGTTTATTTTTGCATACAAAAACAGCAACATGAGGTACGAATTCAAATCTCGTGTTCCCCCGCATCACGCGCCTATATTTGTATATGTACTCATTTGGAAGTAATGAGCGACTGTCTTTAGATATTGAAAAGAAAATCTGTATTTAAGTTTTATACCTAAATCAAAGGTACGTTAAAAGGTAATTAAAGTTAAGAATTAGTTTTGTGTTTGGTGTAGGAATTTGGTTTGTGTTTCATGTTTCGTGGTCTACTAAGATTAAACTGCGCCAAGACCTACAATTTTTCGAGGAATCCAAACTCTGTTCCCTAGGGAATCAAACCTCAGACCGCAGGTAGATAGAAATGAAAGACTCTGGTTCACTTCGGCAGTCAAATTCAGATTTTTCACATGATAAACAAAATGGCAATATGTTTTCAATATGGCGTTACCATTGCGTCAGCGCAGGGTTAATAATTGGTTGGAAAGGTTTAAATCAGATTGTAATTAAAGGTATCAAGTGCGGTTGAAATATTCCTTAAGGACTTCACACCTTAGGAGATCGCTTAAGTTTGCCCAATAGAAGGATTGGCCCTGGACATTGATGGTAGACACCCCATACTGGACAGACAAAATCAATACCAGTACTCCGCTGGTACGGTTCACATTACTTTCTCATCGTCACGGATGTCGCCAAAACTCATGCTATTTTTGATTATTGTTCTACCTTTTTGTAATATTTATCACGTATAAAAAACTGTTCCAGTCTTTGATCAACATTTTTTTCTTCTTTTTTTTTTTATCCACGTGGTGTTTATTTGTGTTTTCGCCAACGGGGCTGTGAAAGCGTTCGTATTCCAATTTTAACATTGCCAGTCCGATTGGCTACAATCGAAACACCACGTTGTGACACGTGGCGTCACGATTTCATTTTTCAAATAGGGTAAACCTCCCCATCGTACATAGCCTTACCTCCTCCCTTTAATTATGAAGACATATAAAATCTGAATATTACTTATTCTCTCCCAATCACCATATGCTGTTGTTACATTAAAATGTATTACCTATTAAGAAATTTTCCACTTCCCTTCTTCCGTAAGCTGTTCTGATCACCTCTAAGTATTTCCAACAGCGTTTCCGGCAATACATTCTATGGGAAGAATAAACAAATATAGAAATTTATGGATCAAGAGCATGAATTTTATTCAATAACCAGAAGTACTTAATTGTATACACAGGCCAACCCAGCTGACACCAGTTGGAATACTGCGAATAATAGGCGCAAAATGATCTTTTATGACCTTGAGCCATAAAAATTACAACCAACCAACAAATAATAAATTGGGTTGCATTTAGTACGATTCTAAATTCAGTTGGCGCAAGGTTTTATACTGCACTCTAAAATCAGTATACAAGTGGCATAGACTAAGCTACAGGTGAATATTCCAAGAATTAAAGAAAAATTATTTAATCCTATGTAAATACACTCCCAGGATTTTGTACGCAGTAAGTTCTATGCTATTAGGAAGAACTAGCGAGACTTATAAGCAAAGAACGACGCTATAAGCGTAAGTAATGTACATTACTTACGCTTATAACGTTGTTCTTTGCTTATAAATCTAATCTGCGTAATGCTACGTCAAATTATCTTACAAACTAGCGAGATGTTTAGCCATCTTTGTTGTATATTCTTTTCTATCTTTCTCTGTCCATGATTGAAATATAAAGCTAGTGCTTATAAAATTGAGAGGATACGAAAGCATACTTTAATGATTATGATCAAAAAATTGTCTATTAAAAAGTTAATTATTTATAGGACTGCAGTAACTAGATTTCAGTGTCTCAGGATGAATCAGCGTTGGCCCCTGGCGAAAATTTAGTGAGGCAGGAGTTAAGCCAATTCACCAAACTACATTAAATTACGTATTTACTCAGTCAGTGAAATCGGTTTTTTGGCGAGTATAGACCGTAATACAACTTATTTTGGTGAATTAGCCTAGTTTTGCCTCACTAAAATAGCGCCACAAGCCGCCACTGGTATGAACATGCACTCTTCTATTATTTATACCTAACATGGTAGCGTCCATTATTTTACAAGTAGTGGCAATCACCTCACGCCCTAGGCTTACAGTTATATGGGCCTGTGGGGCCGAAACACTGGCCCCCATTAACTTAAAATAAATTACAATTTTACATACACTGTGATATATAAATACATATTATATGTGCTTGCCTCCCCCCCCCCGCAATAATTTTGTAAATTCTACGTTGATGCCTTATGTGAATCCAGGCTTCCAGTGGACATTTATTCGGTCATATCAGTGCAAGGGGCCCTCAAATATGGAACTGCCTGCAGGCCACTTTGGTCAATATACAGAGTGAAGAGTTGGTCAGATCTAAACTAAGAGAGTATCTTTCTACACAACATATAGGATGATTGGTGTGCATGTTTAGTTTATATATTTATGTTAATATTTCATTGGTGTCTGAAATTTGCTAGGTTTAGTGCTTAGATTAATATTATGTTTGTACTTGCGGTGAGCCCAATCGTGGACTGATCGAATTACTGAAGGAGACTGTTCGTTCATGCGAAGTGGACAAAATGGTTCATCGATTCGTTAAATGAACGAGTTAGTACACCTGTAATTTGCACATTTAGTCACTTCTTTTGAACGTGCAGTAGAACCTGCCTAAAGTGACCACCTTTGGGACTGGATTGCAATGGTCACCATAGACAGGTAGTCACTATACACGACAGACTTTAGTATAGACATGGCTAAGTCCCTACTCTCTTATAAAAAGTGGTCAATTTATAAAGGTGATCACTTTACCAGGTTCCACTGTATTTATTTAGTTCAAAATACCCATTGACTTAAAAAAAATGTTACAGTGGTGTGATAGGCGAGTTGGAAGCGAATATGAACATGGTAACTAAAAATGAAAAGTATAAATGGCTCCTACCGACCTCAAGTTGGGGTAAAACGTTCTTTTACTATTTCACTCGGTTTCATTCGTTCACTAGCATATGCAGGAGATGTTAATGGGGGTTGTAACCCCCATGGCTATGAAATTTTGCATATCTACATATGAATATATGGAATGGTAGCTTCATAGCCATTATAAGTCTGTAACCCCTCCCTTTATGAATTTCCTGCGTACGCCAGTACATTCGTTTTCACAACGGAAATGTGTGGTTTCTAGTCAAATACTAATAGATTTTTATAAAGCTGTAATCGCAGACATAGTTAGCCACGAAGTCTGCGGGGAACCTATAGACCCTACTCAAATGTTCAACACATAGAATCCATTTGTAATCTTCCCTTTTTTAAGGAATACTAACCCATTTGTAGCACGTATGCTCGTGAAACACACACACACATACACACAGGGACGAATGTGTTTACAGCGTATGCGTGTTTTTCCCGGGTGAATGTTGCTTGGTATTCTATGAAGGTAAATTTTTTTATTTTATAGAATGCTGTTTTGATGAAATATATATATATATATATATATGGAAGAAAATTCTTACATCGCCAGTGTAATCGAGTGGAACGCCCTGATATACGTTACTTCCATTTGGCCAATGAATAATCACACCGGGTGTGGGATTTCTGCAAAAAAATAATAATGTTTGTAATACGAAGTATTTGTTAGTAAAATATCGTGTGACAAATTATAGTTTATATCCTGGTTTATAGGCTGGTCCTGAACTCTACGGACAAAATAAGAGGGATGGTTATTGGGGACATCAAAAAAGGCATATTTGCCCATATCCCCGTGTCCGCAAGGGGGCCGGTTTGGCTGTAGAGAGTAACTACTGTTCACGATCATGTCGTTGCTACGTAACTAATTAGGTTTTCTTTAAGTTAAATACCAGTAACCTTTTACAGGCCATGAATATGTATATGTGTGTGCGACTATTGGTATATAATAATTAATCTAACAATACTAATAGTTAAAAAAAAGAACTTACTTTTCATGGTAGGCTATAGTATCTGCCAGCATGACAACAATGTTTTCGTCGGGTATACCATGATTATGCAATATTTGATAGGCATGACACACGTCTGCCTAAAGATACGAAATCAATCTTTTTAGCGACAACTAGCTAACAAAGCGATAATACAATAAGCCAGACGATATCATGAATTCAAATTAATTTCATTCATATAAAAATCCCACCTTCTTAATTCAAGACTAGAGTCATTTTTTCGCGAGCATGCTTTCACTTCCATGCTATTACTTGGTGTTCCACAAGGTATGGTCCTCGGCAGGGCCCCCCACACGGTGCTGCCTTTGCCATGGCAACGGGCCCATGTGTCAGGGGACCCGCAAAGGAGTAGAAAAAAGTGATTAATAAACAAAATTTATAATACTGGCAACAGTGTTGAATAACTGTTTAAGATGTCAAATTAAAATGTAAAAGTACCTTAATTAAAACAACTAAGTAAGTAGTTGTAGATTATTTTTGATTGGGGTGCGAGGTATCAAAACAGCTGGCAACAGGGCCCGCAGATTGATGCGGGGCCTGCTGATCCGTGACGGAGTATCAAGTAGTCCGTAGAATTTTCAAGAGATTTCAGGAAAAATAATAACATAATTAACGTCACTGTTTGATCAATGTGCCCGTCTACGACTAGTATAACGTTGAAGCTTTTAAATGAAATTGTCTTTGGTACAGGTACTCAAAATATTTAAAAATTATCGTATTTATATATTTTCTAGTTTTGATTTGAGTACTTTTTTTTTTAACAAGACCGTTACTCCTAATGAAATGTATATAAATATACGTATTTACAAACCAATACGTTAAGAAAGTTACGTTTCGAAGAACAGCCCTCCGCATAACATCCTCAATGCTCTTCATCTGTCGTGATTAAAGTTGATGCACAATTTCGTCATTGAAGTTGGTGTACAATTTCGTGATTGAAGTTGGTGTATAATTTCGTCATTGAAGTTGATATACAAGTTGATGATTGAAGTTGGTATGCACATTTAAAGAGCAAGGGGTAGATCAACGGATGATACTATCTTAGTGGAGTAAATAGCTGTATTCATTAGTGAACTCCAACCGTCTAAGGCAGCGTGGTTAAACCAGTGGCTTGAGTAGCCTTTTTTAGCGTTGAACAAAATTAGCTTTAAAAATATAAGCTTGTGTTCATTGTTAATATTGAATCATCCCGTACTTAATACACCCGTTCAATGTTTTCGGCGAAAAAACTCATATTTGTTTTCAAGTATACTCTGGCCTTAAGCAAGGATCTAATACAATTGATAGATGTATCAGATGTGTAGAAAGACATCAGGCATATGCAAAAATATCAGACATATACAAAGATATCGGATTACTTTCAAATCAGTTACTGTCTCAATTAACACATACGAATGCTTTGTGGCGATTTTCACTATTAATATAATAGTTTAGTGACATGTAATTAAATGTGTTTCTGGATGAATGTTGTATATTTTTGATACCGAAAACCGGATTTCCGGATTATGTGAACTTTTGCTTATCCGGAATAAGGTCTACTGCCTTTAATTCGAATAATCGAGATTCGACTGTATATAGTACATGCATGGGCGCCTCCCGAATTATATGCAATGGGGTACATCCAGGAAAAATTCCAATTGAATAATGTTGTTGGACTACAGTTTCTTGTGGATTCAGCCCTTCCCCCCTTTTTTTTTCCATAAGTCAAGGGGTGCAAGCCCACCCCCTTGCACCCCCCTCGGAGCGCTCATGAGTACATGCTTAGAATAACTAGAAAGGATCGGCAACAAAATACTTAGATGAGAGCTAGACAAGGGTATATGACATCGTTGTTAAAGAATAAACTGCTGAAATGGCAATGGGATGGTCATATAGCAAGAAGCACTGGCCAGTGATGGATATCTGAAATTCTTAACTTAATTCCGAAAGACAAAAGTAATGTCCTTAGACTAAATAGGTGGATAAAGCAAGAAAACAAGTTAGAATGATAAGGTAACGAATTGCTCAGGAAAGACGTTTAAAAGGTTCTTGGAAAGACCTTTAACTATCAATAAATGCACAGTCTGCTCAACATGATGACACAAATGCAAAGTACATCCCACAAAGATTGTGCATGTTCATTTCGCGTTTCAACGTCTTCGCCTACACATTTACTTTTCAACAGCGATGAAACGCAGCTTCATTAAAAGTATCAATTGTTGTTGTTGATTGTGCAAGAGTTTGGGAAAGTTTTCCACTGCTGCGGTGCTGTTTTCCCAGCAGAAGGCTGTTACAGTGATGGACAATGAAGAGTCAAAAATCCCTCAAAAATTGCTTGAAAGGTTGACCTGATTGAAGAACCAAGCATGGGGTTGTAGTGATGAGTCATTAAACATAAATATCATAAAATCAATCAGACAACTTTGAGCGGTTTGTTAGATTATTGGTACATGAGCCGGCTTTCGGCTGCGCTAAAGGGCAGCCTTCATCAGATGTATATGGAGCGAATCGAACATACAGCAGATAATATAATCAAGGAATACAAATGGAAAAAATAATGGAAAAAAAAGTAAGAACAAAAATAAAAATAAAAATCACGCCTCCGAACAAGTAAGGGTTTTTGTCAAATACTTTCAAACAGTGGATGTTTAAAGGTGGATATGTACTTGTTTAAGAAGAGAGAGAAAGGTACATAAGATATGGTGTAATGAGTTATGGAGGGTTGCTAAGAATGTATTGCTATGCACGGAACAACCAATGTGAATTGGTTGTTCCGTGTTAATTGTGGAAGCGCGCCTATGGTAAAAATAAGTGCATATCCACCTTTAAACATTTACTGTCTGAAAGTATTTGACAAAAACCCTTATTTTTTCGCGCGCGTGGTTTATATTTCTTATTTTTATCTTTGTTCTTACTTCTTTTACATCATTATTTCCGTTGTATTCCTTGATTATATTAGCTGCTGTCTGTTCGATTCGCGCTATATACATCTGATAAAGGCTGCCCTTTAGCGCAAACGAAAGCCGGCTCATGTACCGATTGCTTTTATTATAAAGGGTGTTTTTTAGTTGTGATAGAACTTTCATTGGCGACAGCTCTCAAATAAGCTGTTTATTTGCACGTTCTCTTTCACATTTGTAGTTAGTATAGGTCGGCAAAATAATATAGAACGTTTTACGCTTCAACAACGGTACCAAATTATTCAAATTCATTTTAAAAATTACAGTCGTCCATTCGCGCAATTTATAGACGATTTCGTGGTTTTTATGGTGCACATAACCGTCCATCTGAGCAAGCCATCCGTCGAACTGTGGATAGATTTAAAGCGACATATTCCCTAGATGATGCAAAGACACCAACACGTCAAAGGAATGTGCGTATTGAAGAGAATATCGACGCCGTAAACTAAGGTGTTGAACATGATCTAAATTTATGGATTCGTCGTCGGTTGGAGGAATTGGGGCTTTGTCCGTCCACTACGTGGAAAACTTGTCGTGGAAAAACCTTGGCCTACACCCATATAAGTTCCATCTGGTGCAGGAATTTAAGCCACGAGATCATCTTGTGCGTCGTGCTTTCGCCGATTGGGCTCTGGAGCATTTGGAAACTGATCCGTTGTTTTATCGCAAAATTGTGTTCAGCGATGAGGCTCATTTTTGGCTTAACGGGTTGGTTAATAAGCAAAATGCCGTATATGGAGTAAGAAAAATCCACGAACAACCCAACAGACTCCCTTATATTAAAAAAAATGTACCGTTTGGTGCGGTTTGCACGCTGATGGTATCATCTGATCACAATTCTCCAAAAATGAGAAAGGAGCTCACGGTATGGTCAATGGTGATCGTTACTGCACCATGATCAGTGACTTTTTGTTTGCAAATCTGCATGACATAGATCGGGATGAGATGTAGTTTCAACAGGATGGTGCTACGTGTCATACGGCGACCGCAACCATTGACTTATTGAAAGCCAAATTTGGCGATATGTTGATTTCCAGAAATGGACTTGTCAATTGGCCTCCCAGGTCGCACGATTTGACACCGATGGATTATTTTCTGTGGGGTTACGTGAAGTCAATGGTTTATGCTGATAAAGCAGCAACAGTTGACGCTTTGTAAGACAACAATATCCGCGTTATTCATGACATACTGCCAGCAGTGTTGACGAAAGTGGCCGAAAATTGGACCTCTAGAATGCGCTTCGTCAAGAATAGCCGCGGTAGCCATATGCCCCAAATAATTTTCAAATATTAATGCCACGTATTGGTCTTTCGAATAAGTACAAAATTTTGATAAAAATTGCATGTTTCGTTTTACTTTTTCCATTTTCAAGTTCTATCGGTATTAAAAAAATACCCTATATTTATGTCAAGCGGTGGTACCTACCAAACATAAAAAAATGTCAGTTAATTGCGTCAACTAATGCCTTTCAATAATTGAAAGAAGTTAATGAACGAAAATTTTCCATTATAGAGTCGAACCTCGTTAAGACGAACACGCTTAAGACGAATTACTTTTAATACGAACCGTTTTCTGAAGTCCCATCAGATTATATAGAATACTATCCTTTATTGAGAAAACGAATTGCTGTTAATACGAACTGATTTTTTTTGTTTCCCATGGTGTTCACCTTAATGAGGTTCGAGTGTGCTACTGCATTTATGATTTGTCGTTACTGCTGAAGGAAGTCCAAGGAATTAGTGTTCTATCTTTATGAAGTCGCATAAAAATTATAGTGTCCAAGAGAAAGCATATGAGAACATTTCAATCATTAAATCATAACTTCTGCAAATAATACCAGAAAAAAAATTACCTGATGTCGGTAATTATGCCAAGTTGTTGAGCCTGCTACCAAAACCGCCCAGATTTTCCCTTGTGGTGGAACAGTATTGAGTGCCTTTAAAAATTGCAGCTTTGAAGTCAACAAAACTCCAGAAATATAGGTCAGCAGCAAAATAATTAGCTTCATTATAGCTATGGATGTTTATAGCTTCTCTAAAGTAACGAGTGGTGAGAGAATTCTAATTGCAATTCTCTGTGAAAAATGGACACCTTGCATATCCAGCTGTTTAATTTTCGATTTCTTCAAATTTGATTTCTAAATGCTTTGGTAATTGCGTTTTGAAATTTACAGAAAAATGTAGTTAGAACAGGTGTCCTCAAAAAGATATAACTGTCGAAATCGCAAAACTTAATGAATAGGTAAATAAAAGGCAATAATATTTATAATTGTGAATATGTGTGTACGTCCTGAGATTCTTGAAATAGCGTATTTATTTGGCGAATCTACAAAACACATTTGATTGCATGGGTAATTAATTTTGCGAATCTACAGAACAGGTTTGATTTCATGGTTATTTAATTTTGCGACTCTAAAGAACACGTTCGATTGCGTGGTTAATTTATCTTGCGAATCTACAGAACACAATTGATTGCATGACTAGTTTAACTTGTTTTTTATCCTACCGCTGACAGAGCAAGAAGGGTTCAACACAGAAGTGGCGAAAAAGATGACTGTAAACAAGTAATTGAAACCCGAACAGCGAGGTGACTGTCTTGTACTATAACGGCAGATCGGACAGCGATATTAAATTATGGTAAGGTCAGGATTCAATGAGGACATATCCACTAATCTGGATATATCTTCATTATGGATATATCATCCTGAATACACCATGTGACATATCATCCTGGATATATCATCCTGAATACACCATGTGACATATCATCCTGGATATATTATCTGATATATCATCCTGAATACACCATGTGACATATCATCCTGGATATATTATCTAATATATCATCCTGGATATATTATCTGATATATCATCCTGGATATATTATCTGATATATCATCCTGGATATATTATCTGATATATCATCCTGAATACATTATTCTGAATATATCATATGATATACCATATGATATCATTCTGAATATATTATATGATATATCATTCTCTGAATATATTATATGATATCATTCTGAATATATTATATGATATATCGTCTGAATATATTATATGATATATCATTCTGAATATATTATATGATATATCATTCTGAATATATTATGTGATATATTATCCGATATATCATTCTGGATATATCATCATCATCATATTCAACCATTATCTATCCACTGCTGGATGAAGGTCTCTCCAAATGCTTTCCACACAAGTCTATCCTGGGCCATTCGTTTCCACGTCACCCCAACCTCTTTTCTTATTTCATCCACCCATCTAGTTTGAGGACGTTTTCTAGGTCTTCGGTGGTCTCTTGGAATCCAGTTCAGAATTTCTGTTGTCCATCGTTGATCAGTTCTTCTTGCAATATGCCCAGCCCATCGCCATTTCAGTCCTTTTACTTTAACAATGATGTCCTCTACTCTAGTTTGCTCTCTCACCCAAGTGTTTCTTTTTCGATCTCTCCTAGTTATTCCAAGCATGCACCTCTCCATGCTCCTTTGCGTTGTCTGTAACTTTCGTATTGCTCCAACTGTTAGACTCCATGTCTCTGATCCATAAGAGAGGACTGGCAATACACACTGGTTGAAGACCTTTCTTTTTAGACATAAAGGCAATTTCCCCTTCAGGATAAAACTGTTTCTTCCAAATGCACTCCAGCCAAGTTTAATACGTCTGTTGAGTTCTTTCATAATGTTGCCATCCATTGAAATCAGCTGGCCAAGGTAAATATATGAATCAGCAATTTCTAGCTCAGTGTTGTCAACTTGTATTTTTGTTTCCTCTACAAAATTATTGAACATGATCTTAGTTTTCTGGATATATCATATGATATCATTCTGTTCCTGTTGTGATATATTATATGATATATCATTCTGAATATGTTATGTGATATATTATATGATATATCATTCTGAATATGATATGTGATATGTGATATGTCATTCTGAATATGTTATGTGATATATTATATGATATATCATTCTGAATTATATTATGTGATATATTATATGATATATCATTCTGAATATATTATGTGATATATTACCATGATATCATTCTGAATATATTATGTGATATATTATATGATATATCATTCTGAATATATTATGTGACATAGCATCCTGGATATATCATTCTGAATATATTATGTGATATATTATCCTGGATATATTATCTGATATATCATTTGATATGGCATAGATCTTTTTATCATGATTGTGATATCGTGATGTTGTAAATTGGCTATTGAGGCAGATTCCCATATCTGAAACCCTTGTCCGATGATTGACACTAGAAAACATTAGAGTAAAAAAAAAAATCGCAATTATATATCAAAGAAAACTGGAAGTAATTCAGCTGAATTGATGAGTCCACGTTCTAATTGTAAAACGTTAATGGAAGATTGCATGTGGGAGGAAAAAGGGAAGTCCCGATAATAACAAATTTATACGTATTGTAAGTCTACGTTAGTCGCGTTAGTTTGAAAGCTTTACGTCCCCAACGAAAATATTTTCTGCGTCTTCCTTTGGCGTTAATTAATTACCTCATACCTCTATAATAATAATACTACTTTATTCCTTATTATTATGTACATCAGGAGACTATAAAAACGATTTGCTTGGGAAATGGAAAGACAGCAGCAGCGATGCTAGTAACGGGGCTCTCTTTCCGGTAAAAAAAGCAAGGGATTTCTCGTATTTTGCAAGAAACAAAGATATTGATTCGCGCGTACAAATCCGCATTGTTATTAAGAGATTCACACACAGGGCCGTCAGAAGGGGCAAACGCCCCTATCTGACAGCCCTGTATGAAACACATACAAAGTTTTAATTTATTTTAGAATAATTGTTTATTTAATAATTACCCTAACCGAATGTCTGGTTACTTAATATAGTATTTTTTAACTCTGGAAAAATTCTTATTTTCTTATATTTTGAGTTTTTTTGTTCATGCCGCTTTTTCAAAATTTGAAGGTTATAAGGTATCATTACCCTCAGGGCTAACGAAGCCTTAATTAAACAGGGCAAACAAAGCCTTAATTGCCAAATTATGGTCAACACACAAAGCTACCGGGGCGAGATTCTTTATGTATTTCGTGGGGAATTTATTATACATAATAATTCGAAGAAAGTGACTTTCGTTCCTGTCCTCGATGGCCTAGCGATCTAAGGCGCTCCTGGCTCAACGGGGAGATCCTAGTTCGAACCTAGGTCGGGGACGGTGCTTCTTTTTCTCATATAACAGAAAACTCTAGTCTGAGCTATAAAACCTGGTTTCGGAATTATTACGTATAACAAATGATAAAGGTTTTCGAAACTTGGTACGTATATGGCATTTGTGAAAGAGGCTGTTAATTCTCTCACCCAACATTTTATTTTAGATTATTTTTATGGCACGGAGGAAGGACTTCAGCCAAGCCGGGGCCATCAGGGGCGTGGCCCAATTGCCCCATCGAGCTATTTATATATAGAACAATCCCTATATGCCATTTGCCTTGCCCCAGTTGAACCTTCATCCTGGCTAGAGGCCTCCACGTGGGGAGCGAAAGTACTGCTGTTATAGAAGCACAGTATAAACTAATAGTAGATAGTAACTAATAATTTTTGGACTCCCACTTGCATAGGCGTAGCCAGAAAGTTCGTAAGGGCTGGGTTAGGCTCAACAAGGAGGGGGTTACAAAGCCGCTCTCATGATTCCTGGTGGAATTCATCATCATCATTGTATATGATGAGAAAATTTTCCCGTCTTTGTTCCCTTATTTGTGGTAATTTTAATCGTGAACGTTAACACGGCTTTGTTCTCCTCAACTTCGATTTTTTTATCCGATAACGTTCTCTTTTCAGGGTTCCCACTCATAATGAAGAAGAAAATTCCCCGATCTTTTCAGATTTTTCTTGACCTTTTCCGGAAAAATTCCTTGATAAATCACAAGCAACTTTTAGCTGAACTTCGGTTACGGATAAAATGGCTTCTTTCCGGAGTCTGTGGCTGCCTCTGCTCATCTCTTCTGCCTCATGTTCGTCCTTGCCGTCTATGGTGCCTCTACAGTTTCGACTCTGATGTCCTTCGCCTGCCATGCTGTGCCTTTCCATCTCGTTGGCTGCCCTTTCCGCATCCTCTCCTTCCATACTGCTGTTTGTCTTGGCCCTGTATCTTCGGCTGACTGTTTATGTGGTCGCCAAAACGTCATTCGTATCTCCTGCCCCACTTCATCAAATCTCATCTAGACTCTGTCCTACCTCTTCTTAATCATGGAACTCAGCCATAATTCAATTCTTACTCATATGTCATTACTCGTAGGCAGAAATACAACCTCGTAATTATGGTTTTACCATACCTTTTCTGGAAATACAGGTTGCTGACGCGGCCAACTTTTCCGGTCATCTTTGCACAATTGATTAAAAGAATGAAGAAGAAAAAATGACCGTGTTTATGAGAGATTTAGTTATTCAAAACAAAAGTTAAAAGTGTTTTCCCCTGACTTCCCCAGGTTTGACTAAAAAATCTCGTTTTCTCCTGATTTTTCCAGGTTTGACTATCTCGTTTTCGCCTGATTTTTCCCCAACCTTTAGAAATAATTTCAAATTTATTGACAATTCCAGGTTGTTCAGGTTTAGTGGGAACCCTGTCTTCTTTTTTTCTTCTTTTTTTTTTTAATATCTGCTATTGTTTTCCCAAATTTAGCGCTATTACCACTGATAAATTTTTATTGCATCTTAACGGCCTGCTTAAGTTTCAACGCACTCGATTACATATTTAACTTCACTTATTACGTTAATTTCAATAAAGTGTATTTATAATAGATTAAGAAGATATTTTTACCTCTCTAAATATAACACACAGGTTGGGAACAACAATATTGCTTACTAGTCCTAAAATTTGGAACCAAATTCCATGTGCTCTGAAACCACCCGGTTCTTTTCATACATTTAAACTTTCGTTCAAGCTCTTGTATTAAACAATAGCACTTCCGTTTCTTTTTAATTGCACACTATAACAAAAAATCGACGCACCAAGAAAGAGTTGTCCGATTGTAATGAAATTTCGTATGCAAAGACATTTTGACCGAACATGCAAATGATTAAAATTTGGTGTCCAATGAATGAATAGCGGGAACTCCAGCGCATCGGAACTGCGCATTCAGCAGGTGTATATAAGGAGCGATTCTCAATATGTGGTCAAAATTTCTGTTGCATTTTGACTGCGGATATCTTACGTCGACTGTAACAATGCCTCGCCGAAAGATTCGTGCTCATTACGAGCATATGTCAGAGTTTGAAAGAGGTTGTGCTATCGGATTGAAAGAGGCTGGTTGGACGAATCGAAGAATCGCTGGACATGTGGGTCGAAGCGATGCGGCGATTGGACGGTGCTGGCAAGAGTGGGTCAACAACGGCAGATGTCAGCGTCGGGACGGCAGCGGTCGACCTAGGGCCACAACAGAACGGGAAGACAGAGCGATTGTCAGAGCAGCTGTCACAGCACCGGATTCGTCGTTATCAACTATCCAACGTGTGGCCCGCACACATGTGTCCAACATGACCCTCTGCAGACGACTGAGAGAGCGGAATTTACGCTCGCGCCGACCGTTACGCCGCTTACCTCTCACGCCTTTACACCGTCAAGTCCGATTACAGTGGTGCCGGGCTCGATCAACTTGGAACTGCGCTGACTGGGGACGTATAGTCTTTAGTGACGAGTCCCGTTTCCAACTGTGTCCTGACGACAACCGCAGACGTGTCTGGAGACGTCCAGGGCAGCGTGGGGATCCTGCCCTTACTATCGCACGCCACACATGCCCACAACAGGGCGTTATGGTCTGGGGTGCCATCTCCTTTGATAGCCGGACCCCTTTGGTGGTCATTTCTGGCACACTTACAGCACAGCGGTACGTAGACGACATTCTACGACCGGTTGTGTTACCGTTCCTTTTGCGACACCCTGGACTTACGTTTCAACAAGACAATGCCCGGCCGCACACGGCACGTGTTGCTATGAATTGTCTTCAAGCTTGCCCAACACTTCCTTGGCAAGCTAGGTCTCCTGATCTCTCTCCCATAGAGCACATTTGGGACGCTATGGGAAGGCGATTGCAACCATCCCGGAATGTTGACGATTTAGCCCGACAGTTGGAGACAATTTGGCAAGAAATTCCGCAGGACACCATCCGGGATCTTTATCAGTCTATGCCACGCCGGGTGACAGCTTGCATCCAGGCCAGAGGTGGACCAACGCCTTATTGACTTCCTCCCTTTGTAACGGTCAAACTCTGCAATAAATCATTCAATTGTTCTGAAATTTTAATCGTTTCTTTTTCTATGTATGTTCTTCACATCCACCAATTTTTATCGCAATCGGACAACTCCTTCTTGGTGCGTCGATTTTTTTGTTATAGAGTGTATTTATTTTTGTTAGTCGTTGAACTTTTTCTGTTTAATACCACCGCTGTTCGGTTGCTTTTCTTTTTTTTTAATAAGAACATTTTGAACTTCGTTCGACCTTCTTTTGTGTCTCTTTCCGGCATGGTCATTGTAATCTAAATGCCTCAAGTATGTTGTAAATATGTTACAATTTGCTTTGAATTTTTCTTTGATGTTTTCTACTACTCACTAATGTACTGGATGACAAAATACAGAAATTCGATTCATTAATTGACCGACTGAAATCGGATGTAACCCCCCGCACCTTTATAACTTGGGGATCCTGACTCCAACTAATTTGGAGAAATTCCATATCTCCCCTTTCTAAATTATCGGCGTCGCAAAGAAAACGCTGAAAAGAAAGTGAAGAAATTGGGTTCTTAAGAAAATCAAAAATGTGTAATTTCATTCCGTAAATCGGAGCGAAAATTAATGTTAGTTCTATAGGATGTTTTTCGATCACGTAGTAGTTTATACAATCGTGAACTTCATAAGTTGGAGGTTCGTAAAAATGCGAGTCTACTCTATGTTGAAAATAACAACATTTATTTTTTAAAATTATTTTGGCCATCCACCAGATGGCTCTCCCATCTCATTTAAATTTGTAAGATCATAGTAAAATTGAACTGCATCGGTATAGCCAGTATCCTTCAGCTTTCCGGCTTTGGGGACAACACCAATTTCTGTGAAGCCCAGTCGACGACACAATTTCAACGAACCTGTATTTGATGCATAAACCAAGTTGAAGAAACTACCTCCGTAGCCAAGATCTCTAGCGACTCGGAGGTAAGCTTTAAAAAGGATTTCACCAATCCCCTTTTTTCTTTGATCCACCTGGACTAAGAACCCGCCATTGCAGATATGCGAAGATCGTCCTGGAAAATTGGGTTTTACGTAAAACGATCCGGCAACTACACCAGTGTGAGGACATCGAGCTACGAACACGTCATGTGATAGGTAGAAATTCTGAAAATGGTCTTCATCAAGATCCACTTGAGGATACGTTTGTCCTTCATCAACGGCCTGCTTGAACATAGCATATACTTGGTCTCTGTCTTCCGGTTTATACCAATCAAAAATAACATCTTCCTTACATTTTGTCAATGGGATTCTCATGGGAAGATACGTTATTTGCTTTCTGCTTTCTTCTGACGGCTTGGGTAAAACGTAGGCCATGACCAAACCGATTGGAAAAAAGAATAGCACCTGAAAAATAAAACGTAGTATCTAACTATGAGAGCAAATTACAAAATATCTTTTCCCAAGGTGCATTTTCATTAACACACATTACGTACACCTCTTTACATATGAATAACAATATGAAGATCACACGCACATAATATTCACGTATGAATACGAGTGTTATAAGATAAAAATTTACATTTAAACAAGAATTTCTAACAAAAAGGAACGGAAACTGGAAGAACAAGTGGTGTTGGCTTCTTAATCAACAAAAGAATTAAAGACTGTCTTCTGGAAGTTGAAAGTACATCAGATCGAGCAGCGAGGCTTGTTGTTCAACTAACCCAGCGATACCAACTTCAAATAGTACAGGTATATGCACCAACATCAAGCCATACCGACGAAGAGGTTGAAGAATTTTATGAAGAAATCAAAGAGTTACACACCAAAGGGAAACAACATATCAAGCTCATCATGGGGGATTTCAATGCAAGAATTGGACAACAGGAACAAGGAGAGACATCGGTTGGTAAATACGGATATGGGGAAAGGAATGAACGTGGCGATCAACTCATAGAATTTGCAGAAGCTGAAAATCTTAGCATCATGAATTCATTTTTTAAGAAGAAACCGCAAAGAAAATGGACATGGAAACACCCCAATGGAGGAACCAGCGAAATTGACTATATCCTGGCAAACAAGAAATCAATTATTGAAGATTGCAGCGTACTGAACAGATTTAATACTGGAAGTGATCATCGAATGGTGAGATGTAAAGTGCACTTAAATACTAAATTAGAACGACAGAAGCTCATTAGGAAACAAGTAAGTAAGAGGGTGGATCTAATGAAACTGAAAGTAAATACCGAGGCATTCAAGTTGGAATTAAAAAATCGCTTTTCTGCACTGGAAGGACTTATTGATGAAAGTGATATCTCAGAAGCAAATGAAAACATTGTTAAGACAATAATTGAAACTGCTGGGGAAATTGGTGGTGTAACCTGTAAAAAGCAGAATAGCAAATTATCTGAGAAGACGAAACAGCTCATGAAAAGGCGAAGAGATATGAAGGTGGACAATCAAAATACCAGTTCCAGGATTGAGTATGTAGAACTTTGTAAAACTCTACACAAAAGCATGAAAGAAGACATAAAAAAATTAAACAGTGAGCTAGTAAGGAAAGCCATTGAAAATAACAAGAGCCTTAGGGTTGTTAAAGGAAGTTTATCTGTTGGGAAGAAACACATCATTGCATTAAAAGGAGAGGATGGCACTGTAACAAGAAATAGGGAAGAAATACTTAGAAGAGTTGAAGAATTCTACAGAAAGCTGTATGAGGGAAACAGTGGATTAAACGAAGACTCTGAGATAGTCGAAGGAACAGCTCCTAAAATCTTAAAAGAAGAAGTAGCATTTGCAATAAAAAGTATGAAGAAAGGAAGAGCCCCTGGTGATGATGGTATTACATTAGATATCTTAAAAGAAGCTGGAGAACACGTAGAAGACATACTCGCAAAATTCTTTACCAAATGCCTTAACAGTGGTAACATACCAAACCAATGGGATTCTGCAACAGTAATTCTTTTGCATAAAAAAGGTGATAAAGAGGATTTAAAAAATTACCGACCAATTAGCTTGTTACCTGCTATTTATAAAATCTTCACAAAAGTGCTAACACATCGCCTGCAGAAAAAATTAGATGCAGCTCAACCAAGAGAACAAGCTGGATTTCGAAGTGGATTCAGTACAGTGGACCATATTCAAGTATTAAGAGAATTAATTGAAAGAACACATGAATATGAACTTCCATTGTGTGTTGCATTTATTGACTATGAGAAGGCCTTTGACTCTATTAAAACATCAGCAGTCATCAACTCTTTAAGATCAACAGACATTGAGGATGTGTACATTGACATATTGAAACGTGTGTATAAAAATGCAAGTGCAAAATTTCGGTTACATAAAGATACCAAAACTATCAAACTTGGCAAAGGTGTGAGGCAGGGAGATACCATTTCTCCAAAACTTTTTACTTCAGCTTTACAGATGATTTTTCAGCAGATAAATTGGAATAACAAGGGAATAAAAATAAATGGTGAATACTTAAATCATTTGCGGTTTGCTGATGACATTGTTATTTTTTCAACGAACCCATTAGAACTCCAAGACATGGTACAGGAGCTCTCAACTAGAAGTAAAGAAGTTGGACTCAAGATGAACCTACAAAAAACTAAGATCATGTTCAATATACAACTTTAAACTGATAAATATACAATATAAATTTATGTATATTCCCCGTTTGCCCATCTCTCATCACAAAGGGTTACCGAAAACCATAAATCCTCCTCAACGTTTCAATGTACACTTTCACTGGTCAAACCAGTTGATGCATACAACCCCTAGTTATTGTATACATTCCCTAACTTCTAATTTTTATTGTAGCATAGGCGATATATATAAACAGCAACGTAGATTTTTCACAAATCATTGGAGGTGGTGGTGGTGGGGAGGGAGGGGGGCAGCACATATTATATACTTTATTACTTTACAATATACGTAAAATTGCAATTTAGTTTGAATTTATTTGTGGGGGAGAGTTCAGATCCTATGGGTCTATAATATCTATGTGCAAGGACTTACATGGTCCTCTCAAAAGGCGCATAACTTGGGTTATCGGAGGGCATGAGTCCTGTTGCCAACGAGGGCTCACCGGCCTAGGGGCCGGCAGCCCAGTCCGCCCCTGCGTATAAATAATAAATGTACGTGTGTGTTTGTGTCGTTCATTTAAGGAGGGAAGGCATTAGCAAATCAAGGGGCCATCCCCTTATGCACTGAGTCAGGATTATACCATGGAAAATAAGATTAGAAAATGACCGGACGCAGACTAAAGAGCCTTATGAATCGGAGACAATTTTCTCATTTCACAGGCTTGTGAAAATGTGTATATATCTTCTGTTCCACATTGTAAAAATTATATGATTCGGTATACACACACTTAAACACACACAAATTACCAAGAAAGGCATCAGCTTTAACCTAAAACCAGAAAATATGGAAGAAATAAGTCATTAAAATGTATAAAAAACAATATATAGCAATTATATAAAAAATCGACATATTTTAAATATCATATTTCTTTTAAATTATTGAAAATATATTTTTACTTTGTCAGTTGGTTTTAAAATATAGGTATTTATGATATAAAAGCATATTAAAAATTTCAGAACTCTAGTGCGCATAGATCTGAAGATAATCTCTGCGCAATATAGAAAAAGTGATTTTGAGAAAAAGAGCGTTCAAGTTGGAACTTGGTAACAAGGTAACATGTAATAGTTATTTTTATTTTATACAATAGTGCAAGAAGTAATTGAAGAATTTTGATGCGGTTTGTTTTAAAACACTGCCAAAAATCGATATTATTTTTTAAACTAATAAATAAAAAATCGATTTTTTAAAGATTTAAAGGTCCTGTGTCCCCTTAAGAAACAAAAACACAACGAAATTACACGCTTCTACTGTTACCACTCAACGTGCCTCGAAATACTTCAGGGTAATTAAATAATTCTAACAGATATAACACTAAACTGTTTGTAGTTTGAATCAAAGTTGGATTCAGTCCTTTCATTTAAATTTTTTTTCTTTGACCAGTAACACCCCCACAGAAAATTTTTTACCTCTAGAAACCTCTGTGGTAATCAAAAATCTCAATTTTTATTTCTGATCAAGCCATACCTCTGTTTTGGTAATTTTTACTTCTTTCCCCATGCAAAACCTCTCGATTCAAAGTAAAACGTCTGATCTGGCAATATTATCTGTCATGATGATGCGATAAAAATTTCTCTTCTCTGACAGTACTTGCTTTCGCCGTAAATATTCCATCGCCATGGTAACCATGTTCGCAAAGCATTTCCGTTTTGAAGCGAAGCTCTGAATTTCTATCGTCGCTTCATTCGGCCCTTTTTCTCGGCGGGCAACATTTCGTTGGTGCGTTTAACGCGTTTAAAGCGCTGACTTAAAAACGTAGCCTTCTGTTCCTGAATGTAATTCCAATTATATTAAAGGAATTAAATTCAAAAAAAAATAGTGGGCTCAAAATAAAATTTCGAATTTTATTTTTCTAATCAAATTTTAAATTTGACAAA
>QLNU02015003.1:8909712-8929844 GCA_006491805.2 Dysdera silvatica | reverse complement strand
CAAGACACTCCGGGCTAAACGGAGGGACCCTGGTTCGAATCCAGGATGGGGAAAGCGTCTCTTTTTCTCCAAAAAGAAAAAAGCTCTAGTTTGAGCTATAATATATACGTAGGTGGCAGAAATTATTGTATAAGTGTTTTATTTTATTTAATATTTTGCGCAGTGTGTCGTTTCATCTTTACGTTTATAGTAGTTTCCCAAATTTATCAAAAATTTTATTTGCATATTTCAATATGATCTCATATTGATTCAATGTTCATTCTTTTTTAATTTTCAGCATCAACACACGCTGCAGCATTTATACATGATAATTAATATGTGTGAACTTGGTGTCAACATGAAAGAAATAAAATATGCCGTAAAAGAGGTTTGTTCGCATTCTAAAAAAAAAATTCAAGACAAACTATGGTTCTAATTAAGTACGATACTGGATTTGTATGCACACAGTTATGAACATCGTACATGTAGAAAAATAATTACATTTGAAAAACGTAAACCCTTTTTTGTTAAACAATGTATAAATTTGCATATCCGAAACAATAAATAAGCAAATGTACCGAAAGTTTCCATTATATTAAAATTACATTTATAAATTATAGTATCCAAATCAAATTTATTTAATTATGGAAGAGATGCGATATTTCAACAACAATGTCAATCAATCGTTTTATTGAAGCGTAGGTGATACCAACGCCTATTTATTCATTTGGAACAAGCTCGGTGAATCGGAACCCACGACCTTCCACTTGCCGGGCGGAGGCTCTACCCACTGAGCTACGAAGGACAATATATAATTTCACGTCAAAACAACTGAATTCCTGGAAAAGGTACGGAGAACATGTCTCTACGGTAGGTGCCGGTATTATTCCAGGATAGCGCCGGTCGATCCCTAGCTCTCCCTAGAGGTGGCTTTTGGTATTTTTCCCGATTTTTGTTTCAAAGGATGTTTCTCTTAGAGCCATATATATATAGAGAGAGTTCAGTCACAGGAAGTGCATGGCGCCATTTTTGCTCAACCCCGCTCCCTCAGATGAATAACAAGCGTTTACACCATGTTTGAATCAAACACCATATAATTTTTCAAGCAAATGTTGTATTTGACCTTTAAAATAAGACATGAAAGAACTTTAAATTAGCTCGTGAAAGCTCGTATAGGGTTGCGAATTTTTTTTTCTCCACAAGGGCATTTATAAACATGTAAATAATCTCTCAGTATTTTTCAAATTGCGTTTAGAAGTGATAATTTTGAGGTTTCTTAAAAAGCACTTACCTTCAGGTGGATAACTGTCAATTTCCTCAAAGGCTGGTAGTTAAAAGAAAGTATTATTGTAACTTTTGTTTTAAATTGTTTAACTATTTATTATTGCTTTATAAATATTTTTAACTATTGTACTACTAATTTATTTATAGTTTACTTCACTTTAAATTTACTTATTATATTTATTATATTTTTACTTTTTTAAAACGTATCTACTTTATTTAATTACTTATTATTTACTTTATTTTCTTTAATTACTCAACAGGCAATGAGATCAATGGCAAATGAGAAAATATGATAGGAATGGCATTTGGCTATAATTTTCCAGGAATTTTCTTTTCAAATTGATCAAGTTCACAGTGTGCCTGAACCAACACTAATTACAAATTAATAACTAAGAAAAAAGTATCTCATTTGTACTTAAATTATTAAATACATAGATAACTTTTCTTACCAAGCATAAAACATTGATGATCCAGGCAATTTCAAGTTGTAGTTATTTTAAATATACTATTATATGATATAGTATATATGATTATAGTATATGAACAACATTAATATTTAAAAATTAATAACTGATATAAAAGCTTTTAAGTGGTGTGCGAACGTGCAGTGCACGGGGAATTGCTTGAACTTTGGACATATCTGTGAACACGGTGCATAAAATTGTACGAAACATCCTGCATTGCTATCCATACAAAATTACCCATGTTCAGGAGTTGCTTCTTGCTGACCTGCCAGTAAGACACACTTTTGCTCTAGAATTTCTTGCTCGCATGGAATTGGACAATGAATGGCCATGGAACATTTTGTGGACCGACGAAGCCCATTTCCATCTCCAAGGACATGTCAATACTCAGAATTGCAGAATATAGGTAATGGAAAACCTGTTCTAACATGAACTAGAACCTCTTCATTCTGCAAAGGTAACTTTGTGGTGCGGGTTGACACCATTGTTTATCGTAGGGCCATTTTTTTTCGAGGAGATGGGTCGTGCGGGTCCTGTTACCTGTACCGTCAATGGTAAACGCTATGAGAGTCTTTTGCGCAACCACGTCATTCCAACACTTCAACAGCGTGCATGTGTGGGTAGCATTTCTATGCAAGATGGTGCTCCTCCGCACATTGCAAAGCCAGTGAAGCAGCTGCTGAAGAGGCATTTTGAAAATGATAGAATTATCAGCCATCATTTTCCAACAGTCTGGGCATCAAGATCGCCTGATCTTAATCCTTGTGACTTCTGGATGTGGGGTTACCTAAAAAGTGTTGTGTTCAGTAGTCTGATTGCAAACTTAGCTGAATTGAAGGCACGCATTGCGCAACACATTCACAACGTGACCCCTGAGACAGTCCGATCTGTTGTGGAACATGCTGTTTATCGGTTTCAACTTGTGGGAGAAAACGGTGGACAGCATATTGAACATGTCTCGTGCAAGTCTGCCGATAATTAAAAACCGATTTCATTGTTGCTTTTTATGCGATTTTTGGCCTCAGGACAATTAAAAACCGATTTTTCCTATCCGATGTGGTACGACCCTGTCACGGTGGATGGGCTTTCCACTAACAGTGCCATACTTGTTGAATGACTTGGAAGTTTTTTTTTTCAGTGAAAAAAAAAGAAAACGATACAGTCATGCATGTTGAAAAGTACAGTTGGTTTAACATGTAACGCACGCCATAGCTATCGTATTGCGATTCAAATGTCACTTGTAGCTACACCCATTTACGTTATGACGCTTAAAACGCAATCCATTACTAAAATTTGGAACTACAGTACAACTCGCTTACAACGAGCCCTGATTTAACGAGAACCCGTATTTAACGAGAAAATCGGAAATACTTGGTTGGTACAATGTTAAGTCTACGAGAACATAACTCGCTTTTAACGAGCAAACCCCGGTTATAGCGAGCAATATTTTTGTGATTCATAAAATTTCTATTGACTTCCACCTCTCCAGATCAACTAATCCTTTCTTGGAAAAATTTCTTTAACATTCCGAAAGTTAGTGATGAGTCATAAATCCTGTGAACACGTGATGGCGGCCTTTTTCATCTTGTGGAGCGCACGTGTAAGGACATCCCACGACGACCTTGAGGAGACGGACGCAGACGACGGAGATTGCTGATTGGACAGAAGTTTACTCTGTGCAAGAGTGGCAGGGTAGGGGACTTGTGTGAGGTCATTCTTTGATCTGCATTCATAGACTACGCTCGTCAAATTTTATCTTGCGATGTCGAAACGTAAAATTTAATCAGTTGACGAAAAAGTAAGGATTTCACGGGAGTTAGAGGATGGCGTAAAAAATTCCGAAATCTGCAAAAAGTATGATTTATCTTCTTCTACTGTTTCAACACTGTTAAAGAACAAGGAAAAATTAATGGCTGCGTTCGATCAAAATAAGAATGACTGTAAACGTTTGAAGAAATGTGCTAAAGAGGATTTGGACGAAGCTCTTTTAAAGTGGATGAAGGTGCAACGTAGTGCAGATTTTCCTGTAAGTGGTCCACTTTTAAAAGTTCAAGCAGAATATTTTGCTGAACAATTTGGCCATTCTAGATTTGTATGTTCGAATGGATGACTTGATCGATTCAAGAATAGACATGGGATAATCTTTGGAAATATTTGTGGTGAAGCGAAGTCTGCAAACATGGCGAATATCGCGACATGGATGAGTGAAAAGTGGCGAGTCATCAGAGAAGGATACACAAAAGATGACATTTAGAATGCCGATGAAACGGTCATTTTCTACAACGTAACCCCACAGCAGACTTTACAAGGGTGAAAAGTACGTCGGAGGCAAGCTCTCCAAAAATCGATTGACAGCTTTAGTGTATTCTGATATGTCTGGCACTGACAAGAAGAAACTGTTGGTTATTGTCAAGCCCAAAATCCCTAGGTGTTTTAAGCATGTAAAAAAGCTTCCTGTTGATTACGACCACAGCAAGAAAGCCTGGATGACTTCGGACATTTTCAGGGAATTAATTTCAAAATGAGAGAGGCAACTGAGGAAAAAAAAAGAGTAAAATTCTCCTTTTAATTGATAATTGTAAAGCGCATCCCGAAATCACTGGACTTACAAACATTATTATTTTGACACAATATCTGCGTTCCTGGAAATTTTATGAAGGAAAAATGTAAAAGAAGTTCACGGGGAAAATTCCTAATAAGCCGCCCGCTCAACTTCAAAGTGTGTAAACAACCCCAACTCCAGACATTTATTGTATGAACATGGCTTTGATAATAAAAACACTAAAACCAGAGTAATGAACGTACAAAATAGTCACATAGTAAAAAATATAAATACGATTTAGTGGGAGTTGCCAAGGTTAATTTCTGAAGTAAGTTTTAATCATCAGGTTCGCCCTGCTTTATCTCTATACTTGGACCTACGCCAAGCGCCAAATCATACCTCATCGCATTGGAGGGTAGGAGCAGTGTCTTCACTACGGCTTCGTCATAACCTTGTATGGAAATACAGTCTATCAATGCAGACAACTTTTCCAATCAACATTCCGCATACAAATCATCTGAAATAAATTTTAAAGTTAAGAGGACACCGAGAATGCTTTTGAGACAGTCGATGATGCAGCACACGCTACTCGATTCTCCTAACCGTAACACCTGGCGCAGTATAGCCCAGATGCTCTTGCCCCATAAAAATCTAACAAACAAACAAGTAACCCTAACGCCACCAACCAATCAAGATTTGTGCATCATTGTCTGGCATTGACATTAAGCACAGAGATCACTGTTTTTTGTGGGGAATTTAGCCACGAAAAACTACAAAAAACATATCCCTGTGGCTTTGTGTGCCTACCATTTGATTTTGTTAGTTTGTGGTTTTACAGTTCAAGGACCACAATGATCATGCTGCATCGGGACTTATTGTTTTCCGAGGAATCCGAACCTCTGGACCTACAATTTTCCGAGGAATCTGAACCTCTTAAGGCCCAGGGAACCAAACCCCAGACTACAGTGAGCAGTGCGATCTTTTTATGAGATCTCTGAGTAAGCGTTCTTTGTACAATGTTGGGAGTCGAACCCGGATTAACGGCGTACTAGTCGAACGCGTTACCACACTGCGCCACCGCAGGGCTGACCATTTGAAATTGTGCCCACCCTGAGAAGGGCGAGCAATATCTTAAACAAACCTTGCACATGGAGGAAAGGAGCATCGATCTTGGGTCTTGGTGGCCTAGCAGTTAAGGTACTCGGGATCTTGGAAGGACCCTAGTTCGACTCCAGGCTCCTGAGATGTCTCTTTTTCGCCTGTATACTGAAAGCTCTAGTTTGAGCGTAATTCCTTCATTACCAGGCACACCACGTATGGTGTGGTATTTTGCCGTTCACTACCAGGTATACCACGTCTGGTGTGATGCTGATTTTGCTTTGAAAGAGAGAAGGTTTTTAGCTTAGTGTTGGCTCCTATAGTTCCACATCAGTATTGTGTTTCCTTTCTTTTAGAAGGATCATCCAACTTTCCCTACAAAAAAAAATTAATGTCGCTCCTACAGCTCCTGTATACAGTCACGCATGCACGGAAAGTATGGCCCCTACGCGTTACTTCCCCTATATGCATACATTAAAGTATATAGTCCATTACAATGGTAATGTTTTAATTGTGTGTGCGTGAAATCAATAATTCCTGGTCGCCGCATTGTTGACGGTTTTGCTAGGTAAGCTAAACCACCAATGTTATGTAAGTTAGTGTGTTTTGTTCTCTTTCTTTTTTTTAAAGCAAACACTTGTAGAGTCAAAAAAATTGTTTAAAAAAAATCTAAAAATATGTTTTAAAATTTGCAGTGTTTGTGATATCACACTTTTATTACCCCCACACACACACACACACACACACTTTTATGGACAGCCCCTTATTCTCAACGTTTGGAACTGCGCCAAGTGTCAAATTATCCCTCATACCTAAACGCATTGTTGGGCAGAAGCGGTGTCTTCATCTCTATGGCTTCGCCATAACCTTTTCTGGAAATTCAGTCTGCCAATGCGGACACCTTTTCCAATCATCATCCTGCATACAAAACAACAACCGATTATTCAAGCTGCCCAATTACCCGAACGCAATTTTTTAATGTCTTTGAATATTACCGTTTACAAGAGGCGAAGATGGGTTCTGGAAAACTGGATAGACAAAGGAATTTTTCCTGAAAAGGAAGAGACAGAATTCGTGGTAGAGGTGGGGCGGGCGGGATTTTTAAACAACGCCTCTTGTTAATTGTGCAAATTTTCAAATAGTATGAAAGGTTGGCCGAACTGGCGCCACTGTATTTCAAGGTTTAAACACCACCAGTACCGCGCCTAAATAACGTAATAGTTTGCCAGTAAACCTGTAAACTGTGTGAAGAAAGGCACATACAGTTGCACCCCGATAATCCGAAATAAAGGAGTGGCGAATCCCATTAATTGGGATAAGTGAAATTTCGGACAATGCGGCAAATTAATTTCCACTGTAAAGAAACCACGGTTACCTAAAAACACGCTTAATTATATGCTTCTAAACTATTATATTAATAGTAAAAAAAAAAGTTACAATGTATGCCTACGCATAAATTATTAATTTTTGCTACTATGGAAATAACTTGGTATCGTTGTTTGAACTTTTCATCCAAGACTTTTTAGCTGTAATGTTCTTTCATTGTTCAATTAAAAGCATGTCTGCCAATGAAGGCTCCTTGCTTCCTTCAACGAAACGTTAAGCGATCTGCAGTAACGAACTCTAGTTGTATTGAAGGTAGATTGCTTAAAAGTAAAAATACCTTTTACTTTTCTGAACTGTAAACAATGAAGAACGTCTTACGTCTGAAACTTTGAAGAAAAGAAACAAAAATAGAAATAAATCGAACACATGAGTAAACGGAAATTTAAATACAACTGCCCTAACCTGTCCGTCCTGTTTCATCTCTTCAAAGGTGGTCAGGGCAGAGCCTAACGCTCGACCCAAATTCCTTTAAATTTTCAGAACCAAAGAGAGTTTTAATATCCCCACCAACAGATCCGTTTCACACGACTAGTTCTGGTTACTTAGGTATCGCAAATGACTCAAGTTTGCAGCCTTAAATGTTCAGAGTTTTGGATGGAGGGGAGGCTACCTTAAGTATAATAACAAGTGATTCTGATATTAAACAATCTATTTCTGTGTGAGAGCTTAAAATTCATCTCTAATTTTAGTTTAGTCTTTGCTATTAGCTGGTATGCATATTTTAAAAGCCCTTTTCTACATTGCCAGTGCCACATTCCCCTATTGGTGACTTTTTGAACTATCCCCATAAAACCCTTTTTCCTGTGTGACGAATAGTTTACTCATGGCTGTTCATGGCAGGGTGGAATAAAATTTCACTCTTTGATTTTTAGATTAAGGAGAATACGTTGGATTTTGTTTTATTTTATATACAAATAAAAGAAAATGAAAAAAATATTTCTCTCTTCCATGGCAACGTTTAAAAGCTATGTATATAAGATATAGAAAGAAAAGATCTTCAACAATTAATATGTGCCCGTCCTCTCTTATGGATCAGAGACATGGAGTCTAACAGTTGGAGCAATACGAAAGTTATAGACAACGCAAAGGAGCATGGAAGGTGCATGCTTGGAATAACTAGGAGAGATCGAAAAAGAAACACTTGGGTGAGAGAGCAAACTAGAGTAGAGGACATCGTTGTTAAAAGTAAAAGGGCTGAAATGGCGATGGGCTGGGCATATTGCAAAAAGAACTGATCAACGATGGACAACAGAAATTCTGAACTGGATTCCAAGAGACCACCGAAGACCTAGAAAACGTCCTCAAACTAGATGGGTGGATGAAATAAGAAAAGAGGTTGGGGTGACGTGGAAACGAATGGCCCAGGATAGACTTGTGTGGAAAGCATTTGGAGAGACCTTCATCCAGCAGTGGATAGATAATGGTTGAATATGATGATGATGATGATGATATATAAAAATAAACGCTACTTTTTATATAAAATTCTATGTAAAAAGAAGAGGCGTATTGTTTCCCCACCTTAAGCGGCCAACAACTAAAGGCGGCCCCGAGTCCTATTAAATTTGATAACGCAATCTGGCTATTAAGATCCAGGTTAAAGACTCTCAATAGTAGACGTTTAGTTATGGCTACCTTGTACAAGTACTTAGAAAATTGCTGAAAATTAAATGTATTAAATTGGGACATATGGGGTATCACGCTAGCCTGTCAGATTACCTGCTACATAGCATGTAAAGTCGCATTCAAGTCCATCATATTTAAATTAGTAGTTAATCTTCATTCAACAAGCATTAATAAATCTTCATTATTTCTAGTCGCTGTATTTCACTTGCCATCACTTGTTACTACCACAATCAGGTTGCCTCTCCTCCCACAGGCAAATCTGGAGGATATTTTAGGCTGAGGGGGAGAATATAAAGTACAGTAGGATCCATTTTATAACACACCTGCATTTAGCGAGTTTCTGGATACAGCGAGGAAAATATGGATTTTGCTGGCCTAAGCTGGTTTGCATATTAAACTGTTTTGTCTTTTTATGACATGAGGTGACAGCTAAGGTCGTGCTATGCCAGGACCCATAGTTTTTCAAGGAATTCGAACCTCTGTTGCCCCGAACCAAACCCTGGACTACAGTGGACAAAAAAAAGCATGCAGGTTCTATGGTCTTATTCCTCAAATTCTGCATTCTTACTCAGGGATTTAACACGAAAGATCTTGTTTTCCGAGAAATTTGAATCTCTATATTGGTTAAGGAGTGGAACACTGGACTACAGATCCTTATATACAGCAGAACCAGGGTAAACTGTCGAAGAGATTTTTGTAGATTTTTAGCTAGCTTGCACCTAAAAAGTTCTAGCCGAATTAGAAAAGCTGTAGCCGAATCATAAAAGTTGTTTTTAAGTTTACAAGAAATTCTGATTAGAAACACTCAATTCCACACAATGTCATTTAATCATTTTCTTACTTTAACTGGATTCTTCGTTGCCGGTGTGTACGCCATACATATGATATGCAATCTTAAAATCAAATCCCTTCCTTTCTGGCACAATGATTGATATGGTCATCAAATGACTTACACTGGTGACATGGAGTCTATTATGAATATACATCACCTTTCCAAGTTTCTTTGGAGATTTCCGGCACACTACTTAGCAGTTTTTCCAACTGAATTTTGATTAACATCGCCTTTCGGCGAAAAGGCTAGCGACAAGTTAATCCCTTAGTAGAGAATCTAGCAAAGTGATAATTTTTTATAACAGAGAGAACTGGTAGGAACTTGGTCACACCTACACTAAAGTCTATCATATATATAGCGACCACCTGTCTATGGGGACCATTACGGTCCAGTCCCATGAGTGGTCACTTTAGGCAGGTTTTACTGTATATATAAAATTAAAAAGGTAAGCGCTGGGAGTACATGTTGAAGGCAAACCCGAAACATTGGCAAGATATCTAAATATGCTAACGCGACGCCACAACGCGGTACTGTCTTGGTTGTTAACTTTCTGGATTCCGTTATCGCAGGAGACGAAATTCCTTGGAGTTACTATTCAAGCCAATTTAAAATGGGATACACACATTAACCTATTGTGCTTAAAAATTGGTAGATTTTTGGGAATATTGCGCAACATTAGTATTTATATACCTATAAAATTTTTGATCAATCTATATTATTCTTTTATTTTTTCTCATCTTTTTTATTGTTTATCGGTCTGGGGATACACTTCACAGGCTAACCAAAGTAGAATTTAGTCATTACAAAATAAATTCTTCAATATTATTAACCATAAATTACCACAACCAATGTCGATCCGTGAGGTTCCGCAAAGATTCAATTTATTAACTTTTAATCAACTTTTAAATTATAAAATTTTGTTATTAATGTTTAAAAAAATTAAAAATACTAATCTATTCCAATTGATTTACAGCAACCTACACATAACTATCCAACAACAAGTAGACATAACTACAGACCTCAATTTTCTCGTCTGGAGCTGGGTTGCCACAGAGTGGGTTCTTCAGGTCCTAAATTGTGGAATCAGCTGCCTTCTAATATAAAAGAGATAAATTCCTATTCTAAGTTTAAGTCTTTAATCCGGATCCTCCTTACTAATTCTATTTAATCAATCGCATACTTAATTTAATTTTCGCTGATGTTTGCGCAGTGATATCCCATGGGGCTGCTTTGGCTATCTGGTATCTCCTGGGTGGTGCAGGCTTTGTCAGACTACGTCTTTACCTGCGCTACCCAGGCAGACATGGACAAAATTCTATTTCACAGTATATTAATTAATGTATTGATATTTTTTTTTTAATTAATTTTGATGTATTTATATTTTTGTAATTAATTTTATGCATCTATATTTTCGTATGATGTTAATGTAGATATGTCTTTGTTCTTATAATTAACTTAAACTAACATTGATTTGTAATCTCAATGTATATTTTTTTGTTGTTCATGTTGCTGCCTAAATAAAGTTGCTTATATGCATATCAAAGATTCACCGAAACCTCAGAGTGCAATAAAATGTAAACAAAATCAGTTCCAGACATACTTTATTTGAAATAAAAAGTAATACAAGTTTCACAAAATTTGCAAATGATACATCCAAATGACTGAGACACTCAAAGAAATTATTGATTCAAAACAAGTTAGGAAATGCAACAGATGAGCTAGAGATTCCAGTTAGAAACTGATGCGATTCCAATTTTTTTTAAATATATATATATGAAAGACAACATAGTCAATTATAATTGAGCTAAAATCCCCAATACATTTTGATAACTTAACAATAAATAAAATAATCATGACCATTGCACTTAAAAAGTTCTGAGAAATGCCACATTTCGCTCTACAAGTGAAAATGAGTTTTTAAGTATATTCAGTTGAATCCCTATTTAAGGAACATCTATTTTACAATTTCTTTATTTAGCGAATTTCAATATATTTTCAATTTAATAAAGCTCTTATTTAGCAGAATCTTGCGATTTTGTTAAAGAGAGGTTCAACTGTATATATATGTTGACACATATTCTGATTAACTCAATTGGCTCTGAAATTTGAAAATTTTTAAACTAAAATTGAATTCAATGATCCTCAATTATATATATAAAAAAAAAGATGTAAAACCACGCCGAACTAATGACAATTTCATGTAGTTCTTGTATCTCTCTCCAGATTTTGATTATCACTAATAAAAACATAATCGTATTAGAGTGATTCACAAGCCACTGTCATTTTGAAGAGTATTTGTTTACTTTGAGTTCTAAGACTTGGTTACTTGCGTCGATTGGGTCATATGAGGTGGGATCGATGCTTAATGTGACCTCTGAATCACAATACATTTACATAAAACACTGAGAGTCGGAACCCAATCCAGTTGAACCAATAGCAGCATTTATAATCACCGGGTGTCTATAACCACTGGGCCATTAAGACGTATGTATTACGCGAATAAGAATGCATGACAGAAAAACCTGTATCATCTAGTTCAGAAGTCTTCAACATGCAGACATGTTTCATGCGGCCCGACAGTTCATGAAAAGATGCAAATCGTTTCACACAAAGATAACTCCCTTTGCTTCTTCCTCCAAGTCTTAAATCTATGTATTTTATTCTGTTATCATTTTCATATTTTATAATAAATAACTTAAAATCAGAGTTTAAGCTGCGTTTTTTCCCCCACATTTTGCCAAAGGATATATTTTGCAAAAAAAAAAAAAATTATTACCATTTTCACTAAAAAGCAAAGGCAATGAAAATTAAAAAAATTCACAATTTTATGCCAGCAGCCGCCACATGGCGACCTTGAAGACCTGTGATGTCATGAACAGGTGAATTGAAATCATTTTGATTTTGAAAAATGTCTACAAACCATGATGTGTGGCAAAGCCAAGGAGAAGTGTACAAATATATTGCCAATTGCATAATTTTGTACAAAATAAAAAATGCTATTTGTAGTTCTAAGTTATTTTGTTTAGCATTCTCCTATAGTTCAAAGTTTTCAAAATTATCGCAAGTATTTACAGTAGAAAAAGAGAACTAAAAGAAATTTAAAAATGCTAAAATTTGTTTTTACATTTTATCTAATTGGCGCAGTATAGCCCAGATGCTCTTGCGCCATAAAAATCCAAACATTTTATCTAAATTGCTAAAGGAAAATAAAAATCCAGCTTAAACTCTGCTTGAAATGCTAGAACTAAAACACCACCCAGTTTTCCCTGAAAAGTGTTTTAATTTAGTTTTCTATCATTTATGGGCATTTGGGGTAGTTTTATTGATTTGCAGTGCAACGGTGATTAAAAAAAAATCAACTTAGAACTCATTGAATTCTATTCTAAATATGTCCATAAAAACATCTTCAGAGCCACCTGATTGCACGTTCTGAAAATGTCACTATTCGGCAGCACTTACATCTGTGCATAGGTGTACACAAAAAGTTCATAAGGAAGGTCACAGGCTTTAAATAGGGGGCGGTGGGGAGTTACAGAGAGATATAACTCCAGATATTCATACGAATATACTATACAAAATTCCATTGTAATGGGGGGTAACAACCCCATTAACCCCCTACGTAAGCCAGTGCGTCTATGAAGAGCCATTTTCAAGATGAAGTTAGTAAAATCAAAAGTTAGGACTAGAATAACTGACGTCCACCTTGGAAACACTTTTAGAATTGTAACATCAAAAATAAGACCTGATATTGATTGGACTGTTAAAAATAAGCAGTGCTATAAATCTCACTAAAAGGTTTGATTTCGCTTTACATATTAATAACTAAAAGTATTGTAAATGTTTTTTGCTTCCATACATATTTTATATTACAATATATATTCAGTCTGAGAGGCAGATTCAGAAAATATTTTCGGGTGGGTGTGCCAAACTAATATACAGACCTAAGAAAAAAATGGCAACAAAGTCTTATCCAGTGGCGCCCCTGAATGGGGGAGGACTAGGCCGGTGTGCCCTCATGGGCAATAGTTGAGAATTTTTTTAATATCCTACAGACCAATGGACTCATACTCTCCGATAATCCAAGGTATGCACCCTTTGAGAGGACCCAGTCCGCCCCTGCACCCCCCCCTGCTCAGTCCTAATATTGCTGATACAGTAGTGCGGCCCATGGGCCAACAAGAATAAGCAAAATTGGCCCTTGGACTGAAAAAGGTTGAAGACCCCTGATCTAATTGGTATAAGTAGGAGCACATGCCGTGACTCACTGGAAACTTTGCTGCTGTTAAAAGCTATAGACAAGAAATATATGATCTCCAAGTGGCATTGTGGTCTTTCAGGAAGTTTACATCTGAAGGAGGGAAGTTTTTGTTGTTGTTGTGGAGGTTTTATTTTCTTTATGACATAGGTGAATAAAGATCATTCTCTACATAATTAAAAGTCTGTGATTAAAATATCTACTTATACTTTGTACAAGAAGCAAGCTGAACATTGCACAAAAATAAAAAGTACATTAAAACAAATGATCCAATAAAATGTAAACGAAAGTGAAGGAATGGTGTACGAAAAAATTTAATTACAGCCTTGAAGATAAAGCTCAAGGTAGACCTTCGACGGCGGATTCTGTTCATTATGACACAAGGACAGTTTGGGTTACGTTGTGCAGAGACCTACAGTTTTCCCAGGGATGCAAACATCAATTGCCATGGGAACTGAATCTCAAATTATGGCGAAGGGCAGGAAAGCGGTGTACATTCTATACAACCATTGGAACCAAACTTCAGTTAATTGCACGACAGACAAATTAAAAGTCACGCTGCACCGGGACCTACAGTTTTTCCAGGAATCCAAACTTCTGTTGCCAAAGGAACTAAACCCCAGATTGCGGTGGGCAGAAAAACGGCATGCATTCTACACAACCATTGGAATCGAATCTGAGTTAATTGCACGATAGACAAGTTAATGTCACGCAGCACCGGGACCTAGTTTTCTCCAAGAATCCAAACTTCTGTTGCCAAGGGAACCAAACCCCAGACTATGGCAAGCAGAAAAACAGCGTGCATTCTACACAACCATTTAAATCAAATCTGGGTTAATTGCACGATAGGCAAATGAGTTACCGCTATGCCACCATAGAGCACATCTAGATTTCCAAGGAATCTGAACTTCCGTTTTTTCACCCATGGAAGCGACCCATGAACTCGAATTTGTAGAAGACAGCAGCAAGGGCTAAGCACTTGCTGGAATCGTACCAGTGACAGAGTAGTCTGAAATGCGTTACCACTATGGCACAGTGAGTTTTGAAGTTGTACACCAAGTCAGAGAGTCAAATCTGCACAAAAGAACATGCAAATGTCAAGGGAACTGTAAATGACTCAGATAAAAAAAGTTCGCAAACTACACAAGCTTGGCAAGGTACATGGAAATTGTCGACAAGTCCGAAAGTGTCAGTGGCTTGTGAATCACACGGATAACAAAAATGATAATCGGGATTATGATGAATCTAAAAATCAAGGCAATTAAAAATTAGGATTCATATAAAAAACCTAGGATACATGCAGTTTTTTTCTTTTCATCATTATTAACATGGTATCGGATCGACCAAATTGTTATTAGCCGATAGGCAAACAAAACAGATATGTTTATTACGGAATGCTTGCCCATAACATGTGACATAAAGCTATTATTTCAAAGTATATTCGACAAACTTCATACACAGGGTGGCGGATACCATGATCTTGAAGATTGCTCCAGACACCACTTTATTGCGCTGGCTTTGTACCAGGAAATTCGTCCTTGTGATCAATTAACCACTTGCCCAGGAATTCAATCGGGTCTTCAGGTCTAAAAATACACAGAAAAAAAATTACAAATTACTTTTGTAATGTCCTGTTTTTTTGCTCCAGGGTGACCCTAGCCCTGTTTTCAAACCTTTCTTTGCCATCTCCAGAAAACCTGAATACAGCCGTAGCTTTCGTTTAAATCTTTCACAGTAATAGCCATTACTTGAAATCACGTCTCAACACCAAGACAATTATAAGCCGATTTTCCAAAGGAAGCTATATAAAACTAAAATGGTTCAACTGCTATCCACTTTTCTACAACAACTATGACCTCAGAATTCTTCAGACCACCAGAGGTCAAAGGTCCCTCAAAACCCCACTATGGACGATATGTGAAAAATACCAAGTAGTCATTTCGCACTATATCTGTAAACTTTCCTTCTCCTTCTTCCCCGTAAGGGAAAGTGTAAACCCAGCAGAGCACTGACGACCTCGGTAAGAACAGGATGTCATTTTTAAAGAATGCTCTCCAGACGGAGTAAATATCTATTAATATTTGAATAAATGTTATTTTGTTATGGTATTAAAAAATAGCCGCTCGTGATTTTATATACGCCTTTCAAATGCCACCATTGATATCGACCCACGACCTTACACTCTCTTTGTTCCTATATCAAAACTCAAGAGTAATAAAATTCAGAATTTTTTCACAGTATTTTTAGAAAATGGTATTCTTTATCCATGTTAATAACGTATGTTTTATGATGCAAAGGTCTTGTTTTATAGCCTTAGCTGTCATATTTTATGTTGGCAGCTAAGGTTTATACACCAGGGGTTCATTTCCTCAGGATGCTGAACTAATGTTACCTGTGGAACTAAATGCTAGATGACAGACAGTAGAAAAAACGATATACATTCTAAGGCACCTTTGGCTTTGGTTGGTTGGGTGTATTCTTATGGCACAAGGACATGGGTCATTCTGTGCCAGACAAGGTGAGGGCACCTTTGGAATTGAAGCCGAATTCAAGGACAGATGAACACATCACACTAGGCTAATGTCTATGTTAATAAAACAATAAGCATCAATAACTATCAGTGCAATTTGATAATGTCTACCATTTAATGCTAATGATAGGATCTCGGTTCATACACATTTCTTACATTGATATTTAAAGACCCGTCAAAAAATGAAAATCGATTGAATCGGAGATAATCTGAATTCCTTGGAGATAATCGGAGAAAATTGAATTTGGCAATCCACAAAATTGCATGAATCAATCAACGCACGGGGGGGGGGTCACAACCCACAATTTGCACACCACTGCTCTAATGGAACACCATGTCAATCATGAACAGATAAGATAGGAACTGAAAGGGATATCATCATCCATGCTAGGACGGGGAGATAGAAAATGTGGATTTCTAAATGAGCGCACGTTAGGCAAGTGCACATCAAATTTTCAGAGCCACAATATTAAAAGGTGGAATTTTTTTTTTTTTTTTTAAATTGCAGTCTTAACTGAAGTCATTCTCTATTGTGTATATTTTCTGTCGACTCACACTTCCAGGAATGTGCATGCCTCTCCCACTTTGTTCTCACTTAAAATTTGAAAATCTATGAAAACAGCTACCCCACCCAAAACACTGGAGAAATTAAAAAACAAAACATGTCAAATAAAATAAATTCATCCATAAAAATGAATGCTACATTATAGTAGTCGTATGGCAACAGAATCTACCATTTAATTGTTTTTGTTTATGGCCAGAATACGCTATAAAACAAGGTAAATTGGTTGTACTTTTATGGCGCAAGAACAGCACGGGTCGTTCTCAAACAAGGTACACTATGAAAACAAATATGAGCATTTTTTTCAAAAAGATTGAAGGAGTATCGCTTAAAAAAATAAAGCGAAAAATAAATTCAGTAGGGGCAGTGGCGTAGCCAGGTTTAATCGAAGGGGGGGGAGTGGGAGCATATAAAAAAAGGCCCTACTACCAAAACAGGCAAAAACATGTACACAAAAATTGTTTGCTTCTTTCTTAAAAGAAGAAAAATAGTTTGACGGAAACTTCTATACGGTATAAATTTAAAGATGACGTTTTTAGCTGTTACAAAAGTACCGTTTGATTTAATTTATTTACTCAGACATCAAAATACAAATGCACAGAAGAAATTTGAGTAGAAAACAAAACAATATATATATATAAAAATTATAATTACAATATAGTATACTTGCATTGTGAAGGGGATCCATATTACTAGAAAACGGCTCATAATGAGGACTGAGAAATATATAGAATGACAATCATCACACTATAAGGCTATAAAAGTATCAACAATTATAACTAGGGATCGGATATAGTGAGAAAAACAGTGATTCCCACGGACCTCGTTATGACAAATATGTTTTGGTATACTGTACAGTGTTTAATACATATTTTGCAATACTACTAACAACTTATTGAAATTTACATAAAATATATACAGAGTGTTCGGTTACCGCGTGTACAAACTTCTAGGAGAGGTAGGGGACACCAAATAAAGCATATTTGCACATATAACACATGTCCGTAAAGGCCTCGGTTTGGCTGTAGAGCGTAACCACTGTTTACGCCCATGTAGTTGCCATGTAAGAAATTACAGCAATGAAAAATTTTTTAAATGCATAAATTAAGTGAATGAGCTAATAATACAGCAGAGACAAAGAAATCCGGAATTCCGTTTTCTGATTTTGATCTGTGTTACTGTTTAGTGAAAATAAGCCTAAAAATGCCTTTTTTAACACACTGGAAAAGAATTGGGAACTGCCAAGTATGTATAACAGGTGAAGAACATCAAAATAAAAATTTTTTGTTTAGTGAGTTTTTTTCCTAAACCGACCCGTTCAGGCACTACAGTGAATTTATTGTTTGCGTCCACCATGTTCGAGGTTGCCAAAAATGGCTACAATTCGCCATTTCACAAATTTATTTTGCAAAACGCAACTGTAACACGGTAGAGGGCGTTGTTGGGGAACTTAGAAAACGTCCGTGCAGGAAAACAGTCATTCGGCAACCACACGCAGAAGTAGTAGGATGGAAGGTTTTACAAATGCAGAGTTAGCAGACATGCATCTAGCATATGGAGCTGCTGGTTGTAATGGGCGAGCCGCTGTGTGCGTGTACTGAGAATGCTACCTGATGAGGCGTATTCCAAACCACCAGACGTTTGCATGGCTTCATCAAAGGTTATGTGAAACAGGTTCCTTCCAGAGACGTGCGATGAATTGGGAACGAACGACACAGACCCCTGAAATGGAAGAGATGGTGCTTCGTCATTCAGAAAACAGTCCACGTGCCAGTACATAAGCGATTGCTACTCGCTGTTTGGGCCTTCTCCATACCATCGTCTGGTCGATCCTGAATTCGAACCAATTGCACCCATACCATGAGCAGCTACTGCAGCGTACTGATTACCCACAGAGGGTTGAATTTGCTGAATGGTACCTGCAGAAGAGTGCGGCGGACCCCCCTTTTTCTACTTTCGTCTTATTCACGGATGAGGCATATTTCACCAGGGAAGGTTGTACTGCACATAACTCGCATGTATGGGCGATGGAGAACCCCCATGCTACATGAATATGTGCAGCATAACACCGGTTTGCTGTGAATGTTTGGTCCAGTATTGTGGTAGACCACTTAATAGGTCCATATCTCTTGCCTGATTGTTTGGACGGACAGTGCTATAAGTTTTTCTGCAAGAAGTCTTGCCCGAACTGTTAAATGACCAACAAATCCAGCACCCACCGTGCCATGACATGTGGTTCCAGCATGATAGGGCCACAGACCATTTCATGCGTAACGTTTGGGAGCACCTAAATGCGACATTTGCACAACAATGGATCGGCCATGGTGGTCCCATTCACTGGCTGCTCGATCAATCACCGGACCTATTCCCCTTGGATTTTTAGTTGTGGGGTCACATGTATGATACACTTGTGGACAGTGAGAAGGAACTCGTCACACACATCTCCGTAGCTGCCATGGCCGTCCAAGCGACGCCGATGTCAGGCTTATATTGTAATTGGTGGCCGAAACTTCGAACACCTTCTGTGACCTCTCTTCATATCATCCAGGAACAATTAAAAACCAACTCACTGTTTGCATTTCATACGGTTCCTGGTCTAGGGACAATTAAAAACTGATTATTTTTCCTATCCAAAGTGGCACCACCTTGTCGTGGTGTCACCTCGCAAGTCACTTTTTTAATTCATTGAATTTTTCAGCATCACACAGATTCATATGCACATTGGTTTAACCTGGAACTCTAGCTTTTGATGTCCTTCACCTGTTGCACATGTGTGGCAGTTTCCAACTCTTTTCCAGTGTGTTAAAAAAGACAATTTCAGGCTTATTATCACTACATGGTAACACAGATCAGGAAATGGAATTCCAGATCTTTTTTTTTGTCTCTGCTGTATTATTAGGTCAATCATTTAATTTATGCATTCAAAAAGATTTTTCATTGCCGTAATCGCCTACGTGGCAACGACATGGACATAAATAGTTAAGCTCTACAGCCAAACCAGGGCCTTTACGGACATGGGTTATATGGGCAAATATGCTTTATTTGGTGTCCCTTATCCCTCCTAGAAGTTTGTACATGTGGTAACCGAACATCGTTCTGTGTGTATATATGTATATTGGTAATGCAACGTGACTTCAAACCTGGGCCATCTCCAATTTCCTCATTGCCTTGAATAAAAAAAAATCACATTTCATACATATGATTAGAATATGTATGATGACTCTTTATTTATGGGGGGGGAGATGGTGAAATGTCCTACTTTTGGTCGTGCAATGCAACCAATATTCAGGTACACAAAAGTAGATAAGCATATTATAAATAATTCAAAAAGAGATCTGATTGAAGAAAAGTTGAAGAAGTGAGGATGATATCCGCAAACAAGCTAATTCCAATATATATTGATGCATTCCTCTAGCGTTTATTTTGTTTCTGCAAAGTCTTGAGCGTGTTATTTGCTGCAGCATTTACTAGGGACCCACACACATGATGTAACATTTTCAATTTGTGTTTCTGCATGCATAAAATGTGTACTTCACATGCGTAAATAAACTTATGTAAGTAAAAAAATAATAATAAA
>QLNU02015003.1:8879701-8901305 GCA_006491805.2 Dysdera silvatica | reverse complement strand
AAAAAGCAGTCCATGCATTTCCACACACACACTAACTGCTAATTTGTTCATAGTAACGTTTTATATACTTTCGTAATGTAAAGAACCTTTGACGCCTGTAGTTTAATAGTAAAGTATTTGACCGAAAACAAGATGTTGTGGCTTTATGTCCCATCAGAGGTCGATAAATCATTTATTTTCTTTGTAAGTAATTCATCATCTAATACAAAGGCATCATTGGAGATAAGAATTGTTCTACTTCAATAAATATCAATGGTAGTCTCGCCTATCGGACGTTTGGTTTCTTTAACTTGTCGCTTTGATCTAAACAGCAGTCCATGCAAGCCCACAACTAACTGCGAACTTGTCCATAATAACCCTTTATATACGCTCGCAAGGGGAAGAACGCTTGATGCTGGTAGCTTAATAGTAAAGCACTTGATCGGAATCCAAGGGATTGTGGGTTCGTGTCTCACCAGAGGTCAATAAATCATTTCTTTTCCTTGCCAGTAATTCATCATCTAATACAACAACAACATAGGCTAAAATCGAATATTCCCCATAGTAGGTCTTGTGCACTTTCCTGGGTACCTTTTACATAAAATTTCGCCACGTTTCTCACTCATTGTTGTTAGTGATCTTAAATATTTGACGATCACGATGTTTTTCCTGGATTGGAAGATTTCAAAATTTGACGATGATGCGATATAACTGCCTTCTATTAATTTTGGGTGTTTCTCCTAAGTAGGTGTTTTTTCTCCAGAGACAAGTTAACGAACGAAAGTACAGTAAAACCTCTGAATAGCGGTCACCTCGAGACTTGAGAATCTTTCCGCTATTCAGGAAGGTTAGGGCATAGTAAGTATCGGCACTGCCAATTGGAAAAGTAACAGCTAAACAAAGGTGTCCACTATTCGGGAGTATCTGCTATAGAGGCTTTATTGTATTAGATTATTTTTTAGCAATAAATGTCCTGGAATTGATATGGCAGGTGTATTTGTTTTTGTATATGTAAATATGTGCGTACGAATGTAGGTTTACAGGTATTCTATGACAATCCTTACTTAGAACACTGAGAAACCGTATCATGCGTGCAGTTAAGCATTGGAACAGACATATTCTTTTACCTATTCCAGTATTTATTGGTATAATTGGTGTGTTCACCAATTACACAGGCCGACACGATTTTTGTTGACTTACAGCTGGGAGTTGATTTTAAGGCATTTTGATGTGCTGAAATAAAAAATCATATTAGTTTTTGGCTATCACGTAAACTTTTTTCTCTAAAGTACTTTGAATGTCAAAAAATGAGCGAAAAGGGGGTATTTTGTGTATGGTTTGATCTTACAATGGTATATTTATTAATATGTGGTAGTTGGCCAGCCAGTTTAAGCAAGTAATATTGTCATGCAAATATAAATTTAGTAAACGAAAGGACAGTTCATTGTTAACCGAGGAATGGCATTTACTGAAACTCGTTTCACTGGGGACTTTTTTTTCGCACATAAGTAACCAAATTCACCATCACGCTAAACTTAAAATAATAAGACGACATAAAAAAAATGCGTTCAACAGCCGATGGTTTTATTTCTGAGAATTCGGAGTCATTCTTTTTGGTAGCCTTCCGGGCAACGAAAAAATGTAGTCATAAACTGAAGATGAAAAATTTCGTCTGTCAGACATGATTCAAGTTCAACTGCCACATCCAATTTTCCGTGTCGTAATAAAATAGTAATCCAAATATGAAATCAGCCCACAATTTTTAATGAAATTTTCCTAACACAAGAATCATGCAGTGACTTTTAAATTTTTACAGATTTTTAACTTAATCTACTTTGAATTGAGGCCCAAAACACACACACATAACATATAGCAAGCGTTGAAGTAAAATCTTGTTCGAGAACTTACACTGACAAAAAAAAGCGTCATTTTGAAATCAGAAACCAATTTATTAAAAAAAATGTCACAAATTTCAGCAGAGAAAGTATTTTTTTGTGTTCCTATGTTTTCAATAGTAGTTGTAACATTTACTGGGAAACAATTTTATTTCTGAGTTCGGAGGAATGTTGCATGAAAGAAACAATTTTCCAAATGAAATTACGACAAAGTGTCACCCTAATATAAACAACTGATCATTTCAAAGAATTTCGTTTATCATTTACCCGCTTCAAGGGTTCTGCTTTAGTCTGCCAAAGTGGATAAACAGAAATTTGTGCACTAAACATAGAAACAAAATATATATTTCATCAATATATTTTTTCAAAATATAAATTTTATTCAGTGCCAAAACGTGGCTTAGATAGCACAAAGTATGGCCTTTAAAATCTAGCTGACCTCTCTTGTTTGGGTTTCACATTCGGAACAGCAAACGCAAGAACAATGCTTAATATGGGACATAGTTGTAACAGCCACAGTATAAAGAATTCTTAGCTTGTTTTTCCACTTAACTGCGAATTATATGTATATATACAGTAAAACTTCTGGTGGCGCTGAATAAAGTATTCATGACGACGGACCAGAATATATAATAAAATTATCTATGTTTATTTCTAATTTTCTCCGCTTTAATGGGAGAATGGTGTTGGTTGATGTAATCAGCGCTTTTAATGAATTGCAATGCGGCCGACGCAGTCGGCGCCTGAATTACAACTGGTTAATACAACAATTTTCCGTAAGGTGGCGGTACAAAGCATGAAAATGGTAGAACTGTTTTATACGACTTAACATACTCCGCGCGTAAAAACTGCTCATGGAATTATAAAACGAGGCCTTGCAAAGATATGTTTATTACCAATTAAGACTTGTTGAATTTTATTACTTGTCATATTTGTACATAATTGTTTTGTTAAGAATTATACAAAATATTTACAATACTTAACAAAACAATTATATACAAATATGACAAGTAATTAAAAAAAATTCAACAAGTATTAATTGGTAATAAACATATCTTTGCAAGGCCTCGTTTTACAATTCCATGAGCAGTTTTTACAATATCTACTCTAACCTTTTTATCCGCACCAAGCACAACTTCTTGAATTCTGCATAGACACCATTTGTATGGTGGCAAATTGTCTTCCTTTATTAATACCATTGAATATGGAGTAACATTTTCCTTTTCAAATTGCCATTTATGTCGAAGTTGTGAATGATTTAAATAATCGTTACTCCATTTTTTCCACACAATTTGCATTACCTTTGTTGTTCTTTGCCAACGAGATAAGTAATTATATTTTTTTCAATTAAGTTTGGTTCAGGAACAGAATTAAGTGGACGACCAATTAAATGTCCAGGTGTGAGTGTCTCAAAATCATTTGGGTCAGAAGACATGGGTATCCATAGGTCGCTGGTTCGACTCCGGCTCGACGGACCACTATATGTCACTGTTTTCAGTCTATAAATCTCAATTGGGGCAAAACGACTTGACTTCCATAGAATTCTTTGTAAGTCTCTATCGGAAGGATCGACAAGTATTTGTCTATACATTTTAGTGATGTCTGCACTAAATGCAAATAAATGCTTTCGAAAACGCGTCACAATTGAAAAAAGATCCTGTTGTATAGTACCTCCATTTAACAATATGGAGTTAAGTGAAATACCACTGCTTGATTTTGCAGAGGCATCGAAGACCACTCTCAGAGGAGTAGACGCACTATCGGGGCGAAAAACTGCATGGTGTGGAATATAATATTCAGTTTGGTTGTGAGAACATTTATTGTCCTCAATTTTCTCCATATGATGAAGTATCGAATATTCATTCATAAATTCCTTATACAAGTTAGCCATGTCCTTGTGTTCATCTAATCTTTTCCAAAGAAGATTTAATCGCTTTTCTGCGTTTTCCCTAGAATATCCTAATTTAGATCGCGCATTATCCTTTATCGGTAACTTTACAATGTACCTCCCGGTTTCATCTCTTGTATGAGTTTGAACAAAATGTTCTTCACAAAATTGTTGTTGTACACTTTTAGTATTTTTTAAACTTTCATTATTATCACCGGGAAAAGATTCCAATTCGAAAAATTTCTTTACCGTAATGTCTAGGTTATCCTGTTCTGAAATAAAGCCAGAAAATGAATTTGGGCAAAATTGAGTTAAACTTCCTGTGACTAAATAACCAAACACTGTATTTTGTAGCAGTAATGACTCGTTTTCAATCCGAAGCCTTTCGGGCTTCAATAATTCGAAGAATAACTCGCAACCTATTAATAGGTGGACTTTGCCTGGAACACAAAATGTGGGATCCGCTAATTTAATTTCGCTGGGTAATTTAACTTGCGAGATATCTAATTTGTGATTTGGAATAAAATCTGTGATTTTTGGCAACACTAGGCAGGTCAGTGACCTCAAAAAATCACCTTCTTCGTTAGAAATTATCGCAGTAACTTTGTTTTTAATAAAATGTTCACCGCCATTAATTCCTGTAATAGACGTATTTACACGTTCCCTTTTTAAACCCAAAACATTGGCAGCTTCAGTTGTTAAACAATTAACAGAACTCCCGCTATCTAATATAGCTCGAAGCTTTATGGATTGACCAGAAGTGTTCTGCGTCGTAACTATTGCTGTACAAAACAAGCCTGATATTTGTCCTTGAACGGTGCTGATAAGAGACGATTTTGAATTCTGCTGTCTAGACAGTGAAGAATGAAACTATAAACCCCGCTTGGAAGTTCAGAGTCCACTTTTTGGTTGACAATTTCTGTCTGCTGGACTTCCTGCTCGCGGTGGATTAGTGTGTTATGCTTTTTATTACATATCCTACATGAGAAGTATGAAGTGCAAGGCAAACTGTGCGCCTTTAAACAATTTCTGCACAGTTTGAATGTTTTTATGGTATCCAGCCTTTGAGGCATAGACATATTTAAAAATTTTGAACACTTGTATAAATTGTGAAATTCTTTACATAAGATGCATGCCTTAATGGAATTTTTACAAATGTTTTTATTTGAACTTACAAACAATTTTTTAGGTTTAGTCATAGTATTGTGAAACCACTTTGATGGTTTGGAAGGCGAACATTTTTTTAAATTTTCTAAAACCATTGACCTATTATCAAGAAATTCTATTAACTCGGTCAAAGAAGGAATTTTCTTGGAATTTAACGATAATTCGTACGTTCTCCTGCTTTCTTTATCAAGTTTTTGCAGGATAATATTAACAAGCATTGCTTCGGTAAGCTCGTTACACTCCAATTTCAAAACCTTTAAGGCTCTTAAACTCTTTTTTACGGTATCTGTGAGGTTTCTTAAACATTTTGATGATTCATGCGAAATTGTCTCTAATTTTAATATTGCCTGTATATGTGTATCAACAACTGCCCGTTTATTTTCATATCTCTGCTCAAGGGCATGAAACAGCGACTCAAAATCGTCTTCGCTCGTTTCAACGTTTTTAGCATCACCGCGCAAAGCTGATTTTAAATAAAATAACTTCTGCGTGGTTGATAATTTATCATTTTCAGCAATTATTTTTACAAATTGATTTTTAAAATTAGAGAATTATTAGATTTTATCGTAAAAAATCGGTAATGGAATATTCGGTAATTTAGATTATAAATTTAAACTAGCATTATCTTACTTAGTATTTTTTTAATAGTTAACTGCTTTAGAATTTAACGTTGATAGAATATATTTAAGTCTTACTTCAAGATTTTCCCGTTGGTCTTCCAATTCCGATAACTCGGCTTCCATATCCACGATGTCTTCGCCTTTTTCCAGAGTTGCCTCGTAGTCTGTAAACAGTCGATTTATTTCCTCCTTCACATCTTGAAGGTTATCCAGTTTTTGTGTGAGGTGCATCACTGAATCTTCTTTTTTCCACAAATTCTTCTAAGAAGCTTTTGGTTTTGGTTAGTTTCGCTTTGACGCGACCGCGTGCTCGATTTAAGGACTTTAACTTTGAATCCATTATGATTGCTACTCCGACTCGACACGGACCACTATTATGGTGGCGCTGAATAAAGTATTCATGACGACGGACCAGAATATAATAAAATTATATATGTTTATTTCTAATTTTCTCCGCTTTACTGGGAGAATGGTGTTGGCTGATGAAATCATCGCTTTAAAGAATTGCAATGCGGTCGACGCAGTCGGCGCCTGAATTACAACTGGTTTATACAACAATTTTCCGCAAGGTGGCGGTACAAAGCATGAAAATGGTAGAACTGTTTTATAAGACTTAACAACTTCCATAAGGGACACTCCCAAATAGCGGATACTTTCCTAATTCCCAAGACTTGTTATGCTCTAACACTCTAGAACAGTAAACCAATTTTCAAGTCATGAGGTGTCCACCATTCAGAGGTTGTACTGTGTTTCTGTCCAGTAAATAATTTGCATGCTTGTATTCAATCCTGCCCATAGGTTACATCTGTTAAACTAAATACCAGTAAACAGTCTCGATACATTTATTATTACCCTTCTCAGAAATAACACAATTGCCAAACAATGGTCAAAGTACAAAGCCACCGGGGCGAGATTTTTGTGAGTTTTCGTGGGGGAATTTATTATACTATAATTTTCGGAACCCACATGTAAGTAGCATGTAAAAAAACACACAAAATTTGCCCCGGTAGCTTTGTGTGTTGACCATTATTTGGCAATTGTGTTATCCCTGAGATGGGTAATATCTTGAATCCATATATATACGGAGAAAGCGCGTTGTTCCTGTCCTCATTCATCTAGCAGTCAAGACACTCCGGGCTAAGTGGAGGGGACCCTGGTTCGAATCCAGGTTAAGGGACAGCGTTTCTTTTTCTCCTAAAACAAAAACAAGAAAGCTCTAGCTTGAGTTACTTACACTTGGGTGCCAAAACTTGTCATATAATTGTTATTTTAATAAAAAAATGACAACTTAAAGCGAAATTCAATAGCTCTATTTTAGATAATGTGAATAAATGAAAAATAACAAGGAAATTAGCGTCCATTTGAATATTTTGTGGAACTCTAAACAATGAAACTATAATTTGCAATTTTTACATAAAAATATAAATAAATGTCTATGATTCATTTCAAACACTTCTCAATACTGTGAAATCTGTCTATACTGCCTATAGTGATGTTTTCCCCCCAGTCCCAACGGATATAGAACGTATAAGGTTTAGCCTTGTCTATAATGGCAAACCGTCTATACCAGTGGTCCTTCAAGTTTCCTAGACCGTGGACCCCACCCCCCACTTCAAATATCACTCGTCCTCATGGACCCCCAAGAATTAACTCAAAGTTTAAAGCCCAGAATTTGCATCATACATATTTATTTCTAGTGTTTCATCACTGATTTTCACCATTTACGGAAGGCATTTTTCGTTCCCTCATAATTTATTCTTAGCATTAAAGAGTAAATGCTCTCGTCTTAGTACTTTTCCGAACCTTTATGGAACACTGGAAGGGTTTCGTGGATCACCTGATAGGGTTCTTGGCACCCAAGTTGACGAAGCGCTGGTCCATACGACACCTATTCACGATCCTTAGAGTACTGTTATATTCACTGTACAATTAGTACATAAATTTTAAATACAACATTAAGTACTAAATAAAGTATTTCTTAATGCCATTCTTATGCATCTACAAATTTCCTTATTTTTGGTTTGTGTGTAACACATCTCACCAATCCACCAAAAGCAGAAAATATTTCTTATCACAGAACCATTAAATAAAATCTCTAGATGTTAAAGAGAGTATTACGACATTACAAAGCTCACCTGATCTACCTCTTCCATTCTTTAAGCAAAAGTAAAGGTTGTACTAGCTGAAAAAAAAAAAGAATACAAATATATAATGTGCCATAATTAACACAGTACTTGACATATAAATCATACACACTTTATATCAATTTCACTCTTTATGTCGCTTGAAACACTTGCTTTATACATGGGTTATTAGTTTGGGATGTAAGCTCATCTACGCTTTGTACCAGAATGAAATGTTCATTGGTAATAGAAAAGTGTGGTCCTATAACTAACAATAGGTTTAGTACAGCTATCTCGAGAACTCCCGTTGCCAGTTATACATCTGCTGATATAGAAACAAAGCTAAAGTCCTATTCAATGAGGGAAGCCAAAATGTGAATGCATAGGTGCCAACTTCTAGAAGTGAAAAATCTGTAGTCAATTGCCATGCATGGGCCGTCAATGGCAGTTTCATTTTTCTCACTTGTTTACCTTCATATTTATGATTATTTAAAATATGCACAGACACACAAAAAGTTAAATGAATAAGCAACAAGAAAAACAGGTATTTAAAAAACATTGAGGATTTTAGACAAAATCTCTGAAAACCGGGAGGAATCGATTTCTGACCAGAAAACCAATAAAAAATCGGAAGGATTGGCACCTATGCAGTTGCAAGTAACACTGACAGACTTCGCAGCAGGAGTTCTTGTGGTAGACATTATAGAGTACTCAATGCAGAAGAATTTCAACTGTAGGGTATTGTATGCAAGTTATTATTTTTAAATTTCATGATACTTTTACTTTATCGTTCAATTTTAAGGGCAATATTTGAAAGAAATCATTCTTAGAATTAATGAATGTAACTATTTATTGTACAATTACCATGGATCTGTGCTGCAATGTAAGGAACAGAATGCCATCTAGTTATTTGTTATGTCTTTAGAGAATATGCTAGACAGTTTTCAGGCATTTTAGAAATAACACAGATTTCATATTTATACAGCCTAGCTCACAAAGATCGATGACTACACATCATGAAGGGCAATCCCACAGAGACTAGGATATGAAGGATAAACTTTTTTTCATGCTACAAGTTCATGTTAGGTATAATTTTGTAGATAAATGTTCAAAATATATTAATCTAGAACTTTTTCGATTTTTCATAACATTTTTTATGTACACTTTGTGAAGTGCTTTTATTTTTTACAGCAAAAACGTCAATTTTGTTAGTGTATTTTTAAATTAAAATAAATATAATGAGATTTAATTTTTTCATGTAAATTTGTTCCCAGTGGTAATATATATTCTTATGTTGCCATATGAGAAAAAAAAAAAATCTCCATTTGAAATAAATTATACTAGTGTGTAAAGTAAATTAAATTCATATCATTGATAGTAACAAGGGTAACCAAAAACAAGGAATATGTACTAAAAATCATTGAAAAAGTAAAAGAAAAAAGTTTTCAAATGACTTCATTCATTGAGACGGAGTGTCTGAAAATATGAAGTTAATGTAAGTAAAACTGAAGTTATTTTAAATATAAATAGGTAACAAAAGTAACTTTAGTTATAATACGTAACAAGAGTAACCAGTCAGCAAATAGGATTCATGTTCTTTGCTTGTTTGTGCCTTTCATTTATACAAGTTATTTTAACTATTAATGGTAGAAACACAAAATATCTTCTCTATTGCTTGCAACCAAACACCTAAACTCAAAGTAACAAAGCATTAAGTAACTGTGCTTGTTTGTTTTCAGAGAATTTGTTTATGAAGTTTGTGTCCAAAATTACTGTAGTTCAGGGACCGAAATTCATTTTTTAAATCAGGTGCACAAGTGCACCCAAGTCTTGTGACTTAGGTGCACTAAATACTAGTTAGGTGTATAACTAACAGAATAGAAAGTAAACCTCAACATTAAAAACGGGTAAAATGCAAGTGTAGCAATTATACATATAGACTATATAGAATATATATATATATGCTTCTGAAGCAAAACTTCAGGAATTGGAAGAGGAACTTGAAAAGATCAATTGGGACATTATAGGACTCAGTGAAGTCAGAAGAAAAGGTGAAGAATTGGTGGAACTTAAACGCGGACATTTGTTTTATTATAGAGGAACGGAAACTGGAAGAACAAGTGGTGTTGGCTTCTTAATCAACAAAAGAATTAAACATTACCTTTTTGAAGTTGAAAGCATGTCAGATTGAGCAGCGAGGCTCGTTGTTCAAAATTAACCCAGCGATACCATCTTCAGATAGTACAGGCATATGCACCAACATCAAGTCATACCCCATCTAAGAATTTGCAGAAGAAATCAAACAGTTACGCACAAAAGGGAAACAACATATCAAGCTCATCATGGGGGATTTCACGCAAGAATTGACAACAGGAACAAGGAGAGACATCGGTTGGTAACATGGATTTGGGGAAAGGGATGAACGTGGCAATCAGCTCAACGAATTTGCAGAAGCTTCTAAAAATCTTAGCATCATGAATTCATTTTTTAAGAAGAAACCAAAAAAAAAAAAAAAAAAGAAATAAGAGAGAAAAAGTGTCTTGTATTTTTTAACAAACTGTCCATATTTCAATGGGATTCTACATGATATAGAAAGATAGCACATTCAAAAATCTATAAAATGAGATTAACGAGAAAATAAGATATATGAGCTTTTTCCGTTAAACAGAACTAAAGTTATTAAAGGTAGTATGGCCATTGTGGGACACACTGTATATTATATAAAATGTCTCGGGGGGGGGGGGGAATGATCAATTACAGGGATGGGATGAATTCCTGAAAGAAACACTGACGACAAAGGGCGCTGAACTATTATCCATTTCTCCTTACCATATAACAAGTGAATACAGACTTGCAAAAAAAACATACAAAACATCTGTAATAAAAATCTATTTTAAATGTAATTTTAGCATCAAAAAACAAATTAGATTGTCTGGAAGAAAACAAAAAGTTTAAAACAAAATTAATGCAATTTTTGATATTGCAACCTTTTCGATTCTTAGGTTCTGCAATAATTGATTTTCAGAAAAAATTAAGCTTAGAATATTTTCTGGGGGGGGGGCTAAGCAACCTGGTTACAGCCCTGTTGTGTAGAAGAATTATAATCCAAGAACAGATGAGCTGTTTGAAGGAGCAGTTCATGTTGATGAACCAATTTGTACATCTCTAACATTTGCTGCCGTTTTAGAGATAAATTTTCATTTTCCCTGATTTGAGTGAAATTTTGAAAAATTCCGACATTTCCAGAATTAAAAAATTCCCTGATTTCCCGGTTTTGTTACCACTCTGTATTACAACTTTTCAAGAGAATCCTAATAATTTTATTAAATGGGGTTCAAATGTTTATAGTTTTTTAGTATATAAAAATTGGGGCAAACTACATGTGTATCCCCTGTGCATTTTGTCACCATGGCGTGGCAACCTCCTTCATGGTTTACCTCATCACGTATTCGCTTCCCTGCCCACATGTTTTTTTAAGGAGTAACTACCTATTATACCCTTTTCAGAATTTTTTAACAAAAAAACTCACTTCTGTCTTTAAATGTCTGATTTCTTATGGCTTTTAGAATCATTTCCTCCACTTCCTCTTTGTGACACCGTCTCCACATATACTCTGCGTAGTACGAGTCAAACAGCTTTTCATCGCCTAAATCACTATGCTCCACGTTCCCCCCTCATAGCTCCTCTTCTCTCTCCCGCCCCCCCCCATATCTTCTGTGAAGCATGAATCCAACGGCTCTCCATTACCAACATTGCAATACTCCACATTCTGCCACATCTTTCCATACCTCTTCTATCTTTTTCCTCCTATACCTCCTCTAACTTCTTCCTCCTATACCCCCATCCATCCCAAACATACTTTCAATTCCAATCCATTACAAAAATAAAATTTAAACGTTCTCTCATCCTATCCCTACAACTCACAAAACACCGCCACGAACAGACGATATGACTACCCTCCCTGCGTATGTGTGCATTTTTTACACTCCACAAAACTTTTCCTCCATTTTAAGAGTATAGCATCAGTTTTGGAGACGAGTTGGCGACAAAACAGGGGATTCATCTGTAGTTTTACCAAAAACTGTGCCCTATACTCAATTTTAATTATAAAAGTAGCTTTTGTTGTATATTTAAGACTACTGTTTACAAGGGAACCTCGAGAACTGTCAAGGCTCGATTTTTCTGAATTTCGGTTTATAGGCCAATATGACCGAGTAGATGAAAGATCCAAAATCAAATTTGGCCCAATCGACCTGGGGGTCGAGCTACGGCCCACTGAAAATAGAGCTCACCCTACAATGATGCTTCGCTGCATGACAGGTGAAAACAGTGTTTTGGCGTGCTGGGAAAACATTAAGCGCCAAAATTTTACTGTGAGTTACTTTTATTCATGTTAGAAGTTTGAAGTCCTGGCGCATCGGAAAAGCTGAGGTTCCTTTGTAAATAATTTTAGAGGCACTTTCCAAAATCAATTAAAATTATTTATCACTGCAATATTGACATATGGAACTGATTTGAATTAGGAATATAGAATATTTACATATGAAACTGATTTAAATTATGAATATGGAGTATTTACATATGAAACTGATTTGAATTATGAACATGGAGTATTTATGTATGAAAATGAATTTATGTAGATATGAAAAAAAAAATTTTGAGTTACCTAACTGCTGGGGTTACCAGAGTTATAACTGCGCTCTTGGCTATGATGAACTTAAAACGCTTTTAATGGAAATGAAAATCAATAAAAAAATGAGAAAGCATAATAACTTTGAGCAATGATTGCAACAAATGAATGAACTACCATCGCAGTCCATTTCGTGACACACTTGGTCCGTGAAATTAAAACAAATTTCTTGCACATTGAAGAATTTTTCAGGCTTTGGTATCGGGTACGTTGATTTCCACCAAGCATAGATTATCATATTACGGAATTTTGGGGAAGACAGCTGATTGTGAATGAGCGAATGCAGTTTTGTGATGCTATTCCTTTCTGATAAGCTTAAATAATCATAATAATGCAAAAGGCAAAACTGTGTTAAGCGTTTAGCGAAATATTTCCATTGAAGAAAAAAATATACGTAGTATGGCTGTATGAGTGCTATCCCTCCAGGTGGTATAATCATCAATTTCGATTGCTCTGAAAGACTGGCTTGACTAACTGCAATCCAATATATTTTCGTCCATTTGACCTGTCCACGAATCCATAATTAATAGAACTTTTGATGTTACGTTCGGTTTGAGTACTTCGCTGAGGAACACCTCATGTACTTCGGTAAAGGTTTTACCACATTTGGAACATTCCAGAATAACATTAGGGGGGGTAAAATAACTTTTCCTGTACCCGTGGATCGAATACACCCTTTGGTTCCTGATGGATGAGCAGAAATTGTCGCAATAATTGTCCAGTAGCAGAAATGATAGGTCGGATTATTACGGAATGGGATATGGCGTGAGAAGATTGAATGATACTTGGAGTGTGCTTTTCCCCATTAATCGACAGAGTGCGCGTAGATGCCAGTTTTTTAGTGAATCCGCTGTGGTCAGTGTTTAAAACCTCATCAAAAGGATAGTTGCTCATTGCATCTGTAACTATGTTGACGAATTCTATAGCTCTATCTTCCAAAGCCGTTGTGTGCATAGTATGTTCATAAGTAACAAACTTGGTGACTCTTGTACTTGTTACCCTACACTCTTTTTTAAATTTTAATAGAAAAGCATCACTTGCGCTAAAGTTTGTGAGATTTTCTCTCATTGCAATGTTCAGAAACCATAACTTTAAATCGGCATCGTGAACTGTTAATAAAGCATATTCCCGGGCATTTTTAAACTTCTCAAATACTTCGTCTTTCATCCGTAACAGTTTTTCACATCTTGTACCCTGGGAAGCAACATAATCCCGAAAGCGATAAATTTGTCGACGTGAAAGTGTGTTGTCTTTAAAGCGATGCTGTATGCTTTTCAAGGAACGTAGTTTTCCTGACCCACTCCATGGAAATTCTTTTCATGTCTTCTAATGTGTAAGTTACGCGTGACGGCAAATTAGTTTGTTCATCCCATTCCTCATCATTCATTTCATTAACTTGCATTACATCATACTTCATTTCATTTAACACATTCACACCGGTGCCGATTTTCATGTTTTTCACTGTGAGACAGTGCTCAAATTCATGCTTCACTTCATCTGACGGCGTAGTATTATTGCATATTCAGCCATTGTGTGTGCAACTGTTCGAGGAAAAAATAATAAATTAAAACCTGATACTGTTTTTTTTAAAAAGGCTACAAATATTACCACCGTAATGTCGCAAATGAGCTTCTCTTTGACTCCTATTTTGCTGAATTATGTGGCAAAGGCAGCACAAAGACAGGCTAGAAAACTTATTTCCATCGTTCTTGAAGGCCATAAAAACAATATTCCCGCCACATACATCGGACGAAGAAGAGCAATAAAGGTTAGTATGTTTTCGTTGTTAAAATCACATAAAGAGGGAAAAGGAGGTGGAGGCATGAGGGGAAGGGAGGAAGGAGGCAGGTTCTGGGAACCTGACATAAAAAACATGGCGGCAAGCCAGGACAAAGTTCCCATGGGTGTTGGAAACATTTCCCACTAAAAACGATTTGGGACGGAATCTATACTAGGGTGAAACTGCAGAATATGTAACTCACTTCTTTATCTATCCTCTTGAAATCATAAGAAATTGAACTAGATCGCATTGTGCATCACATACTGTCACATGACATACATCTGTATGATGCGGTGAAAACTGGTGTGAGACGCCATTTTATTTTTTCTTCACGCTCCTAGTGAGCATCTGAATGTTTTCATTTTTTATGGATTATGGGTTTTTTTGTAATAGATTATGTGGGCCATGAAAAAGGGTTTAATTGCACGTGAGTATGAGTATCCGAAGGGGAAGAAAATGGTGATTCCGTGTGCGAGATGTTTTAAAATGGTGTTGTAGGAAACATAATACGGATTTTTAGGTTTGGAGGGAGGACGAATAATGGAAAGTGGGGAAGGATCAGGATGCACAAAGAGAGAAGGAAAATTAATGAAAGTAGGGAGGGGGATTCATGGAAATTATGGGAGGAGAAGGATTCATGAAAAGTAGGGAGGGGGAGTGGAGGAGGAAGCAGAATAACGAACATTATGGGAGGGAGGAGGAGGATTGATTGAAAGCATCTTGAGGGAAGAAGGAGGATTGACAAAAGTAGGTGAGGAAGGATAACCAAAAGCGCCGGAGGGTGCGGAGGAGGAAGCAGAATAACGAACATTATGGGAGGGGAGGAGGATTGATGAAAAGCATGCAAGGGAAGGAGGATTGATGAAAAGCATGCGAGGGAAGGAGAATTGACAAAAAGTAGGTGAGGGAAGGAGAAGTATTACCAAAAACACCGTAAACAACATGGCGGCTAGTGACTTTGCCAATACCCGAAACATCCAATTGAACGTAATAAGTAAGTACTCATTTTTTATTTTTTTACAATTGGGAAGAGTAGGTGGGAAGGAGGAAAAAAAACAGATGAGAACAGAGTAAACAACATGACGGCTAATTGTGCTAATTACCAATTGCCAGGATGACAGTACAGAATTTATCCGGCAGTGCAATTTCCCTCTAGAAAAGTTACTGTAGGCAGGGTTGTGATGTCAGACGAAACGTCACATGCATGTTGCCTTCCTAGGAGGCGCTACGCCTAACACGGATGATGCCTCTCCCTGGGGGTATATAAGAGGTGAAAATAATGCTAGGTTTGGTGAAAGCAACATAAATATGTTTGAGACATTGTCTGTGATACATTTGTGGATATACAAGGCGACGACAAGGAGAGTCATAAAAACCATATTCCCGCCACAAACGCCCAACTAAGAAAATAAATGAATGTTAGTACCCCTTTTTTTAAATCTGCTGAATGGATGAAGGGGAGGAGATGAATTTAAACAGACGTGAAAGGGGAGGAAGGGTATGAGGAGGAAGAGCCTCGTAACATGAAGAAATAAACAACATGGCAGCAAGTCATGACACTGTTGCCATGCATGTTGGAAACACTTCAGACTAAAAATCACTGCAGGGCAAATTCTGTACTCGTGGCAATTTTGAAAACGAGGACTAGAATCAAGTGGGTTGCGTGTTCTGTAGTAGCGCTTATTCTAGCACCAAAAAAAAAAGCATTTTTATAGTACATATTTTTCTTTTTTATAGCATCCATTTTACCTATATGGTTATATATTTTTATGATTTTTTACACCACCCTTTTTTAAGCGTAATTTGATGCGTTTTTCCTATCAGTTTTTACATATTTCTTTCTACAACCTATTTATTCTACCATATACATAGTGTGAAAATAAATTTAAAGAATTCATTTCACACCAATGTAAATATAAACTGGCAAGAAAATTTTCTGCACAATAACACTGGCCTAGGTAGCCCGAGATTTAGCGAGGGCTATAGCTCCCACTCCAATGCACCGTACATAGCATTAATTCGTAATTTTACTTTTTCTAGGTGGGGGAGGGGGGGGGCTATATTTTTTACCGGGAGGTTTAAGCTACTGCATGACAACGTTTACAACTGTAAACTACCGGCACTACATCCGACAATATTCAGCATCTTTGAATACTTAATATCTTTAAGCTTTGTAAGGTTTCAAACACTTACTGCCAGGAAAACTCGCAGAAAGATTCCCAAAGCCTTCAGTGTTTTCACAACTTCGTAGGGAAAAAAAATCACAAGTTTTGCGGGAAAAGCTTTCACAATATTTGCGGGAAAAGCAAATATTACGAGTTCCGAAAGGCAGCAACAGAGTAACTAAATGAAAATCGATTACGGTTACAATTATATCCAAGAATGATAATGGCCAAGAATTGGATAACCCATAATTAACCAGTTTAATTCTGCTACATATTATGAAATAAGTGATTTATTTAGTAGTAAGTACAGTTAACTTGTACGCAATACAAGATGTGTATCTTCCATCTACGCACTTTTTACGCATCACTTATTGAAAAAGTGTAAAAAGTAATATTTATAAACCCTTGGAGGAACAGAGACCAATGGAAGAAATGCATTGCGTGATGGAGGGTATCCGCAGAAGGAAAAAGGCCTCGAAAACTTAACTTATTGATCATTCTTTCCTCAATTCTAATTCTATTACCGCGTATCACGTTACCGTAGAACGTAATGCGTACCAAAGGAGCACACTTCGATGGATTTTCAATTTGTTCGAGTCAGTAATATATTACGCCGGGATATTTTAACCTTACCGCGACACAAAATATGCAGTTAAAAAATCCGCCACGCATCGCATAACTTAAAAAGTTTCATCACAGAATATTTTTTTTTTTAATCGCCGTTCCGATTCTCAACGAAGACAAACATGCCTGAAACATATTCGTATTTTGTAAGCACTTTTGGTGAAACTGCGCCCACTTTTGCTCTAACGTCATGAGAGTTTAGTCTTATACCAGGCCAACTAGATTTACTACAGGCCTGCTCACGTGAGCCTAACGCTACAGAAAACCTGTCCCCAAATTTTCGCAGTGGCGATTCTCTCAAGCAGTTTTTCTCCGACAGAGGGCGCCTGCTACCTGGGTTAATATTCTCAATTTAACAGACTATAAATGCCAATTAATAGCCCAGTTTCTGATTACATACAGAAATATATTGCTTTTTGCTCAAAAAGTTATCGTATTTTATTTTCCAACGACGATGATGATATCGTGATATGATAACCTTTCATAACAAGTTTTTAAACTAAAATTTAAATCTTACATACCTTTTTCTACTCTTTTATTTACACTGAAGACGGTTTATTGGATGAAATGATTTCTCAGGCATGATTAATAACTGATAATGAATTGATAGTTTACACTGAAAGCTAAATTGCAAAATGCATATAAAAGCAGACTTTATTTTAATGGTTAATAAAATAGAATTATATAGAATTTAAATCAACTAATTAATAATTTAATTATTTTTATTATAATTAATTATAAAATAAAGAATTAATTAGAAGGCTTGACACCTGTTTGGAAAGACTTTAATGGAATGTTAATGAAATTAACACATGAATTTACAATAAACTGATGATATAACTACACAATGTATAATATTGTATATATTAAATACAATGTATAATATTGAATACATGATTTCTAATAACTTTTGACACAAGCCAAATTTTTAATACATCACATAATAAAAATAAAGAATCAGGTATTCATGAATAGCAATTCTTTCCAAAATAATTTTACTTGAAAATACAAACTACATAATAGAACAGCATGTCACCGAAAAACAAAATACAGAATAAACACTTACTGTGTCCTTAATACTGCAGATATAAATAGGCTAAATGGAACACAACAAGAAACTATCATTATTATCACAAATAAATATCATGTAAAAATTATAGAAAACCCAGAAACCCTTTTTAATCTTCGGTTAACTGCTGCAAACACATGAAAGCATATGGCATGTTTGTACCTGTGATTTGGCGTCCCCTATGAACAACCCCAGTAATTACTCCAACAGAAAGTGGGGACACCCTTGAAATTCACGTGAGCGGGCCTATAGTAAATCTAGTTGGCCTTATATAATAGACCCAAGTATGGGCGTGTCGCTGAAACTGCAACAACTTTCCATTAAGCCCGCCCTCATCACGTGATTGTGGGGTAACTAGGGTGGCCACGCGTATATTTCCTGCATGTTTACTACTGGGTCTTCAATATGGAGATAAAAATCTACACAGTGAAGTAAAAACACTCAACTTTCTTCAACACAAAGATGAGTTTCCAAACTCTGTTCATTGTAATTTTAATTATGAAATTTGGCTCCATGAATTTGAGATAAAACTTTTACGTTTTAAAGAATGCCACCCTCTCCAAAAGAGTTCATATTTATAACGATTGGGAAAATGCAGGTCCGTAGAGCCGGTGGTTGTAGTCAGGAACGTACCAAATATATATTTTCTAGGGGTGGGGGACAAAAAAATTTTTTTGAAGATTAAAATAAAAAAATTTAGAAGTGAGCAAAGAATGAACCCCATATTCCGTAAATTCCTAGCACTGCAGCACGGTGTCTAGTAGATTATATGATCAAAGAGTTTAGTGCACATGCTCTTGGACTTCCCAAAATTGCATGCACCATCCTTCCCGCGAATAATAGCACTACCCCATGTGCCACAAATTAAATACAACCGTGTCTGTTAAAACGAGTTAGAAACATCCCCTTACTTCTTAGAAATAGAATCTTTAGTTAGAAAACCTGCATTGGAAGGAACTGGATGTTGAATTGTCTATTGGCAGATCCGATTTTGATAGCCTGAAAGCAGATTTGTAGTAGCCTTAAACAACATCCTGTTAAACAAATCAGCCCATCCTTAAATTCATCTATCGAATGAATAGGCATTGTATAAATAAAATTATTTATTTAATAAAACTTTAATAATAATATAAATCATGTTAAACGTAGTACAATAATATGTATTAAGTTTTATATATAGTATTTTTGATGCAAATAGAAACCGACAGAGGGCACCACATGATAAATGGACGAATTTCATATTTAATTAATTAGTTAGATGGAAATGTATTATATTTTGAACCCGCGCAAATTGCTGCTGGCATTCAAAGATGTAAATTATATAAATTTATACAATGTAAATCATCCTTTTTCAAATTTATATAATTAATAAATATAGGAAAATGACATAAAACAAGTGTAATATACATTTTAAAAATCCTAAGTATAAAACAGAAAACTAAACTAGTTGAAAATTATTTGCCATCTTTTAAGCTTATGTGATACACCAAAGAAAAATCAAAATTTTGATGTTGAGAGTAATTTTAAGTGCATGCCTTGTATCAATTTTTATTGCAAAATTAGACATCCAATTTTGATTTTATTCATTCTAGATAAAGCTTTATATATAATTGATTGGTCGGAATTTTTATGTAGCGTAGGTAAATAAAATACGATGCAAGTGCAAGTTGGAAAATCAGTGCTATTCAGAAATATTCGAAGGTTACTAATATTTTAATATTTAGCAAACTCAATCGTAGAATACAGAAATAAAATTATTATTAGTTATTTCATTTAATGCTAGGTATGACTTATTTGATTGTAATAAATTTACAGCAACAGAAGTAGGTAATTTTTTTTTTTTTATACACACTGGTTGGCTTTTGAGCAATCTGAAGGAAGAAAAAGAAAGTATACTTCCCAACAAGTGAAAAAGAAAGTCGACAAGTTATTTGAAAAGAACAAGAAAAATCGCCTTAAAAATGAAAAAAAATAATAATAATATTGAGGGAAGCATTGAACTGAACACCGGCCTTCAATTCCCATCCATTGACATGACTTGCAATTTCTTTGTATGTGTCGGAGCCCAGGAGCATGCGCACTAAACTCGCATGACGTCAGAGCAGAAGTGGGCATGATTTCACCAGAAACTCGTACAAAATACGAATATGCATGCCTGAACAGGCCCAGAGGGCTGAAGAGAGATCGAACAATGCCAGGCTATTAGTGACCCTTGGCCTAAGTTTTTTTTTTGTTTTTTTGTTTTTAATTTTTCAATGGCTTGAGAAATGTGAATGACAGAAAAGTAAATCAAATATATATGGGTAAGTACAGAATGTGGTAAGTGCGCCAACTTCTGCGAACTACGGCAACCCCGTTCCGTTTCTGAGAAATATGGCAACCATGCTGAAATTCTGTAACGATGCTTGACTTGATGAATCACAACTGCCATACTTGACAATTGTGGTGGAGTTGCCATAGTTGGCAACGTTCGTGGAAGTTGGTGCACTTACCGTTCGTTGCATAAAGCTCTGGCGATGCCTATAAGTGAGTTTCTTATGAGGGTATCTAACGTCTATCAAACAAAACTTGTCTTGTTGGCAGATACCGAAACAAAAAAAAAAGATTGGTAGATTCCCACTTTGCTTCGTGGACATTACTAAAACCATTGTAATATATTCATTTTTTATGCAAAAAATTTGTAAATGTGTATTAACTATATCGTTATGTTGCTTCTTGTAAATAAAAAATCTGTCTTAGAATAAAAATACATAAGACATCAGAAAAGGATGTGAAAAATTTAAAAACATTTCTTTCATATTATTATTTACAACTATGTATATCATCATAAACCATTTTCTTTCTTTCTTTGCTTGTGTTTTTACAGCTCAAGGACTACAATGGTCATGCTGTGCCAGGACCTACTGTTTTCTGAGGAATCCCGAACCTCTGGACCTACAGTTTTCCGAGAAATTTGAACCTCTTGAGGTCTAGGGAACCAAACCCAGACTACAGTGAGCAGTGCAATCTTTATGAGATCTCTGACTAAGCGTTCTTTGCACTGTTGGGAGTCAAACCCGGATTAACAGCGCACTAGGCGAACGTGTTACCACACTACGCCACCGCAGGGCATCAACCATTTTTAATCCACAGCAGGATGGAGGTCTCTCTGTTTTCACACATACACGTAGTACGGTGAAAGAAATACAAAGGAAATGGCCTTAAGCGCAGAATGTTGGCCAAACGGGTTGGCAAGCTGGACCTACAGTTTAACGAAAATTCCGACCTTCGGCAACCACATCCGAAATTCCTGCACTAAGGCGGGACTCTTTGTGTCACCCTCTTACAGAGTGACCTCTACCGTAGCTACTTTGAAGCGACGGCACTCTGTTGAGTGCTGGTATTCTCAGCAGAAGATGACTGTGGGTATATACATATATATAAAAGTCAACACTGCATATTAAATTCTAAAATAATATTGAATTAATAAAGGCAGCAAGATGTTTCAGTACCTGAGTGGTAAACAACTCCAGAATGGCAAATGGGGATCGTTGTTTAGCATTCTACGAAAAATGCCATGGATCAATAAACGTTTTGTTTCTTTTAAGTTTACAAGCACAGTCTG
>QLNU02015003.1:8847563-8859779 GCA_006491805.2 Dysdera silvatica | reverse complement strand
CTGGGCATATTGCAAGAAGAACTGATCAACGATGGACAACAGAAATTCTGAACTGGATTCCAAGAGACCACCGAAGACCTAGAAAACGTCCTCAAACTAGATGGGTGGATGAAATAAGAAAACAGGTTGGGGTGACGTGGAAACGAATGGCCCAGGATAGACTTGTGTGGAAAGCATTTGGAGAGACCTTCATCCAGCAGTGGATAGATAATGGTTGAATATGATGATGATGATGATGATATATATATATATAGGCTTAATAATTCTATATAAATTATATTAGTTTTGGTGCAAAAGGGTAAATTTTGGAAGTTTAATTAAAAATATAAGTTTTTAAAATTTTTCAGTATGCAATGCAGTACAAAAATCACAGTTCAAGAAAATTATTTTAGTAAGCTATTTATTATAACAATGAATTTCAAACTTCCCTGACTCAGGCCTTTGTATTTCAAATTTCCCTGACTTTTCCAGGTTTATAGACACCCTGTTGAAACACTAAATTACACACTATTTGTAAAGTGCCTAATTAGAATGAGTTTCCATGTGTTTATTTAAATATCCACTCTGAGTAAATGTTTTATGACATATTTCACACTGAAAAGGTTTCACACCAGTATGAGTACTCATGTGTTTCGCCAAATTGTCTCGTATAGAAAATTTTTTATGACACATTTCACACTCATATGGTTTTTCCCCAGTATGAGTTCTCTGGTGCACAATAAATCCTTTCCGGCGAGAATACCTTTTATGACATATTTCACACTGAAAAGGTTTCTCACCAGTATGGATTCTCCTATGTTCATTTAGATCTCCTCTCTTAGAAAAATTTTTATGACATATTTCACACTCAAAGGGTTTTTCACTCAAATGAATTCTTTTGTGTTCAGTCAGACTGCTTTGCTGAGAAAATTTTTTATGACACATTTCACACTGGAAAGGTTTCTCACCAGTATGAACTCTAATGTGATTTATTAAATTACTTTGCTTATTAAACTTCTTTTGACAAGTTTCACACTGGAAAGGTTTCTGATCAGTATGAATTCTCATGTGATTTATTAAATTACTTTGCTTATTAAACTTCTTTTGACATGTTTCACACTGGAATGGTTTCTCCCTAGTATGGATTCTCATATGTCTTTCCAAATTGCATCGAAAAGAAAAATCTTTATGACAAAGTTCACACCGGAAAGGTTTCTCAGTGGTATGGATTTTAACGTGCTCATTTAAATCTCCCCGCCAAGAAAAATTTTTAGAACATATTTCACACTGGAAAGGTTTCTCATCAGTATAAACTGGTATGTGTCCTGTTAAATGGCATTGTTCATAAAACTTCTCATGAAACGTTTCACATTGGATTGGTTTCTCACCAGTATGGATTCTCATATGTCTTTTCAAGTTGCTCCGCAAAGAAAATTTTTTATGACACAATTCACACTGGAAAGGTTTCTCACCAGTATGGACTTTAAGGTGTTCATTTAAATCTCCACGCCGACAAAATTTTTTAGAACACATTTCACACTGGAAAGGTTTCTCACCAGTATGGATTCTTGCGTGCACAATTAGATCACTGAGTTGAGAAAAATTTTTATGACACATTTCACACTGGTAAGGTTTCACTCCACTATGAATTTTCAAGTGTTTTTTTAAACCTCCTTGGTGGTGAAACTTTTTATGACATGTTTCACAGGTGAAAGCTTTTATGCCTGGAAGGATTTCCATGTCTTCTTTTTCAAATCTCCTTGATAAAATGCTTTTGATACATTTCACACTTAAGACATTTCATCAATGTGAATGCCCTTACGTTAACTCAAACAATATTGTTGAGAAATCTTTTTATAATGTATTTTACACTGATAAGCTTTTACACCAGTAGAAATTTTCACTTTGTGCAAATATAACAGTACACTCAACTCAAAATAAAACATTCAGATTCATATAAAACTTCTGCACTATTATGAAAGAAATAAGTTCCGTGTGATGACCAAGTGTGTATGTTATCCTATGGAAGAAAAGTGTGGAATTAGTACATATAACTCATAAATAAAAAGGCTTTTTTGCATAACGATCTACGAAATTTAAAATTACCGCTTGACAGCGGAAGTATGTGTGTGTGCATACATGCTGGGGCAACAGAAAGTAAATAAAAAAAAATCTAAGGTGTGTCTTATTATGTCAAAAATAATTATAATTTTTTAATTGTGTCAAATGTTTATATAAAAGCTCGGTTCTCTAGTATTACTGTCGGTTATTCATTTTTTTGCGTGCTTCATAACTCACAGGAAATTACTATGTAATTAACAGCTTTTAAAACTCCATTCGAAGTGTGTTAGTAAACCATTAGTGCGTTAGGTAACTACAATTTCAAAAATTAATATTGAAGTTATCTTTCAAACAAGAAAAAAAAATTGCGTCTTCTGTAGAGCAACTAATTTCTTACTTGAAATAGTTAAATAGGTTTTTCCATATACAGTTAATAAAAGTTTATTTGTCATTGAAGCTCTAAAAACGTGCTCCAAGCATTAGTTCGTAACTGTGGAATTGCCCAAATATTATCTCCAAAACACCTCCTCTGAGCTATTTTCTTTTCTTGTCAGACGTTAGTTTTCTGGCAAAGTACATATTATTGTGGGGAAAAATTGATATCAATTTTTGCGAAACCCATGCACATGCACAGAAGAATTGCTCTCTGGTCGATCTGCTTTCACGCTATGGGCTAGTGACTGTTACGTTACAAACCCAACCAGTGGAATTTTTGGCGATTTCTGGCGGATAAAGGGAGAACCGGGTAACGTCTCATGAAGTGACCCCGAATGGTTCTTACAAAAAGTATATCTCTATCATGTTAACTTTGTTCTTTGTGTTTTTTTGAGATAAGAATAAGAAGTATTGTTTACAAAAATGATGCTCAACCTGGAGCATTTGGGTTAGGTTGAGAACTGTTGATATGTCAACACGTTTCCCATTTTAACCCTGATATAAAATGGAATGATTGGAAATTGGGAAGTAAGGGCGATTATATACTTTATCGTTACAATTTAAGCTTATGTAATATACTTTTTGTATGGAACAGGCGTGTACAGCTATCATAGAGATCTGTACTGTATTGATCGTAACTATTAACACAAAATATTGCAAAAATTAATAAATATAAAATGCAGTGATAAAATAAATATTTTTATCAAAAGAAAATAAATTTAGTTATAAAGTTCGCAAGATGAGACAAATAAAAACAATTAGCATATCCAGTCATCTCTCACCACTGAATTTAACTATGTATGTATTTGTTTTGCATGTAACCTACATAAGACGGAAACCTGCATATTGCAGTACTTTTTTCCAGTCCCATGAGTTTCCGCCTTAGACAGGCTTCACTGTCATTCAATAAGATTTTTTTTGTTAAGGTTGTATACCTCAGAAGTAAATCAAATATTTCACTCAGTTTCATTTATGCAAGATTTTAACATTCAATTTACTTCTCTTAAGCTTTAAAACATAATATACAGAGGGTGTTTACACGTATAACAACTTCGACAGTGTAAATAAAATACATACAATAAAAAAATTATTTTCTAACATATTCTACCGGATAGCCCCGTCTTTGAACTATCATATACGATACATATATATCACGATAGTAGGGCTTTTCGTGAAGTCAAACGTCGAACTTTATACCATTCCTCCGACCAGTGGGTCGGCGTTTTGAAAGAGATTGTTTTAAAAGTCCAAATGCACAATAAGCCATCGGTGCTACATCTGGAGACTGGGTAGGAATATGGCTAATTGGTGTTGACTTAATTCCAGTTTCTTGTCTAATATTTTACGGTTCTACTTTTTGAGGTGCGGCTGCTTGCTTTGTCTTAACGGAGGCCCACACTTTGAAAGTTAGAAGGATACAGTTTTGGAATATTTTCTTTAAAAACAGGAGTCGAAACATTATTTTGATAATATGTAGAGTTGATATTTGCATTTTTCAACATTTATTTTTCATTTTGCGTTATATAAGAGATCCCAGCGATAATAACCACATCAATATATAATAGCAGAATATAACCATAAATCTTTACTGAAAATTCCTTTGTTCTCTTTGAACCAAACTTTTGATTTTCTCAGGACGCTTTTTCGACAATAAATATATCTTTTTTCATTACAATCATTCAAATAAATCCATGCTTCATCAATTGTAACAATTTTTTTTTCCATCTATCTCCTGCTAAAGGGCTGTTACATAACAATCTGCATCTAGTCTTCCACTCAGCAACATGCTGAGGTAGCAGACGATAAACTGCACTTTTTTTTGTTTTAATTAAATTCAAATCTTTATTATTTTGTTTATAGTTAATGCTGATGTGTTCGAAGTCTTTGCGATAATTCTTTGAGGTTTTGGATTTTCTTGTAAAGCATAAGACTACTTTAGAAATGTTACAAGAAGTAAAATCTTTTTTTAGGATATTTCTTTTGGGTTTTTCCCCCCTCTTGGCATTAAAACCTGATGTTTTTTTCATTTTACATTAATAATATCACTTATTTTATGCTTTGAAACTTGAAAACCATGCTTCTCACGTTGTTTTTTAATTATTGGATGTGAATATTTCTCTTCGGAAAGGGCAAATGTATAGCCTTCAAGCCAAAGCTTTCTGTCGTATGCCATTTCACAGCGCAAACTAAATTTTTAGTCGCAAACGATTTTTCACTTTTCAGGTAATGGTGTGTTGACAGATTTTTTTCCGGGTAGTATTTTTTTTTTTTTAATTTAAAATCAAAGTCTTAAAAATATGTATAAACACCTTTGTATATATATAATGATGATGATCTATACATAACTCATCATCATATACAACTATTATCTATCCACTGAGGGATGAAGGTCTCTATAAATGTTTTCTACACAAGTCATAATAATAAAATAGCTCCAATAAAAGTAGCAAGGCATGATTATAAGTACCAGAGTAATGCGGTTTCAGATGTAAATATAAATTAAACAGGCCTAGTTAAAGGAAATTTTTTAAAAAATAATTTGATAAAAAAATTAAACCAAGACTTACCTTTAGACATCGTGCGCTTATTTTCCCCAGAATCGTCTACAAAGCAGCATTCAAGAGACAAAAATAAATAACATGTCTGGTGGAAAGTGGAAAAACAGCTTCGATTTTGGAAGTTAAAAGAAAAGTAGAGATTTTATTCTTTGAAAAGTAGTATTGATCATCAGAACATCTTCGCGCTTTTCTTCGATCGCTTCAAATACGCCAAAATGTGTTTCTATCAACGAGCTAGGATGGCTAGAGTACGCATGGCAACACTGTGGTGAAGACAACGTCCAGGTGCGAGATTTGAATTTCCAAAACAGTTTTAACATTAGGACCAATTTAAGCAATCCAATTGGCTAAGGATGACGATACTTATAGGTTTGTTGGTCGCCAATGTAGAACGCACCAAAAGATCAACGCCTACACCAATTCGGAGTTCGCACTCGTTTACGTAAATGAGATTTTAATCGCGGGGGAATTTTAGAACGACACTCTTCAATAATACTCCCAATTTATTTTTAATATTACCATGAGTTGGTTTTTTCTTTGATTTAAACTTAAAATTAAATAAATGGTTAGAAATCTTTAAAACAAAACAATATTTTTGAAATATTGTGCTGCTAGCTTATATTTTTATAAAAAAAACATGTTCTGCCTCAATTTTTGAAAAGACGACCGTTAAATTAAAAAAAAACTCTTATCGAGTGTGTCAAGTAGTAACCTCGTACTGAAAAAATAAAAAAGTTTTCAGATTGATTCCTGAAATTCCCTTGATTCCTGGAATTGCTTTCCTTGATTGTAATTGAAAATTACTATTTTTATAATACAATAAAACCTCCCTCAGGCGACCATTGTCGGTTCCGTGAAAAAGAGGTCGCTCAGAGAAGTGGTCTCCGAATGGAGCTAAATTTAGCTTTAGATCTATAAGGGAGAGGAAATCCATTTCCAGAAAAGGTGGTCTCAGAATAGAGATGTTTTTCTGTATGTAATTGAAAATTATTTCCGAGTTGTTTTGTATTTATGGAAAATGCATATTCGGCAATTTTCACAATGGATTTCGCAATTTTCTCGTTTTTAATACATTTTTATATCTCTTTTTATTTTTCTTTTGACATAGAAAAATTTTCTACGCGTCTCTATTTAAAAATTCATATTTCTTTTTAGCATGATTCAAATCCTTAATTGGTATAATATATATTGATGTTATCTTTATTACAAAAACTATGAAAAAAAAACTGGGTTGACTTTTTCTTGTAAAAACGCGGATATTTGCTGGCCATGTTTACATTGCATGCAAGTTTCGTCTATATGCATGTATTATTTAATAACTCATTAAATGATTTGAATAGCTGGAAAATAGATTACTTTTAAAGACGTTTGCTCAATTACATTTCTTATATCCGAGCATCTGCAGGAAGCAGTAGGTTTTGACAACGACATCACTTTCTTTTGTAATTATTAACGGTTCTTTTGGCTCACATACAATCCTAATTTCGCCAAAAAAAATAACGCCAATTCTTTTTCACTGAAATTATTTCGATCTTGGAGGAGGAATTGTGCAAGGATTTCATTGGGAAGGGTGGCCGCAATTTTCGACCTTGGAAATCTTCTCTCTTCTTTCGATCTTGGAACCCAACCGAGATCACCTTCTCAACCAATCAGATTGTTTAAATCGGTCCTAATGCTAAAAGTGTTATGGAAATTCAAATCAGGGCTTATAGAATCCAAGGGCTAGGTCATTCTCGTTCCTGCGCTGGTACCAGAAATCGTCAGTGATGATGTAGCTCAGTTGACCTCCAGGTTCAGAGATTTGCTAGAGAGTTTTGGAAATCACTAATAAAAGAATATTAAATTCCCCTGATTCAATCAAGTGTAAAAAATCGATTTGCTTCATAAAAATTGCTGTCCTTTATATTTTTTGAGTGAATATATTATACGCACATATGCATTTTGATTAACATCCACTTACAGTTGGCATATAAAAATTACTTTATCCAAACTTTAAAAGCCTGGAAGGAAACAATTTTTAATTTTTCAAAACGGCCATTTGTTCTTTTGCATCCGATAACCACATAGTTTGTCGATGATAAATACAAGGGTAGAGAAAAAAATACCTTTTTACGGACATATAAAATATAACAACAAATTCTAGTACTACGGAAATTGGATTTTAATTTCAATGCAACACTAATAAATCCAAGAATGGGAAAAAGAAGACAACGCCCCCTCTCCTCTCCCTTGCAAATTATACATTTACATAAAGTAAAGGAAAATGGGTATTTAAATGCCCATTATTTAAATTTTTAACTAAATTTGTTGAAAATTTTAATAGAAAAGTGAAGTTGTCCCCCACTCCGCCTGAAAGTTTTCCTCTATACTCCTTTGATATACTCATATAAATGTAAAACCACGACGACTTAACTCCGCTTACTTCAGTGCCAAGGCGGCATGGGTTAGATGAAAGTATAAACTCTCCCTGTGTCAGTGCCCACTACAATCCAGTAAGGGCTCAGGGGAGTTCATTCCTTCGATCTAACCCATGCCATCTTGGCACCGACGTAGACGGAGCTAAGCCGTCGTGTGACGTTACCTTACATGTGGCAAAATATGTCAAAACCGAGAGGTGGCAAAACTGTAAACCCACCTCTGCTTGTTTGTGGTTTTACGGCTCAAGGTCTACAGTGGTCATGCTGTGCAGCGACCTACTGTTTTCCGAGGAATCCGAACCTCTGGACCTACAATTTTCCGAGGAATACGAACCTCTCGGACCTGCAGTTTTCAGAGGAATCCGAACCTCTTAAGGCCTAGGGAACCAAACCCCGGATTACAATGAGATTTTCATGAGATCTCTGCACATCAACGCAGAGTTCTCAAAATTATTGGTGGGTCCCCAAGCAAGCACATTTTTTGTATGTTTATACATTACAATATATGTAAAATTGCAATTTATTTCAGATTATTGGGGTTGGGGGCTTGGGCCCCATATAACTCTACGCTTCTATCTCTGAATAAGCTTTTTTTCGCACTGTTGAGATTCAAAGCTGGATTAACGGCGCACTAGGCGAACGCGTTACCACACTGTACACCACAGGACAAATCCACCTCTGCAGAGAATACCATCGTTAAAGAAAAATAATCCTTAATTAATTGAAAAAGTTCTAAACAATGCAACTACACTACTGTAAAATAAAAAAAATAACACCAAGAAGGAATTACAGGACAGTCATAAAATTTACATATGTTAGTGGGGTAGACTACACCTAGGCATGATTTTATTGTAGGCTTAATTTCAGGATCAATGCATGAGCACTTATGCCAAAGTACAGCATAATATAGTCGATGGCATTTAATTAGTATGTATTTTAGGCAGGACTGGATTTAGGGTATGATGCACTCTGAGCACGATTTTTGGCACCCCCCTCTCCATTGGCGTAAATAGGAGGCTAACCCCCCCTAGAAAATTTCTTCTAAGCATCGAAGTATACAGTTTAGCCCCTTAGAATTCAAAGCTACTTACGTGCATGTCCCCCTCCCGCCATACTAGCAGAAATAAATAAAACTCTGTCCTTCCGCCCCCTCAAATTCGACGAAAAATCGCAGACGATAGGGAAGGAGCGACATTTATGGTTAGCCTACCTTATGTGCATTATTATAAGATATAATAATGATATTTTTATAAATAAATTTAGTTTATTTGACGATTTTATGGGGGGTTTTTTGGGCGGGGGCCAGGGCAATTGCAGAATAAAATTTAAGGGAGAGAGCAAGTTTGAAAATTTCACTTGTAAATTTGATTTTAAGTATCTTTTTACTTGAAAATAATCATTTTTACTGTAAACTTACCGTTCTCCGGTGGGGACGCATGTCTCTTGCCTGATCCGGCTGTGAGGGGGAAGGGGTTGTTTCACACAATTTTTCAGAATTTCAGATTTAGAAAAAAAGGTAGAGGGCGCCTTCTCGGGGTGAGCTGATCGACAGAATTCTACGGTAAATAATTTGCAATTAAAAAAAAAATCCGCAGCCTCTTGCGTCCCTAGAAATGATGCGCCCTGGGCAAGCGCCCAACCTGCCTATTTATAAATCCAGCACTGATTTTAGGTATAGTTAGCCCAGTTTAAATGAATAATAAATTATATGAGAAATCACAAATACACATAGCTACATATAATATTAATGCCTTTTATTTAATACAAACAACACATATATTCCATACACAAATTTTCAAAAATGTTGGTTTGTTTTAAAGATTTCTAATCATTTATTACATTTTAAATATAAATTGGAGAAAAAAAATCAACTCATGGTAATATTAAAAATAAATTTGACGTATTATTGAAGATCGTTGTGCTAAAATTCTCCCGCGATTAAAATCTGATTTATATAAATGCCGAGTGTGAACTCTGAATTCGTGTTGATCTTCTATCGCGTGTTACATTGGCGACCAAAATTGCGTAGCAAACCTATAAGTCAGTCAATCAATCAGAATTTATTTATGCATAACATCTATAAAAATGAAATACATTGGATACAAGTTAAAAATAAGACTATTTAAAACACTTGCAACCATGGCACTTTGTTTAATTGACGCTCCAAAATATATTCTTTTAATTTGGTTTTAAATTTACTTTTTGATTTGATTTCTTTAATTGTTGGCGGGATATTGTTCCATATGTCTATTTTATAATAATTAATATTGTTTTTACCTATGTTGGTTCCTATTTTTGTTTTATTTAATTCTTTTTTGTTTCTTATATTATAATTATGTTTATTTTCACTTATTATAATCAAAATTAGGTGCTTATTTTCGTATAATCTTTCATATATAATGCTACTTTTAAAATATTTATATTAGTTATGTTTAATATTTTGTTTTCGTAAATCAATTTATCTTTATGCTTACCTGTTTTGAAACATAATTTTTGATATGTTTTATCAAGTTTAGTTAAATTTGTTTGGGATAAATTTCCCCATACTGTATTTCCGTAATTTATATGACTAAATATTAATGCGTAGTACAAAATTTTTGTATTTAATATTAGTAATGAATTAAGTTTTGTTAGAATTCCATTAGATCTAATTTTTTTCTCAATATCAAATATTTGCAGGTTTCAATGCAGTTGATCTTCGACTGTTAATCCAAGCAACTTAACTGAGTTCACTCTCTCTAGGATGTTATTGTTGAATTTTATTTTGTTAGGTTGATTAGTAAATTTTTTATTTTTAGTATGGAAGATTATATATTTTGTTTTATTTGTATTTATTATTAAGTTGTTATAACAAACAGTTATTTTGACACTGGCGTAAGGTTTAAAAACACGACGTTTCGGGAGCCAACTGCTCCCTTTGTCAAGTGAAGGCAGAATGAAGAGTTCGTGAAAGTCCTAAGCTTATATACCCGCATGTTGGGAATCCCCATCTGACGCCATTTGGTGCGGAGCAGTTCCAGCTGGGGAAACCCTCGCCGGGAAAGCCCCCGCACCCGACGACGTCAGATGAACACCCCCAACTCGTGGAGGGCCATAAAATTCACTAACATGTACCACAAAGCCATTTATAACTCAATTACAGTGAATTTACAAATACAAAAACTGTATTAAAAATGCATTTCTTTACACTAAAAACTTACATTAATTAAATATTTACAACAATATCTTCATTCGTCCTCTTTGAGTTCATTGTCGTGTTAAACTATATAATCACGAAACTGATGTTTCACTTTCTATTACATTTCAAGTATATGACTATATATATATATACATATATAAGGGAAAAGAGCTTGTTATAATCAAAATCCCTCGCAAATTAAATAATTTAGCTAAAAACACTTTTTGTTTTTCAAGTTTTAGTTACATATTTGGCAAACATTTTCTTCTGAAAAATATATATAGGCTTAATAATTTTATATAAATTATATTAGTTTCGGTGCAAAATGATAACTTTTGGAAGAAGTTTAGTCAAAAGTCCAAGTTTTTCAAATTTTTCAGTAGGTAATGTGGTATGAAAAGCACAGTTCAGGAAAATTATTTTAATAAGTTATTTATTATAACAATGAATTTTAAATTTCCCTGACTTTTCCAGGTTTTCAAGATCTGTAGATATCCTGTTGAAACACTAAATTGCACACCATTTGTAAAGTGTCTAATTAGCATGAGTTTTTTTGTGTCTATTTAAATGTCCACTCCGAGTAAATTTCTTATGACATATTTCACACTGGAAAGGTTTCACACCAGTATGAATACTCATGTGTTTCGTCAAACTGCCTCGTATAGTAAATTTTTTGTGACACATTTCACACTCATATGGTTTTTCTCCAGTATGAGTTCTCTTGTGTACATGCAAAACTCTCCGGTGAGAAAACTTTTTATAGCACACTTCACATTGGAAAGGTTTTTCCCCAGTATGTGTTCTCTGATGCGCGATAAATCCTTTACGGTTAGAATGTCTTTTATGACATATTTCACATTGAAATGGTTTCTCACCAGTATGGATTCTCCTATGTTCGTTTAGACTTCCTCTCTTAGAAAAATTTTTATGGCATATTTCACACTCAAAGGGTTTTTCACAGGTATGAATTCTTTTGTGTTCAGTTAGACTGCTTTGCTGAGAAAATTTTTTATGACACATTTCACACTGGAAAGGTTTCTCACCAGTATGAACTCTTATGTGTCTTGTTAAATGGCTTTGCTCACTAAACCATTTATGGCACGTATCACATTGGAATGGTTTATCGCCAGTATGGATTCTCGTATGTCTTTTCAAATTGCTTCGTAAAGAAAATTTTTTATGACACAATTCACACCGGAAAGGTTTCTCACCGGTATGGATTTTAACATGTTCATTTAAATCTCCCCGGCGAGAAAATTTTTTAGAACATATTTCACACTGGAAAGGGTTCTCACCAGTATGGATTCTTGCGTGTACAACTAAATCACTCAGTTGAGAAAATTTTTTACGACACATTTCACACTCGTGTGGTTTCCCACCACTATGAATTTTCAAGTGTTTTGTTAAACCTCCTTGGCGATAAAACTTTTTATGACATGTTTCACAGGAGAAAGTTTTTGTGGCTGTAAGGGTTTCCATGTCTTCTTTTTCAAATCTCCTTGATAAAATATTTTTGATACATTTCACACTCAAGACTTTTCATTAATGTGAATGTCCTTACTTTGACTCAAACAATATTGTTCAGAAA
>QLNU02015003.1:8832638-8842922 GCA_006491805.2 Dysdera silvatica | reverse complement strand
CCTAGTATTTCAAGTTGCTAGAAATGTAATTCTTTAAATGCGGTTCCCAATTTTGAAAATGCAGTGTATTCAAATCCTTGGCAGAATTTTTGGCATTATTGATATAAATGGAGCAAATGCAAAAATTTTAATTGGCATAAAGCGCATGCAGAACTTGTAAAACTTTCATGCGTCTTCAGCATTTCATGCAACATCAGCAGAATGGCCACTATATAAATTGCATAGTGGGCGTGCATCAGAGTAACTGCTGCTTCAAAGCGAAACGATCGCATACCAACGCGTGTGTTTTATTCTCTCTCTCTCAATTTCAAACAAGCTAGCTTAATGTGCAACATGCATACAACAAATGCTCACTTCAAAGCGCTCCTTAAACGATAACACAATATGCACATGTTATCTCTATATTCTACAGTGCGCAGCAAACATTGTTTTTGTTTTAATCAACAGCTGTATGTAATTTAAATAGCCAGAATAGCCAACATGCTTCTTTCTCCAAATGCTTTGCAACTAGCAAGCGTTATGCTCCAAACGCTAGGTAACTACCCAGCATAATTCTCCAAGCGCACTGCACTAATTGCGTCAACCAAGACGCCGACATGGCGCAATCAAAGTCGTGTAACTAACGCACAACCAAAGTCACATAACTAACGTGCAACCAACGTGTTTCGCTATTTATCTGCCTTATCGGTGTTGCATGCAATCTGTTTGATCTCTAACGAAACTAGTTATGCGACACACAATCTAAATGCGCTTTCTCTTACGCCAAACGTACTCTATTCTACCATGCTAAATTCGGACATGCAAACCTTCTTTGGCCAAGTAAACTCAAATTATGGTTTAATTTCTTCCGAATTCGGATGAGTCCCAAATCAAAATGCAATGATTGCATATCATACTTGTAATCATTCAAATGTATATTGTACTATTATAGCAACAAACTCTGCGTTTCCACTCCAGTTCACCCACACTATATGACAATACACCTCCTCATTGTCCACTTGGACTTCTGAATTATTTCATGATGTTTCTCATACCACTGGTGGGGGAGTATGTGGCGGTTATATGCCATCTTAGATTTAAACTAAAATCCCTTCTAATGTAACCCTAAAAGTCGTATGAACATTCCAAGTAAGGCATATTGGTTTTCTCTTAGCGCAAAAGTAAAGTTCAAACCAAAAGGTAGTTTTAATATATACAAATACGTTCTGTAACATTATAACTCCTTCTTACAATAGTTCATACACATTATTCACATACCAGATGTAAAATCTTAACCAGTCCTGGCCCAATATGCAATCACATGACATTTGTATGCCAATAGCAAATGAAGGGATGAACCCCAAAATCCATTCCAAAATCGTTTTCGACCAGAGAACATCCTCTTAGCTCTTCACCTTCTAGAGATGTAACAGGTACTTTCTCCTTTCGCTTACATCTACGCATCCAATAATGTGCACATCATCTCCCGGCAACTAGCCGATGTTATTTACCAATATCTACGTTTGTTTCCTGTAATGTGTTTCTTCATGCAACGTAATAAATGCCATCTTCATTGTGTCTACATACTACTGTTCATCACCAGCTACCTTCTTATTCAATCGTCCACAACGACGATTATCTGTAAATGTTTGGACCGGTATCGTGAACGACTTTCTGATTCGGCCATACCTTTTGCCAACTCGACTTGACGGGAGAAAATATTCCATTTTTCTGCAAAATGCCTTGCCATAAATACTTGAGGACATTACACTATCCATTCTACATAAAATGTGGTTCCAGCACGATGGGGACCCAGCCCATTTCACTCTTCACTTGCGCAATTATTTGGATGCTGCTTTTGGACAGTGATGGTGTGGCTGGGGTGGACCTGCGTCTTGGTCACCGCGATCGCCCGATTTATCCAGTTTGGATTTCTTCTTCTGGGGACACTGAAAACCATCGTATACGAGACTCCAATTAACACTAATCAAGACCTTGTTGCCGCTGCTGCCAATGTTCGAGAAGCATCTTTGAAAATGTGAGGTATGCATCACTTCTGGTGGTAGTCCGTTTGAACATTTATTATAAAAAAGGTAAATAAAGTGGACGCTTTTAGCAATTTCTGATGGATGGCGCTTAAGCATGATACATTCGAGAACATACATTATTTGACAGAAAGTTTTAGTTTCCGCATTTTATCCTTCGTATTTGGACATAATTTGTAAGGACCGCGAAAAGCTAATTTCTTACTGCACACACTACGATTTTAAGCAGCCCCGGGCGGTGGCCCCCTCCCTCCCAATGCCTGCCCTACCCAAAATGTTTAAAGGTCGTTGAAAACTAATTTCATTGTACATGCAGTATAGTTTTATTATTATTTTATTTATTTATTTTGATCTAGGATTTTACGACCTTATTGAGAATTATGTATGTAGGGGCGGCCATAAACTAATTTCTCAGTACGCACACTACAATTTTTAGCAACCTCAGGCATGTCCTTGCTCGCTGCCCCTGCCTAAGATATCTCTTTTTCCAAGATGTACTGCACTTTACGCTTTACAATTCCAGTGAATTTAACAGATTTTAGAACGTTGCCAAATAGAGAGAGCACAAGGTCTGTTGGTTAGAAATTCTTTAAATGGTGCATTTTGCCATTTGTGAAAACCTTGAATGTGGTCCACGTAAACACTAAATTCACTGTAGTGGCTGAACGGCTAATTTTGGGCAAAAAAAAAATCACTGAACAGAAATTGTTCATTTTAATGTCCTTCGCCTGCTGCACATACTTAGCAGTTCACAATTGTTTTTCAATGTGATAAAAAATGCAGTTTTATGCTTATTTTCACTAAATCGCAACACAAATCAGGATCAGAAAAGGGAATTCTTGATTTGTTTGTCTCTGCTGTATTATTAGGTGAATCACTTAAATTCTGTATTGAAAAAATATTTTAATTGGTGTGATTGATTGCATAGCAACGAGCTGGATATAAACAATAAACTGACTCTGTATTTCCGTTTCGAACATGGGGATATCGGCCAATATGGTTCATTTCCGGTTCCCTACCACCCCTTAAAATTTTTTTCTCTAGTTAAGAATCACCCTGTATATAATTTGTTAATTTTATGTTTCATGAATGTAATTTGCTTTTGTTTATTACAATGCAAAATCCAGAATGTGCAGACAGTACATTACATTGGTAAATACTGCTTTTGGTTTATTTACATATAGGCTAATATAAAATAATTACATGAAATAGTTCATATTAGAATATATTTTCTTTTATCTACGATACATCAATGAATGTAGTAAGTTTTAAATACACATACAGTAAAGAAAAGAAACAGTTTTGCAACTTTAAATTCCCAATACTTAAAAACTGGAAACAAATTTAAGGAAAAAGTGAAAAGATAAAGTTGCAAATTACACTAATATCTGAAATTTAGAATTTGCAGGTTTTTACTTAAGATGGCCCAAATACTTATAATGCAACCTCAATAATTGCTTAAGACAATTTCTTGTAATATTTACAAAAAGAATAAATGAAACATACATGAATAACTGTGCAATCCTGAACATCGCTTGTGAATCAGTTATGCTAATTAATTACTATATGAAGAGTCTCATAGCACACATGTTTAGTTAGGCGCTCTGTGTGACTCTCGGCACTCAAATGATTATTTACCTTTCTTTGAATTTTGACATCGTAAAATTTGCCGCCCTATGCAATGGCAGATGGAGCCAGCTCTGTCAGTCTACCTACTTTGAAACGTAAGTGTAACTTGGAGATTAAATAACGTAAATGGATTGGGGAGGGGGACGAAAAATCCAAAATTGTACGGAGAAAAAGTATGATTTTGCCTCTTTCTAAGGAAACTGAGAGGTGCGACTGCCCCCTTTCCCCCGCTAGATTATATGTATGCTTTTAAATGCAAAGTAAAAAAAAACTTAGGGTCTGACAATTTTCCTTTTTTTCTACGAAAACCATCGGCATTTAGATGTTTTTCTAGGCTGATGGCTAATTTTTTTAGCAATCGACGCCGATTAATCAGTGTGGCACTAATGTCGATTCTAATAAGGGAAATTCGTATCGGATATAACGACGTGACTTGACAGTCATAAGTCGGAACAATGTGGGTTAGTTATCAAAATTTAAGTGTTATTCTAATCTCTATTAGTTACAAATATCTGAGAAATTTTTATTACTGCTAAACCTGAATATTGAAGATAGTGAACCGTTAAAAAAAGCCACGTGATTTATTAATTGAATATCACGAGGGTCATATTCTTTAGGGGCCCATTTCTATAAAACTCCTAAAAGGGCGCTATTCGGAAGTCATTAGTATAATATAACAAATATTATTCATTAGATTTATTTTCTACATTATATACTTTAGTATTTTCTAGAATTTTTTCAATTTAAAAAAAAAAAGTGTTATGTAGTTAGTGTGGCTATAAATATAATTTAATATAAACGGAAATTAAATTCATTATAATTAAATCCATTTTTATTTAATTTTAAAACTAAACAGTTTAATACTTTTCATATCAAATGGCACAGAATGAGCATTGCTGACCTTGTGCCATAAAACTACAACCAACCAACCTGTTACTATCAAAATAATTTATAAAACTCTAGAGTGTATTATACTATAGGCTACTATGATTTTAAAAAGATATCGTTTATAACAACTGAATTTGCACGGTCCCTTGAAGGTCGTTATAACCGATTTTCACTGTATATTCATCGGTTTTTCTTCCATGAAAAACTGCGAGTTGAAGATTGCTGCACAAGTGAACGGAACTTGGAAACGTTTCTGATAGTTAATATCAGTGATGCAGAGCTTCCATGAGTAATTCTCAATACCATTGCATATATTATAGGTAGGGCAATAATTTTTTGTTGGAAAAAAATGTGCAAAGTTAACGGGACAATTGCAGGTAAAATCTCGAATTTTACAGAAATTTATAAAACAACCTCGGAAGAAATGTAATACTAGTATATATATAATTCCAGTTTTGAAACAGTAATACAGATAACTGTTACCTTACTAAACAAGCGTTACATAATAGGATTACTCTGTCCTCAGGTCTCATGTCAGGCAATAATTTTCCTCTGAAAAAATGAAAAACTCTAGTGATGGTCACGAAGAAAAAAAAAAAGGTCTGCGGAAATTTAAGTAATTAAAATTGTGGTAAAAATGTAACGTTAGCATAAAAAAATTAATAATAAATAAAAAAAATGCCCATTACAAAACAGTGATACAAATGATTATTACGTTACTTAATGAGCATTGTAATACAGGGCTCATACAGTCCTTACAAATCCTTAATTGTGTTCTCTTATTTCTCAACGTTTCTCTGAAGACGTTTTAGTTCCAATTTTTATTAATGCCATTCTTCTCACAGTATAAATCAACATAAAGAATGAACATGAAATTTACACCATGTGGATTCTATGCCTTTTGTGAACAATAGGAACATGCATAGAGAACTCCTCCTAGAAACTTGCTTGAACATTTCTTCAGAACTAGAATGACCAGTGCAATTCACCTCTTTCCAAAACCAAGATTGAAAGTGTGAGGTACCTTAGGCACAGCAGGGATCTTTTAGTAACCACCACCACCACACCATACATTTCATAATTAGATATTTGCATGTGTTATGAGATGTTTTACTGTGTGTGTGTATATAATGTTTATCTCAGCCGTTTTTAAAAGGGCGTAGTATCCAACATAGGTTTTGAAGTTAAGCTAGCCACCCAAGGAAATATTTTGCAAAAGAAGGATCAAGTGGGGATATTCACTATATACCTTGTGTGCAGTATCATAAAATAGCCTAGTGGTCAAGGCTCTCTGGGTTCAATGGAGAGACCTTAGTTCAAATCTAGGTTGGGGATAATGCCTCATTTTCATAACAAAAAAAGCTCTAGTTTGAACTAGAAAATGTGAGTTGTGGAATTATTACATATTATGAAATAACAATATTTTCTGAGTGAATTTATTTTATTTGATAATGAAATTTTTTTTCTGCTGTTCGGGAAAGGTAGCTGTGTTTCATGGAATTTTTCATTTCCGGTGTCCTCCCGAGGAGAGAGGATTGTATGAATTCTACAGCAGAGATGGACTACAGTTTAAAAAAGAGCAAAAAAAAATGAGGTCACCTTTTATAATTTTGCATCCCTTTATGATAAATCTAGGCCTTCTTTCTCCTCGTCATAGCGTGGGTGGTGGAATTATTCTGTTCGCTTCAGGGCCATGGTTAAAAGCTTTTTTACAGGAGTGGGCAGGCTTAAAATTTACATTTCGATGTATTTTATTAATAGTATACAGACTTCTTATAACAAACAGTTATTTCGACACTGGCGTAAGGTTTAAAACCATGACGTTTCTGCCTTCACTTGACAAAGGGAGCAGTTGGCTCCCGAAACGTCGTGTTTTTAAACCTTACGCCAGTGTCGAAATAACTGTTTGTTATGGAATCTCCTGGTGAAACTCTGTATTGTTTCGTCTTCATATAACGGACTTCCATTTAATGAAATTTTCGGCGGAACCTTGACTTTGAATGGCACTAACATGTAAATTTGTCTCCATATTACGAAAAACAATTTCTGTGTAAGGATTTTTTTTTTTTTTCAGCGGGCCTGTTAAGTAGAAAAAATAGTTAAGGATTTTAAGCAAGAAGGACGGAGGTGAGGTAGCCTTCTGTATTGTGGACATATGGCCCATTGTGATAAACAATCCTATTGTTGTAAACTGGGAATTTAGAAGCAGTGGGGTTGTAGTACAGATTATCACTGTGCAGGTGTGGCTAAGCTAAAAAAATTTGCTTCTCACACATACATATTGCACCGTTTAAAAATGGGGTTGAACTTGCGGCTAATTTATATTAATTAGCGACAAAATCAACTAGGCATAATATAAATTTATAATAATTTAAAAAGGCCATTTTCATGAAAAAATAATTCTGTTTAAAACAGTGCTCTTACATTAGAAATATCTCATGCCAAAACCTCTCATTTCCCATGTCTCGTCTGCGTTTTTCTGATTAAGTTTTGTTGCCCCTTACTACCTAGCAGCAAGAACACTATATGTCATGGTTACTCGGCGATTTTTAACCAATAGAAGTCCGCCAACGACCTGTTTGCCCCCAAAAAATATCTGTTCTCACGATTTCAGGACAGTTCTGCAACTGGACACCCACAACTCAGACATACTCCTGTCAGCTGCTTAGCATTGCAATTTTTAATTAATATGTAATCTCGTATGCTAATCCGAAATTATTCTGTGCTAATAAAGATTCCTGGTATTATACAGCGTTTTATCTCAGTCTATATGGATTAACAATTTACAGCATATCTTCGATTACGTCAGTCAACTGATGAGCCTGGTTAAATGGAATCGATAATAGGTCGTAACCTCTATTTTAATGGTAACAGATAGCCTTAATGGTGACCCGATCGATTTTAATGGTCACTACAGCTTAATTGTAACCCGAGTTCATGCAACCAAGCAATTCTTCTGATGTGGGCCGACGACAATTCAATTGGCAATCATCAAATCGCAATCGTCTATACCCGCCCATCATTCAACGACAGGCAATGAGCCATAAATTTTCCAAAACAAAGTTGCCTCCCATTGCCATTGCCGATTATGCCTTTATAGGGACGCCATTGCAGAAAACTCCTTTACATGGACATCATATGACAACAGATGTAAATTTCACTGAGAACTGTGAACTCTCACCAACAACAAGCTGTTTTCTGTACCCTGCAGTCTCTAAACCAGATCGACTCCCGAAAATGAAAGTGGAGCACCCCAACCCACCTTCACAACCAGCTTAAATAGAAGCTGAAACGAACTCTCCCTGTGAACAAAATAAGGCCCTGCGGTGGCGCAGTGTGGTAACGCGTTCTCCTATTGCGCGGCTAATCCGGGTTCGACTCCCAGCAGTGCAAAAAGAACGCTTACTCAGAGATCTCATAAAGATCGCACTGCTCACTGTAGTCCGGGGTTTGGTTCCCTAGGCCTTAAGAGGTTCGGATTCCTCGGAAAACAGTAGGTCCCGGCGCAGCATGACCACTGTAGTCTTTGAGCCGTAAAACCAAAAAACAAACAAACAAAATAAACTGACATAACACAAACTGTTTAAAAAAACTGTGACCACGACAATGTTTTATCTCAACATCAATTTCTTCACTGCAGCTGGGTAACCTAACAATTTTAATTCATTGCGCTTGTAGGAACTCACGAATCAACGATCATTGATACATGAACCCACATTTCCAAAAGGTTTAATCATGATTTAATGTTCACCATTTTGTTTCCCCGCACATACGCTTTTCCCATCCAGAATCCAGATGAATCAACTCATCAATGGTTCGCTCTGTTCCCAGCGATGGAAAAGACATTGGCTGCAGGCGATAACTGAGTTTAGTGCACAACACAGTACGGCACAGAAATAACTTTTTCGTCAAACTTCTTGACAAGCATTTCTTGCATATAAGTACCCCTGCTGGACATCATGATTATGACCCTCCGAGTGTGACATCACAAACCCGTGACTGGAACAGCAAATCATCAATTACTGTTAAAAGGGTGACCAATGAACATTTGCGTGTTAAAAGGGTGACCAATGAACATTTGCATATGAAAGGGGTGAACAGCCAATAAGAGTGATTGCGAGTGTAGAGACGATGAGGCGAACACCAATAAAAGACATTCTTTCGGTAGGACTCTTAGCGAGATGGTCACGCTGCCCATGATGGACATTCATAATGTCTTACAATAATAATGTCAATTCTTAATCGTAATAATTTAATTTATCTTGCTATGTGATTGTAAATAAATTTTTGACCCAGAGACATGCTGCCTACATGGTTCATCTGTATCTTGGTATTCCTAACTCAATTGCAATAAAGTTCTAGGGTAACAATCCACGTGAGTTGACGCACGTGCTAAAACCCTTCTGACATAACTTATAATCTATCGGTGATATTATGGAGCCTATCACCGCTCCATCGTTCTTCAATCCGTCATAGAACGAGTTTGAGAAATTAATGTCATAGATGAAGTCAGTACTAGCAGTAGTGAGAGATGATTTACAGCAATTAGCAACTATCGCTGACAAAAATAGCGAAGTTACTGCTAATAAAAACAGAGGTATTTCAAATAGCAAATAGTTCACAACTGGAGAACCTGCAAAATCAGGTAGCCAGTTTGGCAAAAAAAAATAGAGGAATTATCCGCCAATAGCCATAGTAGAAGCGCAAACAGACAACAAAACGCATACAGACACTGCAGGAGTAAATTGACCCAAGAATATAACAATCACAGGTCGTTGAACTAGCAAGACAATCGCGCATGCGATAATGTGTGTTTTTATCACAGGCGTTTCGGCCAACAAGCGCGTAAATGCAATAAACCATGCGCTTTCGAGAAAAGTAGCACACCCGAACAAAAGGCTTAAAAAAACTAAGTATGCCTAACACTACTGATAACGCAAGCGTGGCAATAAATGTATGCGCTAACAAATGCTTGCATATATTTGACTGTATTACAGGGTTCACATTTTTAATTTATACCGTAAATAACATGCCATGCTTTCCAATCAATAAAGAAAATAAAAACAGCATCCCTACAAATTTCAACGTATAAGCTTCAAACGGAACCCCAATAAAAGTCTATGGAGAGAAGCTACTCGAATTAGAACTTAATCTCCGTGGATCATTTGAACGGAAATTTATTGTGGCCAAGTAAACCAGCCAATTTTGGAATCGGATTTTTTGGCGCAATTTGGCCTCATTTTAGATATAAAAAATCAGGTTTTGATTGACCCACTGACATTATTGACTACAAAGGGATACAAAAAAGCTTGTGTACAGATGTCCATTAAGTGCACAACGGAGAGAAATGTGTACTATCACATCTTAAGAGTTTCCGGATTTGACAAAGCTAACGCCTTATCCGGCAAAAATGAAGCATAATACTTATCACTATATCGAAACTACTGGTTCCCCAGTCAAATGTAATCCAAGGAGACTAAACCCGGCAATATTGGAAGCTGCAAAACAAGAATTCTAATATCTTCTGAAACAAGGTATTTGTGAACATTCAAAATCTCCTTGGGCCAGCTCTTTGCATATAGTTCCGAAACCCAAACTTAAGGACAGTGATAAACAACAGTACAGAATATGCGGAGACTATAGAGCAGTTAACGCCCAAACTATACCTGATAGTTACAGTTTGCCCCATATGCACGATATCTCGCATCGGTTGCATGGCAAAACTATATTTTCTAAACCGGAC
>QLNU02015003.1:8814075-8829423 GCA_006491805.2 Dysdera silvatica | reverse complement strand
ATGTATTGTCCTTCGTAGCTCAGTGGGTAGAGCCTCCGCCCGGCAAGTGGAAGGTCGTGGGTTCAGGTCCCACCGAAGGCAGAAATATTTATTTTCTTTCGAACGTTTCACCATCTAATCACGCCATACCATCGGCGTTGGTATCACTACGCCAATAAACGTTGATTGATTGACATTGTTTAATTTAATCTGCGTAGTGTTCGATTTATATAAAATAAAAGTTATGTATAGGTTGCTGTAAATCAACTGGAGTGGTTAGACTAGTATTTTTAATTTTTTTAAACATTCATAACAAAATTTTATAATTTAAAAGTTGATTAAAAGTTAATAAATTGAATCTTTGCGGAACATCACGGATCGACATTGGTTGTGGTAATTTATGGTTAATAATATTGAAGAATTTATATTTTTATCAGCAAGACCTTCAAATTTTGATTTATCTGGTGGTTTCTGGTTGTGTTAACTATGTTTTCTTCCTCTTCCCACACAGTGGCTTTTGTGGCCAACCTTGTTGAACCATTTAATGAGTGGCTTTTGTAGCCAACCTTGTTGAACCATTTAATGACCTTGAATGCAAATTGCTTTTCCATGTCAGATGCTCCAACGATTTCACGATGTTGCTTTTCTCCAAGCAGCACCCACAATAAATGCAGACTGTTACTTCATGTGCTTTATACAGCTGGACTAATGAAGTAAAATGTAGCTCATAAAATACAATTTATTGACATTGTTTTTTGCTACCTTGTATATACAATCAAATCCACATATAACGAAGCTGAAAAGTTCTGTGAAAATGTTCAATTGACATGAACTTTGATATATCCAAGCTCGATATAAGCAATTATATGTGTATCTCTGCTCATAGGTTATGATGATGGTCTGGAGTTGAACTGAGGTGTTCCCAGGCCAGAACAGTATCTTTTTCTTATTTTACAAGACAACTCTAGTTTGAATCTTGTAAACGTGCTAAAACATCATTCAGCATTAATTTCCTCGAGAAAGATAAAAAAAAATTGCCCTAGTGACTTTATATTAATCAATATTTATTTAATGTATGACTAATATTCAGTTATTTGTGTTACCAATGTTTATTAATTGTGTTTTATCCCTGTGCAGGGTACTAATGTCCTATAAACTTTACGTATAGAAAAAAGGAACATCTTTCTAGTGCCCTGGCAGTCTAAGGTAGCGTTCAAGTATTACATAAGCACCTTTGAGGGAGGGTATAAAATGGCCAAAATATTGCTTACATAATACTTGAGTGCTGCCTAATCAGTTACAGCACACTAGTTCGTATGGAGGATTCCCTAGTTTGACTCAGAGCTGAGATGGTATCTCTTTTTTTACAAAACACCTCTAGTTTGAGTTTTGTAAATGTTGGTGCCGGAACGTTGTTCATCGTAAACTCATCTGTTGTCCAACAGCAACACTGATACACCACTTAATTCATTATTAGACTGCCATTAATTTATAACCTTTATTTTCATCATAACAAAATCTTTTAACCCATTTTACTCTGAAAGTGGTTTTTGAAGTGCACGATTATTGCAGCCTATAAGCGATATGGTAAATATATATGTATAATAATTGTACTGCTTTGTCTCAAGCAACCTTTGTTTTCTTTTCAGCAACGGCAGCCTTCAAGACTAAGAAAAAAGCCCAAGTAACATCAAGAATAAAACTAAAGCCACAAACAAACTCTTGTAGTCTTTGACTTCCTTCAGTGCTTTTCGTTGTGCTATTCCATCAGTTTTAAACTTTTTTTTTGTGCTGTGGGTGTCTAAGGCCTCTCTCCTATTTTAGCAATTGTATGAATTACAATGTCTCGGCCGCTGGACGTTCTTTTACCTGCTTCATATAACGTATAACTATTTCTACGATTCATCCTTTGAAGGACTTATATTCCAAATTGTGTCATGTTTTGTAAGATTTGTGTTTGTAAGCAGTGAGAGTAAATAAACAGTAGTACCTTTTTTTGTATATATTCATGTCCAGTAAATAGTTTAAGCATCAGGAGAATTATCAAAAGGGAGGCCCAGCCACTAACCGTTCATTAAGGCATATGAACTAGTAACCTAATATTCTACCTTTCCTTTTTTTTTTTTTAATAACTCTTTTTATGATCTCCATAGCAACATTTAATAAAATCTAACTATATACAAGTTTATAGCAGTGAATTTGACAACATCAAAAATAATATATAACTTAACCTATGCTGCATTTCAAAATTATATGAACACTCGTTATTCAAGAACAAATCATATACAAAATGTACATACCATACTTTAGTATGCAAGATGTAATTTGATGTAGCACTGCACAGATAAGATTTATAAGTAAAAACAACGTTATAAACGTAAGTTAAGTCACATATAAAGTATCTTGCTGTAAAAAAATTCATATTTATTGCATTATATAATATGGTGTTACAAAATGATATGAACATGTTACTTAGTAGCTAGTATATATGCGAGATTCTTTAACTTATGTAAAAACCCATATGATATGGAATTTACTTATCTCTTTAACAGTAACTGATCTATTTTATCCCGTTTAGATATTATAACAGCCCTTATTTTGTTACTACTATTATATTCCTTACCTTTTTCATAGACAGCTTTGACAAGAAAGCTCCATGCATTTTCCGTGGGGTTTAAATCAAATGAAACGACTAACCATTCCATCACCTGTACCTCATTATCTAAAAAGCATTCCCACATGCTCTTTACAGTGTGAATGATTGCATTATCCTGTTAAAAAATTCAATAAGTTCCATCACTACATTCTGCATAAGGTATCAAATTATCCTTTAAGAGATCCTGATAGTGTGTAGCCCTCATTCTGTCAATTGGAAACATTACCTTAGTATTACCGTGATACTTAAAACTAACATAAACCATGAATTATTTAATAAGAATATTTTTAGCATTTGGTGTTCCAGTTATATTGCATTCAGATAATGGTAGGGAATTCAGTAATCAAGTCATATATGAACTATGTGGAAAGATGTTAGGATAGTTCACGGAAAGCCTCGCCATAGTCAAACACAAGGCTCAGTTGAAAGGGCCAATCAAAATATACAGAACATCTTAACTGCATGGATTAACGATACAAATAAATGGTCAGGTGATTTGCTCTTTGTTCAATTTGCCAAAAAACACCATGCCACGAAGGAATACGTCAGTCCTTTTGAAGCCCTGTTTGGCGTTAAACCAAAAGGAGGCACAGCTTTGTCATCTTTGCCTGGAGAGCAAATCGCAAATATCGAAACCGAAGAACCGCTTGAAGAAATTGTTAATACTTTTGAAGAAAATTTGAGCAGTGACCATATCGAAAACCATATTCCAAAGGAAAATATTGAAGAGGAGCTTCAACCTACCACATCTTCATATCCAGCCCTGACTGCACAACAAGAGTTTATTTCTATGAAAATATGGCCGTGAAAGAGAATCTTCTACTGCAAGCAACGAAAATGTTACGAACCTCAAAAAGAAAATTTTCTCCTCCTCAAGTTTGTAATACCATACGAATACAAGTCCCTGATGTTGACCGTGGTCGTTCAGATGCCTGAAACGTGTTGGCGATTGTTGTTGTTGGAATAAAAAACTCTGACTTTTATAAATTAGCCAACAAAAATGGTACCCTTAAACAGCTTTATACCTATAATCAGTTCGTAAAGAAAAGTTATTTTCCACAGAGGAGATTTCTCCTCAAGAAATGTCGCTAAGAGAAGCAGCTGCAACTAGTTCGAGAAGCGGAGGGCAAGGCTATACACGCTGTAATTGCAAAAAGAAGTGTTTTAATACTGAATGCAGTTGTAAAAGCAAGGGATTCTTGTGCAATTTAAAGTGTCATAACAGTTTAAGTCATTGCAATAAATAAGATTGAGTACCGTTAATCATATAATTAAGTAAGTTTATTATTGGTATTATTTTCTTTTCTCAGTTAGAATTAGAATGTACTGTTCGTTTTAAGGTTCAACAGTTTATTTATATGTGCTGTTACGTAAGTTTTCTCCTATTTTGACATATGTCATAATATGTTTTGATAATACAGTATGATTTAAAAAGTAAAAAAAAAATAACCTTATTCAACATTCACCATCAATGCGTGGTTAATGTCGACATTGGCCAGAAGTCGAAAATAATGATATTTAGCAAATATTTACTACATTGCATCAGTTCTTTTCCTGCCATTGGTGCACCCAGAATATCCCCAAGTGGGGAGGGAGGCAATTGTGTAAGGAATTTTTGGTGGAAAAACCGGCCAGGGGCCATATAAGTTAAGTTTTTTTGTGTATGTTCATTTATCTGTATTAAATAACTAATAATTCTACAGTGCAAGATACTCAAATAATTAAAAATAGTAGTAGATTTTGTTTATACAATGTTATAATCGCCAGCCCTCATCTTCCACAAAAAATCACCCTATTGTGCAAAACTTGCTTTTGCTTGCCCTCTGTCCACTACTTGATCTACGGAAGCATAGGCGTAGAGTTATATGGGGCTTGAATCCCCCCACCCAATAATTTTGAAAACTCTACATTGATGTACAGAAGCCTTTTTCTTTCTGTATTACCTTTAAAAACTCATCAGCTTCGTTAATTAGATATTTATGATAGAGAAAAGTCCTATGTTGGCTGAACTTCTCCAAGGCCTTCTTCAAATTATTAAATTCTTTTGAAACAAGTTGACCTGTGGCTTGTGTCGATCTTAAACTGACTTCATGGGGTGAAAAGAGAACACACAAAATTTTCTATAGGCACTGTCTTCTGCCTTTAGGCAAGCTAGATAGTTATGCTTACTCAGTTCAGATGGACAGAACTTCTGACTGTGGTGAGATTTTCCTTGACTTTATACAGCACGACTGACTGTCGTGGATAAATTGGAATTTGCACATGGTTCCGAAGTCTTTTTAATATTGTTATCCTATCCATTAGTGAGGTTAGATTTCTTGACATAATTAAAAATATCTGCAGTTAGAATTTCCACTGTAACTGTGTTTTGTATTGTGTTTTGGTCTACCTTTATTTCCTGGAAAGCTTTTGAAGATAGTCCCTAAGGCACTGCTGTTGCTCATCTCAACAGCAATTACGTCAATGACACCATAGTTCAAGGAAATGTCGTTTCGATCGTTACTAATTCAATCTTACTCCTTTCAAAAAAATAATTTAACAGGTCCTGTTGGTGTAATAATTTTTCGCTTTATTCTCCCAAGGAGAGAGAGGGAGGACGGTCGGGCCCTTCTACGTGGGTGCGCCAGTGATCCCTGCCTGGGCTGCCTCGTTTAGCTTTCTGGCCCTTGGCCTCTCTAGATTCATCTGCAAAACGCTATTACAGGAACAGTCCTCATCTGGGATGACGTTCCATCAAAATCTGCACAACAAACTTTTCACCTTAAGGATCTTTTGTTCCTTTCGAGAGAATAGCGTCTTCTCCTGTCTGCTTTGGAGGCCGCCTTCGTGGGTACCGGACGTTTTCATTCAGCTACCCAGCTTTTTGCCGGTCTTTGTCCCTCTAAATCTGAGAATATCGAGCCTCCCACTTGCAGCCAATATTTCCATGAAAATTTGTACGTCAAACCAATCAATGCGTATTAAAATGTAAAATAAATACGCATATTCCATATAATTGTAGTTTATTTTGTCAAAATAGTGAAGTGGTCCAATTTTGGAAAAAAATATTAAGTTTAGCAAAACCGAGTTCCATCAACAAAAGTAAAAAGTGGTTAAATCTAGCGGAATTCAGTTAAAATTCTGACCAAGTTTAGTGAAATATAATTTTTTAAAAATTCATTCACCCATCCCATCTCTCTAATTTTTCTGCACTTTAAAGAAAGCAGTAAACGGGTTATGTAATGACTGATGAGTTTGGTTAATTCGGCCTATTATGTGTGCGTGTGTTTTTATTCCTGAATTTTGGGCATATTGGAAACTTCGAACGTAGATACCAAGATAATTAGAATAAAAGAGGTAGTCCCGTCCGCACCTCCCTTCCTATTGGTCAATTTGACACAATCGACCAATAGCAAGAAAGGTACGTGTTGAATGACGACTTTACGTGAACGTGCATCTATGAATGCCGTGTTGATCGGCAATCCATCTCCTCCTCCTCCAAGAATGGTACGGGTGGGACTACCTCCTTTATTCTAGCTATCTTGGTTTCTTCCCATCAAAGTTTCCAATGTGTCCAAAATTCCCGGGTTTTTTACAACTCTAATTCCTGGTATTGAAACAGCCCTCTTCTGGGAAAACAGTGCGTTGCCTTCGGACAACTTTCCAGAAGTAATTTGGACACTTTTTGAAAAGTTTTCATTTTGTGAGTTGCGACAACTTGATACTTGTGGTCTAGTCCTTTTCTTTCAGAATTTATTTTGAACTTCATTTGTACTTCGACTTTTGCCATTAAGATTTCATTTAAATTCTATGAATTTGTTTGAATGGAAAGATTGGCGATTAGTTATCGGATTCGTAAAGTTTAGTGATCGAACTTTTGTGTTATACAGAAAATGGTTTTATTTTGATAAATGTATTTGAACTGAAAGTTTTTTGAAGTATAACGATAAGAAATCGTTTTCGTGAACATAGTTTATTCTTTGTGTAATGCACAGTCAATTTTTCTAATTTTGTGCTTGAAATAGTGAAATAAACTTGTAACCTTCGGCGGCAAAGTTCTAATTCTGTATCATCCGCCATAAAACACACCCCGAAGAGCTTTCGGGCGCAAGAAAGAAAGTATTTTTTGTCTAGTCTCGGGTTTTTGAGAGTATTTTTACGAAAACTGTCATTGTGAATAAACAACTAGGTTATTAAAATAAAGCCAAAAAATTTCAAGTAAACAAATAGCTTCTACCAAGAGTGGCGAAAAGAAAGGATTCTTTGCCCCACGAAGGGATTTTGAAGAAGTGAAACTCGTACTTCAACAACTCGCCGAATCTGGTTAGTATTTATTATGATTTTGCCATTTACATTGGTTTTAATTCTGACCCCAAGTTTATGCAGGGGGGGTGGGGGAGGTTAGTTGGAGAGAAGGTAGCATTATAATTCCGACCTTGCAAAGTATATGCATAAATTTTGACCAATTGGTGAAGGTTTAAAATTAGTAAATCTCTAGCTTGTATGGAACCACTGATTCAAGACTTACGCCGGGTCCGATGTCTTTAATGTTATTCATTGGGGCCGTAAAAATGCGAAAATGTCTGGTGAGTTTGGGGGACAAGAAAAAAATTTCCCGTATTTTCATTTAACTTGAAAAACTGCCAAAAATTTACTTTTTCAACAACCGCTGATTCAAGGCTTCCGTGGGGTCAGGTTTCTCGGTTGAAGGCAGAGAAACGTAAAAATGTCTGGAGGGTAAAAAAAAAATTGAAAAATCGTCGCTCTTACAATACGGTAACAACTTCTGTTTTGGCGATTTTTTGTTTACTTTTTTTCTTCGATTCCTGTTTTCTCCTACTTTTTTTTTTTCATTATCCTCCCCAGTCAGTTTTCAAAATCTGAAGGATTATTTATTTTTCTTCTTTAATATATCATACCCTTGCGACAAAAGTGGGTGCTAGTACACAAAACGTTACCCCCCCCCTAGATCTCGGGAAATTTTTATGGGAATCTAACGTGGTGTTTCCAAGAAATCCTGGCAATTGGCACACAGTGACTAGCCACCATTGTTCTTTATGGCGTCTTTTGTTATTTTCGTTAATTCTTCCCTTCTTTCTCTTCTCCCTCCCCTTCCCCTCTATTCGTGGGCCCTAAAAAATTAAAAAACCGAGTTCCCTTTACCTTCCTCTTCCCTCCCAGCCTATCCCTTCTTTCACATCCTCTTTCCTCCCCTCCCTAAAAAAATTCCATCCTTCTCTTCCTTCCCTGCTTTCTAAAAAATTTAAATACAAGTACTCACCTTTTGCTTAGCGAAATCCACTTACAAACAAAAAAATACTTCATTTCTTTCATCACCTCCAAACACCCACTGAAATTTGCCCTTTGGAGAATCATACTCCCACGTAATTAACCTCTTTCATCGCCCACTCGATCACACTTTTCTTTCCTTTACTTCCTAATCCATAAAAAAATCCGAGATTACAACACTCAGACATTGGGGTCACTGCACGAGACATCACCCACATACTTCACTTTCCGCTAGAAATCACTAAAAGTTACATTAGATGAATTTTTGACGTAAATCACTTCAGGCTAGAAATCGCTAAAAATTGCACTAGATGGATTTGTAACGCAACAGAGTTACTAGCCCGTAGCGGGAAAGCAGATCGGCCGAAGAGTAATCCTCCTGCGCAAGTTTGTAGACTTCGCCAAAATTGGTATTAGTGTTTCCCCACATTAATATGTACTTGGCTAGAGGAGGTATTTTAGAAGGAATATTTTGGAGATAGTATTTTAGAAAAGGTATTACAGAGGACGATTTTTAGAAAAGGTACTTTAGAGAAAGTATTTTAAAAAAGGTATTTTAGTGGAGGTTTTCTAGAAAAGGTATTTTAGAGACAGTGTTATAGAGGACGAATTTTTGGGAAGGTATTGTAGAGAAGGTATGTTAAAAGAGGTATTTTAGAAGAGGTACTTTGGAGGAGATATTTTAGAAAAGGTATTATGAAGGTATCTTAGAAAAGTATTTTAAAGGAGGTCTTTTAGTAGATCTAGCGAATATTTTAGAAAATCTAGCTTTTTTTTTAACAGATCTAGCTAATTTATATTGTTTCAGTATTACTGGAACAAAGTCTGGTGTCACATACACATGTGTCATGCAGTGATAACTGGTTTGAGATGCTACTTAGTGGTTGCTTCACGTTTCTCTCTGGTCTGGTTGTGTTCCTTATAGTGAAAGTGTCTGAGCATTTGATTTTTTTTATGGATTACGTATGCAAGGTAAGATATGTGTGAATTTAAGAAGGGAAAAAGAAAGGAAAGAGGAGGACAAAAATCGAAAAAAAAAAAAAACCGCAAACAACTTTTGACGATTCGTAGGAGGAAAAGGAGGATGAAAATTTAATGTAGAAACTTAGGATTTTTAAAGATGTGTTTAATTATAATTAAGAAAAATTTTGCATGGGGCCGCTGAGTCTGTCTCCTTTGCCATCCATTCCCAGTCCTAAACCAGAATTTACAAAGTCCGCAACATTTGATTGCATATTCTTATTTTTATGGATTGTTTAAAATTATACTTCTTGATGTAGTAAGGAAGGCTGCCGCTGAAAGTAACGAGCCCTGGTAGTACCAATTTTCACAACAGGTCCTCTGGTAAAAACGTATTCAGCATCATGGGCCCTTAAAAGCTCTGGGCTGCGATACCCTTATCCTCCCTTAAACGGCGTTCCTGGTAATAAGTGTCAACTCAATGCCTGTATCTGAGTTTCTGAACTCTAATAAAACGGCTTTGGATTCATTCTCTTTCATACGCACCAGTTTTGCCTCATCGCACCATAGATACAGTATGATGTATTTAATTGGCATATAAAATTTATGCATGTATTGTTAGAATATCACTTTCTTTATCGAGGCAATAAATATTCATCATTTGCAATTGTGCTCACTTATTTTTAATTTCTCTGATATGTGTAATTCAAAATTTGACACTGATATGGGGAACCCACAGTGAGTGCCCCTCCGATTTTGATGAAAGTAGAGCCAAAATAAGGAAATACGTGTCTCGGCATTCGTGCCAATGCAGCTTATTTTCGGAGATACGAATTTTTAAAGATTTTGCATATTATATATGAGCTTAAAACACAACGCCCTCCGCAAGCCAATCGGTAGCTTGGGCAGTAAATTTTCTGCTCTTTGTGCCATGTTTTTTGTGTTTGATACCCTTGGAAATTGATCACTTTTTTTTATGTGTATCCTTTTTACATATTTATGTATTTTTATTAGTAAAAATACTTCGCTTACAATCGGATTTTGTTCATAAACTTACTTTAATAAAATTCATATTTACATATTTAATTATGTGATACTATTTTTCGCAGTTATAATTTTTACACGAATTTAAATTTTTAATTGAAGAGTTGTAAAGGTACAATAAGTTTAGGAGTTAGCTATAAGTTTTTATGCGAATATAACTTTTATAAAATTTGCGTACTCGTTGTCAACCTGTGAAGGGATAGAATTACACCAATAATGCAGTTTTGTTTTATTTAAGAATTGAAAAAAAAATTCTGAAAACGTTTAACAATTCCACTAAATAAAAATGAAAACTGCGTTAATTCGTTTAATTTTGTCATTATTAGCCTTTGCAGTCGTACACTATTAGCATTTATTTATTATGCACGATATTTTTTTAAATATATTTATCTATTGACAAGTGTACTTGTATTATGTCATCTTTTTTAATATATTTATATTAGGATGTTATAATATTTTTATAACATATAAACATAATTTTATTTTATAAAATGCAATCAATTTTATTTTAAAACTGACGTACGTGAAAATATTTTTTATATATCACTATCTGAGGTGTCAGAATTGTATACTGGTACACAGTTTCGGATGATAATTATCATAAAAATAATAAAAACATAAAACATTTCTACAACCTAAGCATTTTATAAATGAATTGTTTGAATAACTAGATTTTCTTCATATAATAAGGGTCATAATTTGTTGTTGTCAAATTGCATGGTACATTTGTTAATTTTATCAATGTTTTGATTTGATCGATTATTTATAAAGACCGTTGAAAGTCTGAACTTACACGCTTAGGCCAATATATTATGTCACTGGGAAATATTGTATCAATGAAAATTCCATCTTTCCCTGGAAAAGAGTTATCATGAATATCAAAGTTTTCGTAGTGACATGTGCTTTACGAAGTCTCAGAAAAACTGGTGGTGCTGATTTTAACACAGTCGATACTTCCCCCCCCCCTTCGTTTGGCGCTCCTTTATAAAAGTTGTCTGTTGCTCTTGATGATGCACTTAATCTTACGCTGTTACTGGTTGAAGGCAGAGGATCCATATGGGATGCATTTTCTTGATGACTATTTTCATGTGAAGTTATGAGAAATGCAACATTGCACATTTCTGCTTTTCTTCAACCTCCATTTTCTTTTTCGTTTATTTTTCACAACCGCTTAAATGTCTGTAACCCATAACGCCCAGTGCATCAACACAATGCTGTGCAAATATAAAAACGAATTTCGGATTAATCGAAATCAGGTCGTTCCAAATAATTGGGAATCTATCTGCCTCATGAACATGAAAACATACAAAGTCAACATTAATTCAACTACCCCAATGTTCAAACACATTTATGTACTACATAAATTACGATTAATACAACTCTAAATACCCTAAACACGGTGGTATATGGGGGTATTATGCAAGCTTACTTCTAATCAATTCCAAAGCTCAAATTACTTTCAACCTGCTTTCAGCACAATCACAAAAGCCACTTACGAAACACTCCTATAAAGGCATGTTTTCCTAGATATGCATATTTTGTGGTGCAACAGTGTCAAATGTCGAGAATAGGCTTAAAGAATAGGAAACCAATGGAAGTGTTTTCATTGAGTGTAATACGCTTCCATTGATTTTCTATTATCTGACTTGTATCACATTTTACATTGTTGTAATGCAAAACATACAAATCTACGAAAACAAGCTTTTAGTGTCCAAAAATTGTCAACAATGCTTTCATTAGATTATTCATAATTAGTGATGTTTCTGCTGATTTCGGAAAACGCCAAATGCTTATTGTAAAAAAAAGGTGGGAGGTGGGGTTCGATCAAACAGAAAAATTAGAATTCCCCATGAAATGTAAAAACAATTATAATACAGTTGCACCTTGTTTAGATGAACAGGCTTAAGACTAAATACTTTTAATATGAACCGTTTTCTTTTTATTACAACAGCTATCTCCAAAAATAACTATTTTTAGTGTAATGGGTGAAAAATTCACTTTTTGACCTAAATTTTGAAAATTCAAGTGAAATGCAGGATGGGCAATATAATTATTCAATCAAAAAAAAAAATATTTTGCTTCATTTTTATTGATCAGAGTTGTCACCTTTCTGTACTATTAGAATAGCGAAATTGAAAATCGTTTTTTGCCCTATCCTTACACAAATATTTCCTCTGTAAGGCTCTAATTTTAAATTTGATAGATTATGCTAAAAAGTCTTTATATTTATTCATTATATATATATATACTAATTCTACACTTTCTCTTCCATAGGATAGTATGAACATGTAGTGGTTACGTAGAACCCATTTCTTTTATGCAATAGTGCAGAAGATTTATATGCAACTCAATATTTTATTTAGAGTTAAGTGCACTGTCATGTTTGCATGAAGTGAAAATTCATACGGATGTGAAAGCTTATCAGTGAAAATATGTTTTAAAAAGATCTTTCATTGATATTGTTTGGGTCTATGTAAGGACATTCCCATTCATGAAATTTCATGAGTGTGAAATATATGAAATTTTTTGTCAAGGATATTTGAAAAAGACATGAAAACTTTAGTCTTTGTAACATGTCATTAAAAGTTTTGGTGCTAAGGAGTTTTAAGAAAACACTTGAAAATTTATACTGGTGAGAAACCTTACAGTTGTGAAATGTATCATGAAAAACTTGCTCAGCAGGGTGATTTAAATGTACACACAAGAATCCATACTGATGAGAAACCTTTTCAGTGTAAATTGTGTCATAAAAATTTTTCTTTGCGAAGCGGTGTGACAAGGCATATGAGAGCCCATACTGGGGAGAAACCATTCCAATGTGAAGTATGTCATGCAAAATTTTCGTGGCCACACGATTTGACAAAACATATGAGAATTCATACTGGTGAGAAACGTGTCCAGTGTGAAATGTGTCATAAGAACTTTTCTTATCAGGGTGCTTTAAATGTACACACAAAAATTCATACTGGTGAGAAACCTTTCCAGTGTGAAAGGTGTCATAAAAAATTTCCTTTGCAAAGCACTTTGACAAGACATATGAGAATCCATACTGGGGAGAAACTATTCCAATGTGAAATGTGTCATAAAAAATGTTCTCGGAAAGACGATTTAACAAAACATAAGAGAATCCATACTGGTGAGAAACCTGTCCAGTGTGAAATGTGTCATAAGAACTTTTCTCATCAGGGTGCTTTAAATGTACACACAAGGATTCATACTGGTGAGAAACCTTTCCAGTGTGAAGTGTGTCATAAGAAATTTTCTTACCGGGGTGCTTTAAATGTACACACAAGAATCCATACTGGTGAGAAACCTTTCCAGTGTGAATTGTGTCATAAAAAATTTTCTTCGCGAAGCAGTATGACAAGGCATATGAGAATTCATAACGTAGAGAAACCACCCTAATTCTAAATGTGACATGCTAAATTTTCTTGGAAAGACGATTTGACAAATTATGTGAGAATCCGTACTGGTGAGAAATCTTTCCAGTGTGAAATGTATCATAGGAAATTTTCGCATCAGGGTGCTTTAAATGTACACACAAGAACCCATACTGGTAAGAAACCTTTCCAGTGTGACTTGTGTTATAAAAATTTTTCTTTGCGAAGCAGTTCAACAAGACATGAGAATCCATACCGTAGAGAAACCATTCCAATGTGAAATGTGTCATGCAAAATTTTCTTGGCAATACAATTTGACATAACATATGAGAAACCTTTCCTGTGTGAAATATGTCATAAAAAATTTTCTGAGAGAGAGAGAGAGGATTGAAACATGCATAGAACCCATACGGATGAGAAACTTTTCAGTGAGAAATTTGTCATAAAAGATATCCTTATATGAAAGAATTCAATATACACCAGAGTACTCATACTGGAGAAAAACCTTTCCAGTGTGAAGTGTTCCATAAAAAATTGTCTTGGAGTGAACATTTAAATAGACATAAGAAAACTCATGCTAATTTGACACTTTACAAAAACTGCATAATTTTGTGTTTCATGATGTCGACAATGCTTACACTAGAGTCAGAAATGAGTAATCTGAAGTAAGGTCTCACCGACAACCAGGGTTGGCTTGATTTTGCCCAGCGTGAGAAAGCCTGGGTGTGTTTTTCGCGAAGGTTTTTCAGCATAATACTTCAAAAGCAGAAATTAATAAAAGATCTTATTTTTAATTTAAGTATACTTTTTTGTCATTGAGTCAAATGTTATATTTTGCAGTTTGTTAAAAAGGAGCACAAAGTGTATAGGTGGAAGCTTAATTTGATTGAACTCATCATACGAAAAACCTACTTTGGTTTTATCAGTACTGTGTGTGTGTGTGACTTGAGTTCACAAAGTATTTAAATTAGTGTTATCTGTATTTTTAATGTACTGATTTACTTGCAATTCAATTAAGAAACTTACAAACAAACTAATCATATTTAAATGTTGTTTTACTATTGTCTTTTAAGTATGTATGTTTTAAAGATTATTTTGTTTTACAAAATGTAGATATATTCAAATAGAAGATATGTGAATTAAGATGTGCAAATGAGAACTTATATAACAAGATCTTTTAAAGTTTCTTTTTTTTCTGTTTTTAGTATTCAACTATTACTTTTTTTAATTCACTTGTTTATATTCACCTTATTTATATTATAATTATTCAATTATAATAACTTTATACAACTACTAACATTAGAATATTCCTGGTTGTGTGGTTCTTGTTCTCTATTAGAAATTACAATTCAATTAGGCCTTGGACTACGTAATTTTTTGCCTTTTTCACATCCAAGTTTATTTTGCAATTTCAACCATACCAGTCCAACACATGGGAACATTCGTTTAATGCATGTTGCTGTGATTGGATGCAAATTTTCCAAAAATTTACAAAAGTCAGTATTTAAAACCTTGCTCTTCACTGCCTTATAGCGCATTACTTTCCATCATTTTGACTTGACGACTGTACGACGCCTTCAGAAAATATGAATTCCAAGGTTAGCCATTATCTTTTTTTTTTTTTTAATCATCTTCAATGAAACATAAAATTATGGATTGCAGTTTTCAAGCCTGGATTCAGCAGAAGATTCTTGTTCTTTAGTTAATTTTTTTAAGAGCATGATCTGTGAAATTTGCAAGAAAATGAATAGGGGTTAGTCCCTGTTCTAAGTAACGTTTTAGGACACTTTTATGTAATGACAGCTCTTTACTATCAAAAATATTAAGCCAAATTTCTACAGTGTATGCAAGAGCACAGCTACCAACGATTGATTACTATACCTGCAAATTTACACTTTCACCGTACAATTCCTTGTTGTCTAACCATACTAAAACATATCTTTCAAATTCTTCATTATGTTCAATTGCATAAGCGCCAATCCGTCCAATTTACCCGAAGGCTTCCATTTTGCAGTACTCCTGTTATTTTGACTCAACGGGAGGGCATGGGGAAACTCATCT
>QLNU02015003.1:8793876-8813975 GCA_006491805.2 Dysdera silvatica | reverse complement strand
AGCATTTTACTCGTAGTCTGTTTTCTAACTTTTTTTTTTCATTGACATGCTCTTGTCATCTAAAATGTTTCCATCACTGCTCCAAATCCTTTCTACTTCTGCATTGCTGGGAGAAAGAGTAAGGATTATTTCTACCACTTGAGTAACAACTTGCATTGTATGGAAACTGTCAGTCTGTAGTTTCTCAAGCAATGCTGAAAGTGAAATGCTAGGCTTAAACTTCTCAAACATGGTGGTCCGCAGCTGCCGCCACTCACAAACCGCTCTTTCTTTCTGCAGTTTAAAAACTGTGCAGAATTCTTGAAGTTCTTTTTCTCCGTACTCCTTTAAGTTCTGAGCAGAGAGTGGAAAGAAAGCTGTATCCAGAATGTCAGCAGTACGAACACATATCGACTTTCCAGGCCCATCTTCCCCAAAAAAAGTCTCATAATATTTTCACTAGCACTTTTGCACAGTTCATAAACTGGAGAAACGTTGTCTGTTACATTGTTTGTGTCTTTCCGTGTACAAGACTTCTGAGCCATCAAAATAACGTCCTTGAATTTTATATTTCCTAGATCACTATCGTCGATGCTTGTAAAAAATGACAGCAAATGTTCTCCTTTGCTTTTCTTCAGTTCCCCCACTGGGCCAAAATCAATTAAGTCCAACTGCAGCTTCTTTATTTGGTTGGTTGCTTGACTAATGTTGATATCTGATTTCTCTAAATACAAAGATGATTTAGAAAAAAAATCTGCAAAAGCATGTAAAAAATACACAGTTCTGTATTGTAACAGACTTTGAAGCATGCCTTTCGCTGTAGCTTTTATATTGCTGGTATGTCTGTTTTCTGCAGTTATGTTTGTAAGATGCTGTACAATTTCTGGGTAATTTCTCAACAGAGCCAAAAATGAACTATATAGTGAATTCGCCCAACGAGTGTCACATATTGCCTTAAAGGTTAATACATTAATTTCGAATACCCCAGCAGATCTATTTAGCTCTCTAGAAAGCTTTGGACTTCCCCTGTAAAATCCATTTATAGTTCGCAGTAGCTACATTAATTTTAAAGCAGTAGAATGGTTCTTTATACTGTCTTTCAAACACAAATCAAGCAGATGGTTATAGCAGTGAATGTTAAAAGGAGATTTCATTAAGTTTACTAAACCATTGTGTTTGCCAATGTTTACAGAAGCACCATCCACTGTCATACAGACCAGCTTTTCTTCCCAGTTCTTAACGCCAGCACCATTCAAACACTTTGTGATTAAATCAGCTAAACCTGCAGAATCAGCATTTTCTACAGTGCATAATCCAATAAATGCCATTTTACATGAACTACTGTTTTTTGGGAGGTATTTTATCAATACAGCTTCATATTCTAAACTTTTATTTGTGGTACTCCCGTCAGTTAATATTGATAAAAGTTGGCACTATTTACATCATTTACAACTTCTTCTAAAAGCGATAAAGACACATATTTCAATAGCAGGGTAAAAGATATATTATTCTGATAAGTATCACCCAGATAAGCACCATTTAACTTCTGTAACTGACATTCAGATGAAAAGTCATTACCTGGCCTGTCTTTTAGAGCAAAGTAAAATACTGTTCTCATTAACCGAGTCATCTTTTCTTAAACATTTTTGTTTAATGCTGCCAGTTTTTTATAGATCATGGCCTCTTCTTTAGCAGGTTTCAGTCCTTCACCAGCCTGCTCTAAACACCGGGCATGAGCTTTGCTCGAAAAGTGGCTATCGACACTTTCCTTTTTGCGTTGAGGAGGTTGAAAATTCGAACCTTTAACAAAGTTTGTGCAATATTTAGTGCCTAGTTGTGGACCGTATTCTGTGCAAACATTGCACCACATTCCCCAAGGATCATTTTCATCCAAAGTAAGATTCTTTGATCTATCTTTAGTTGCTTTATCATCATTTTTCACAAACTTCCAGTCTTCACGGAGATGTCTCTTCCACTGCTTTTGTCGAGTTGAAGTCTTCTCTGTTAGAATTTCAGGAATTGGTCTGCTCAGGCTATTTGCTTCTGCATCAGCCTGATGCGAAGGATCATCAATGCTTTCTTCATTTATACAGATTGTGGTAGTTGATTCTACTGTAGAGGTTACAGACCTACATAAAAAATTTAAAAGATGTAAATCAAACTGTTGGAACATATACATAAGATTGGGTTAAATTTTAATTCTGACAAATTTTTATATTGGGTTTGAATCTCATTAACTGAAAATACTCTTTAATCAGCTTCTTTTACCCTGATTTTTCTTTAACAGTATGAAGTAACTACACAGCATACATTTGGTTTGGATAGGAGTACCCAATTATGAAGACAGTTATCTAAAAATAAAGGGCTTTATTTGAGATATTTCTTGGACCAATGAATAAATAAATGACATAAAATGGGGGAGTCTCGCCCAGTTCGGTCCCCTGTGATTCGGGTAAATGTACTAATTGCGTGAAAAATGCTAATTGTAACCTAACACTGATTCAGGCAGAGTACATCGAATGTGATCAGAACAGTCAAGAGTCGCAAAACGATGAGAAGGGGTCTCCTTTCGTCGTTTTTCTTATGTAAAATGTTGAAGATATATAATAAAAAATATCATAAATAAATTTTTTAACGATAACTCAGAAAACATCTGTCACTAACATTAACTAACGATTTTTTCATCAGCAAAATCATCGTAAAAATACGTCTACAAAATAAAAATCGCAAGTTGCGTCGGGCTAACGGAAATCATCGTAAACATGCGTCTACGATAAAAATCGTAAGTGGCGTGGAGCTAACGGAAAAGTACCAAAAAATCAATAAGAATTGCATTGGATTTACTGATTCCTCCCCCCTCCCCCTCTATTTTTCCTGATTTTTTCAACCCGGAATTTGAATTGACGTGTTTTTACTCTTTCCCTAATTTCCTGCGAACGTAAGCTTCAAATTGTCACGCGAGAGTAAAATTGAAGTCAGTCTTTATATTATTTTTGTTATTGCTTGAAAAAAATAGTAATAATAATTATAAAACAAACTTACCTTTTTGAGAAAAACGATGTTATTTTGGAGCATTCCTCTCGCAGTCTTTTTTTACCACCCCTAGAATTTGGCACTCCATTCTTTTCCATTCCGGCTTTGCTTTCACGTTAGTAAACGCACATGAATACTCATTGAACAAATGAAACGAAAATCCACTTGAAAATGCTTATCAAAACATATCAGAAAACAGAATACGTGATTGGTTTAAAGTAACGTCACCATACTGGGAAGAGCAGGAAGTGAACTATGGGGGACCGAAGGTGGGGTAGGAATGTGGGTTGTACTCATTCTCTGCTGAAAGTGTCATAAATTTGGAGGGGCCGATAGGGGAGAAATACAAAAGAGCGGAAGCTGGACGACTGGTTGACGAATTTTGTTTACTCCAGGAGGCACTCTTTGGGTTATCACAGAGTTTGGCCGGCAGCCACGATTTCGTTAATCGCCCGTTTTTCAAGTTTAATCGCCACGTGGCGACTGGGAATTTTTAGCTTTACGTTCCTGGTAATAAGTGTCAACTCAATGCCTGTATCTGAGTTTCTGAACTCTAATAAAACGGCTTTGGATTCATTCTCTTTCATACGCACCAGTTTTGCCTCATCGCACCATAGATACAGTATGATGTATTTAATTGGCATATAAAATTTATGCATGTATTGTTAGAATATCACTTTCTTTATCGAGGCAATAAATATTCATCATTTGCAATTGTGCTCACTTATTTTTAATTTCTCTGATATGTGTAATTCAAAATTTGACACTGATATGGGGAACCCACGGTGAGTGCCCTGCCGATTTTGATGAAAGTAGAGCCAAAGAAAGCAAATACGTGTCTCGGCATTCGTGCCAATGCAACTTATTTTCGGAGATATGCATTTTTAAAGATTTTGCATACTGTATATGAACTTAAAACACAATGCCCTCTGCAAGCCAATCGGTAGCTTGGGCAGTAAATTTTCTGCTCTTTGTGCCATGTTTTTTGTGTTTGATACCCTTGGAAATCGATCACTTTTTTTTAATGCATCCTTTTTACATATTTATGTATTTTTATTAGTAAAAATACTTTGCTTACAATCGGATTTTGTTCATAAACTTACTTTAATAAAATTCATATTTACATATTTAATTCTGTGCTACTATTTTTCGCAGTTATAATTTTTACACGAATTTTAATTGAAGAGTTGTAAAGGTACAAAAAGTTTAGGAGTTAGCTGTAAGTTTTTATGTGAATATACCTTTTATAAAATTTGCGTACTCATTGTCAACCTGTGAAGGGATGAAATTACACCAATAACGCAGTTTTGTTTTATTTAAGGATGGAAAGATTTTTTCTGAAAACTTTTAACAATTCCATTAAATAAAAAAGAAAACCGAGTTAATTCGTCTTATTTTGTCATTATTAGCCTTTTCAGTCTTCCACTATTAGCATCTGTTATGCCTAATATTTTTTTAAATATATTTATCTATTGACAAGTGTACTTGTATTATGTAATCTTTTTTAATATATTTATATTAGGATGTTATAATATTTTTATAACATATAAACATCATTTTATTTTATAAAATGCAATCAATTTTATTTTAAAACTGACTGATGTGAACATATTTTTTGTGTATCACTATCGGAGGTGTCGGAATTGTATACTGGTACACAATTTTGGATGATAATTATCATAAAAACAATAAAAACATAAAAAAATCTACAACGTGAGCATTTTATAAATGAATTGTTCGAACAACTGATTTTCTTCATCTAATAAGGGTCATAATTTGTTGTTGTCAAATTGCATGGTACATTTGTTAATTTTATCAATGTTTTGATTTGATCGATTATTTATAAAGACCGTTGAAAGTCTGAACTTACACGCTTAGGCCAATATATTATGTCACTGGGAAATATTGTATCAATGAAAATTCCATCTTTCCCTGGAAAAGAGTTATCATGAATATCAAAGTTTTCGTAGTGACATGTGCTTTACGAAGTCTCAGAAAAACTGGTGGTGCTGATTTTAACACAGTCGATACTTCCCCCCCCCCTTCGTTTGGCGCTCCTTTATAAAAGTTGTCTGTTGCTCTTGATGATGCACTTAATCTTACGCTGTTACTGGTTGAAGGCAGAGGATCCATATGGGATGCATTTTCTTGATGACTATTTTCATGTGAAGTTATGAGAAATGCAACATTGCACATTTCTGCTTTTCTTCAACCTCCATTTTCTTTTTCGTTTATTTTTCACAACCGCTTAAATGTCTGTAACCCATAACGCCCAGTGCATCAACACAATGCTGTGCAAATATAAAAACGAATTTCGGATTAATCGAAATCAGGTCGTTCCAAATAATTGGGAATCTATCTGCCTCATGAACATGAAAACATACAAAGTCAACATTAATTCAACTACCCCAATGTTCAAACACATTTATGTACTACATAAATTACGATTAATACAACTCTAAATACCCTAAACACGGTGGTATATGGGGGTATTATGCAAGCTTACTTCTAATCAATTCCAAAGCTCAAATTACTTTCAACCTGCTTTCAGCACAATCACAAAAGTCACTTACGAAACACTCCTATAAAGGCATGTTTTCCTAGATATGCATATTTTGTGGTGCAACAGTGTAAAATGTCGAGAATAGGCTTAAAGAATAGGAAACCAATGGAAGTGTTTTCATTGAGTGTAATACGCTTCCATTGATTTTCTATTATCTGACTTGTATCACATTTTACATTGTTGTAATGCAAAACATACAAATCTACGAAAACAAGCTTTTAGTGTCCAAAAATTGTCAACAATGCTTTCATTAGATTATTCATAATTAGTGATGTTTCTGCTGATTTCGGAAAACGCCAAATGCTTATTGTAAAAAAAAGGTGGGAGGTGGGGTTCGATCAAACAGAAAAATTAGAATTCCCCATGAAATGTAAAAACAATTATAATACAGTTGCACCTTGTTTAGATGAACAGGCTTAAGACTAAATACTTTTAATATGAACCGTTTTCTTTTTATTACAACAGCTATCTCCAAAAATAACTATTTTTAGTGTAATGGGTGAAAAATTCACTTTTTGACCTAAATTTTGAAAATTCAAGTGAAATGCAGGATGGGCAATATAATTATTCAATCAAAAAAAAAAATATTTTGCTTCATTTTTATTGATCAGAGTTGTCACCTTTCTGTACTATTAGAATAGCGAAATTGAAAATCGTTTTTTGCCCTATCCTTACACATATATTTCCTCTGTAAGGCTCTAATTTTAAATTTGATAGATTATGCTAAAAAGTCTTTATATTTATTCATTATATATATATATACTAATTCTACACTTTCTCTTCCATAGGATAGTATGAACATGTAGTGGTTACGTAGAACCCATTTCTTTTATGCAATAGTGCAGAAGATTTATATGCAACTCAATATTTTATTTAGAGTTGAGTGCACTGTCATGTTTGCATGAAGTGAAAATTCATACGGATGTGAAAGCTTATCAGTGCAAAATATGTTTTAAAAAGATCTTTCATTGATATTGTTTGGGTCTATGTAAGGACATTCCCATTCATGAAATTTCATGAGTGTGAAATATATGAAATTTTTTGTCAAGGATATTTGAAAAAGACATGAAAACTCATGCAGAGGTGAAAACTTAGTCTTTGTAACATGTCATTAAAAGTTTTGGTGCTAAGGAGTTTTAAGAAAACACTTGAAAATTTATACTGGTGAGAAACCTTACAGTTGTGAAATGTATCATGAAAAACTTGCTCAGCAGGGTGATTTAAATGTACACACAAGAATCCATACTGATGAGAAACCTTTTCAGTGTAAATTGTGTCATAAAAATTTTTCTTTGCGAAGCGGTGTGACAAGGCATATGAGAGCCCATACTGGGGAGAAACCATTCCAATGTGAAGTATGTCATGCAAAATTTTCGTGGCCACACGATTTGACAAAACATATGAGAATTCATACTGGTGAGAAACGTGTCCAGTGTGAAATGTGTCATAAGAACTTTTCTTATCAGGGTGCTTTAAATGTACACACAAAAATTCATACTGGTGAGAAACCTTTCCAGTGTGAAAGGTGTCATAAAAAATTTCCTTTGCAAAGCACTTTGACAAGACATATGAGAATCCATACTGGGGAGAAACTATTCCAATGTGAAATGTGTCATAAAAAATGTTCTCGGAAAGACGATTTAACAAAACATAAGAGAATCCATACTGGTGAGAAACCTGTCCAGTGTGAAATGTGTCATAAGAACTTTTCTCATCAGGGTGCTTTAAATGTACACACAAGGATTCATACTGGTGAGAAACCTTTCCAGTGTGAAGTGTGTCATAAGAAATTTTCTTACCGGGGTGCTTTAAATGTACACACAAGAATCCATACTGGTGAGAAACCTTTCCAGTGTGAATTGTGTCATAAAAAATTTTCTTCGCGAAGCAGTATGACAAGGCATATGAGAATTCATAACGTAGAGAAACCACCCTAATTCTAAATGTGACATGCTAAATTTTCTTGGAAAGACGATTTGACAAATTATGTGAGAATCCGTACTGGTGAGAAATCTTTCCAGTGTGAAATGTATCATAGGAAATTTTCGCATCAGGGTGCTTTAAATGTACACACAAGAACCCATACTGGTAAGAAACCTTTCCAGTGTGACTTGTGTTATAAAAATTTTTCTTTGCGAAGCAGTTCAACAAGACATGAGAATCCATACCGTAGAGAAACCATTCCAATGTGAAATGTGTCATGCAAAATTTTCTTGGCAATACAATTTGACATAACATATGAGAAACCTTTCCTGTGTGAAATATGTCATAAAAAATTTTCTGAGAGAGAGAGAGAGGATTGAAACATGCATAGAACCCATACGGATGAGAAACTTTTCAGTGAGAAATTTGTCATAAAAGATATCCTTATATGAAAGAATTCAATATACACCAGAGTACTCATACTGGAGAAAAACCTTTCCAGTGTGAAGTGTTCCATAAAAAATTGTCTTGGAGTGAACATTTAAATAGACATAAGAAAACTCATGCTAATTTGACACTTTACAAAAACTGCATAATTTTGTGTTTCATGATGTCGACAATGCTTACACTAGAGTCAGAAATGAGTAATCTGAAGTAAGGTCTCACCGACAACCAGGGTTGGCTTGATTTTGCCCAGCGTGAGAAAGCCTGGGTGTGTTTTTCGCGAAGGTTTTTCAGCATAATACTTCAAAAGCAGAAATTAATAAAAGATCTTATTTTTAATTTAAGTATACTTTTTTGTCATTGAGTCAAATGTTATATTTTGCAGTTTGTTAAAAAGGAGCACAAAGTGTATAGGTGGAAGCTTAATTTGATTGAACTCATCATACGAAAAACCTACTTTGGTTTTATCAGTACTGTGTGTGTGTGTGACTTGAGTTCACAAAGTATTTAAATTAGTGTTATCTGTATTTTTAATGTACTGATTTACTTGCAATTCAATTAAGAAACTTACAAACAAACTAATCATATTTAAATGTTGTTTTACTATTGTCTTTTAAGTATGTATGTTTTAAAGATTATTTTGTTTTACAAAATGTAGATATATTCAAATAGAAGATATGTGAATTAAGATGTGCAAATGAGAACTTATATAACAAGATCTTTTAAAGTTTCTTTTTTTTCTGTTTTTAGTATTCAACTATTACTTTTTTTAATTCACTTGTTTATATTCACCTTATTTATATTATAATTATTCAATTATAATAACTTTATACAACTACTAACATTAGAATATTCCTGGTTGTGTGGTTCTTGTTCTCTATTAGAAATTACAATTCAATTAGGCCTTGGACTACGTAATTTTTTGCCTTTTTCACATCCAAGTTTATTTTGCAATTTCAACCATACCAGTCCAACACATGGGAACATTCGTTTAATGCATGTTGCTGTGATTGGATGCAAATTTTCCAAAAATTTACAAAAGTCAGTATTTAAAACCTTGCTCTTCACTGCCTTATAGCGCATTACTTTCCATCATTTTTTGACTTGAGTCGACTGTATCACGTTCTCAGAAAACATTAATTCTGGATAATAGTCATTATCTTTTCTTTCTTTTTTTTTTAATCATCTTCAATGAAACATAAAATTATGGATTGCAGTTTTCAAGCCTGGATTCAGCAGAAGATTCTTGTTCTTTAGTTAATTTTTTAAGAGCATGATCTGTGAAATTTGCAAGAAAATGAATAGGGGTTAGTCCCTTTTCTAAGTAACGTTTTAGGACACTTTTATGTAATGACAGCTCTTTACTATCAAAAATATTAAGCCAAATTTATAAAACATAATAGAATTAAACTATTTTTTTATCAAATTTCATAAACTATTATTTATATTGCCTGATAAATCTTAGGGACGGGTGAGGTACAATAATTGGCGAAATGTTAATTATATTTCATGAGGGACCATTCAAGTAATGCTTAATCATGTTTGTGGAAAGGGGTTGTGATTCGCTTACTTTTCCTAACAACGGGGAGAGATGGGTGGTCTGAACCATGCTGATGTAAGACACAGAAGGTGTTATAATGAGGACATAGTCACAAAATAACAGCCTTGACAGAACTGCAACACTCAGATGTACAACACAGTTAGTAGTAGGTTTGAAATATAAAATACACATAATCACAGTTAATTATTTAAACCAGTGATGCTCAAACTTGTTTCTCTCCAGGACTCACACCTAGGCTCTACATGGCCCCCTTAATATTCTTAATTATATATAATGAATGCATGTTTTTAATAAATGTATTTTATTAAATCTACTTATTACACTATTTACTGACAATGTCAGAAATAATAATATATACAATAATTTTATAATACTAATTATAAGTTATGCAACAAATAAATAAGCATTAGTTTGTGCAACGTTGTGTAGAAATGCATATATATGTACAGTGTCCCTAAAGGTTGTGGACAGTTTTTAAGTGTAAGCTCTCCAGACAAATACAAACAAATTTCACAAAAGTGAGGGTCGCAAATACGACCGTATGGTGTGACAGAGACATGAAAAATGAGTGGACGCTGTTTTATTTTCAGTATTTTATTTTATGATTAATAGTTTTCATTATCTTATTTCTGGTTATGAGTTGCAACGGGGCACAAGTTTGTTTTATTATGAATTGTATCGAATGAATTAGAATGCCTGATTAAAATTCCTACCTGTTTACCATGTAGACGGTATTAAATTAAAATTATTTTTAATAAAACAAACTTCTATAATGTTGCTGCTCATAGACAGAAATTAGGTAATTAAAAGTACCAAGCATAAAATAAGACACTGAAAATATAATAGCCTCCAATGTTGTTTTTCAAGTTGCTGTCATGCCACACGGTTGAGTTTGCGATACTTGCTTCCTACGTAAAATTTGTCTGGCAGACAGACCCCTGAAATTGGTTTACAATCTTTTGGGGCACCCTGTATATAGTGTGATTACAGCAACTTACCACAGTTAAAAAAAAGTTCCAATATGCTGTTAACAGCTGATATTCCATTTTGATGGTAGTGGTATATGGTCACCAAAATAGCTATTAGTGCATATTAAAAAATTTTTAATACGATAATTTGTTGTGATCACTCTATGTATAAATAAGTGTTTAATATTACAACAAACTTACAAATGAGTCCTTAATTTCACGATAAAAACATAAACATTATCTATATCGCATTCTTATTTGAAAAAACTTATACAAAAAAATTAGAGAAATCGAAATTTTACATAAACGTAACGTAACTTAAGTAAGCAGCAGTGGGGGGGGTCTCATGCATTGCTTATTTTTTCTTACAAAGGGGAGGGAGAAGTATGAAATGGCCAGAGATATGCTTACGTAATACTAGAATGGTCTCTCTCTTCTAATGTGCATGATATTTGTATTCTTTTCCTTTTTGGAAAAATGAACCTGTGTTGACTCCCAAAGTTAATCTATGATATAAGTTAAGCTTGTGGCCAGACAAACAGCATTTGAGGGCATCAGAACAAAAATCTTAATTTATTGTGGTATTTATTATCCATTAACTTTGAGTGTGGGAGAGGGGAGTGAATGCAAAATACCCCTCCCTTCTGCCTATTCAAATCATTTTTATAATTAAAGTTCATAGAAATACTCAAAGCATTATATGTACACTATTAATGAAGTAACACGTAAGTGTTCCGTCCACTGTAAATTTATATACAAACTACATTTTACCAAATGCATTACAAATTCAGAGGAATCGTTTAGGGAAGGCAGGGTAGGGGAATTCCTCCCCTGGGTAAAATAATCATATGAGAAATTCGGAACAGAGCGTACAAATATTTTCAGCTAAACAGCAAAACGGAATGTGGAATGCAAGCACTATATTTTCCTTACCTGACAGTGCTCAAGCCAAGCCTTGTTTTAAGCTACATTCAGAGTTAACATGCAATGGCAACACACATTACATTGGCATTGCAACAAAGCCAAACATTATATTACAAGACATTGGACACTCGGGCTACTGATCACACCATATTTTATTGCTGTTGCCTCCTCAATGTGTCGATCACTTGTATTGTTTGTGGTTTGTTTTTTTTTTGCTTGGCAGTGTGTCATTTCTTGTATTGTCACGACACCACCCCCTCCACCGTCCGTAATTTCCTACCATTTCCATGTTTTGTATAGTACAGTAATAAACAGTGTTTGGCTCATATTTTTGCATGTTTGTGTTATTTCTATGACAGGTAAAAAGGCACATTTTTCACATAAATTCCGAAAATTCAAGTGTGATATGAGGCAAAAGGTAATGTTTAATCGAAAAAATATTTTGCACCATTTTTATTGACTTTAGTGAGATTTTTTCTGCGCTATTACAAGAGCTATCTCCAAAAATAACTATTTTACAATAATAAGTGAAAAATGCACTTTTTAACCCAGATTTCGAAAATTCAAGTGAAATGCAGAGTGCACAATATATTATTCAATTAAAAAATATATTTTGCACCGTTTTTAGTGATCTCAGCTGGCACCCTTTCTGCACTGTTAGAATAGTAAAATCGAAAATCGTTTTTTTGCCCCATCCTCAAACACATACTAAGACTCCAATTTTAACTTTGATAGATCAGTATGCTAAAAATCCTATATATTTATGCTTTATATATATACTAATTTTACGCTTTCTCTTCCATAGGATAGTATGCACACATAGCGGTCACATAGAATCCATTTCTTTATGCAGTAGTGTGGAAGATTTATATGAAACTAAATATTTTATTTAGAGTTGAGTGCACTGTCATATATGCATGAAGTAAAAATTCATGCTGATGTGAAAGCTTATCAGTGTAAAATACATTTTAAAAAGATTTTTCAATGGTATTGTTCCAATGTAAGGGCATTCCTATTGATGAAATGTCTGGAGTGTGAAATATATAAAAAAAATTTATCAAGGATATTTGAAAAAGTACACATAAAAACTCATACGAGGTGAAAACTTAAGCCTCTAATACATGTCATAAAAAGTTTTGGTGCTAAGGAGGTTTAAAAAAAAAATCTTGAAAATTTATACTGGTGGGAAACCTTACCGGTGAGAAATGTATAGTGAAAAATTTTTTCAGCGTGGTGATTTAAATGTACACACAAGAATTCATACTGGTGAGAAACCTTTGCGTTGTGAATTGTGTCATGCAAAATTTTCTTTGCAAAGCAGTTTGACAAGACATACGAGAATCCATACTGGAGAGAAACTATTCCAATGTGAAGTGTGTCATGCAAAGTTTTCTCGGACAGACGAGTTGACAAAACATATGAGGATCCATACTGGTGAGAAACCTTTCCAGTGTGAAACTTGTCATAAAAATTTTTCTCAGCAGGGTGCTTTAAATGTACACACAAGAATCCACACTGGTGAGAAACTTTACCAATGTGAATTGTGTCATAAAAAATTTCCGTTGCGAAACAGTGTGACAAGGCATATGAGAGTCCATACTGGTGAGAAACCATTTCAATGTGAAATATGTTATGCAAAATTTTCTTTTCAACACGTTTTAACACAACATATGAGAATTCATACTGGTGAAAAACCTTTCCAGTGTGAAATATGTCATAAAAATTTTACTTGGCAAAGCAGTCTGACACAACACATAAGAATTCATATGCATGAAAGACCCTTTGAGTGTGAAATGTGTCACAAAAAATTTGTTAAGAGAGGAGATTTAAAAATACATAAGAGAATTCATACAGGTGAGAAACCTTTTCAGTGTGAAATATGTCATAAAAGATATGCTTGTAGGAAAGTATTCAATGTACACCAGAGAACTCATACTGGAGAAAAACCTTTCCAATGTGAAATATGCCATAAAACATTTTCTGACCAGAGAGGTTTAAGTGTGCACAAGAAAACTCATACTGGAGAAAAACCTTTTGTGTGTGAAACATGTCAAAAATCTTTTTCTACACGGGGCAATTTGATGAGACACTTGAGTATTCATACTGGTGTGAAACCTTTCCATTGTCAAATATGTCATAAGAATTTTTCTCAGCAAGGCAGTCTGACACAACACATAAGAATTCATACGTGTGAAAAACCCTTTGAGTGTGAAATATGTCCTAAAAAATTTTTGAAGGGAGGAGATTTAAACGTACATAGGAGAACCCATACGGGTGAGAAACCTTTTCAGTGTGAAATATGTCATAAAAGATTTTCTGAACAGGGCAATTTAACGGGACACATGAGTATTCATACTGGTGTGAAACCTTTCCAGTGTGAAATATGTCATAAAAAATTTGCTCGGAGTGGACATTTGAATAGACACAAGAAAACTCATGCTAATTAGACACTTTATTAACAGTGATTAATTTAGTCTTTCATGATGTAAACAATGTTTACACTAAAGTCAGAAATAAGTAATCAAAAGTTTGGTCTCACTGACAATCAAGGTTGGCCCACCCAGAAAAAGCCCGAGTGAGTTTTTTACACTTGAAAAAACACAATTGGGTTATTTCAACATAATACGGTAAAATCCGAAATTAATAAATGATATTATTCTTCAATTCCTTCTATTAGCTCACACTCTCCCTATATATATCTTGTTCAAATTTTCAATCGTTAATAAAATACTTTCTATCCATCCAATCAAGTTCAAATAAATTTTTTTAAACTTGTAGTGGATGACACTTGATGTTAATACAGTTTTTTCAAATATTAATTCATTAATTAAATTTAAATGATTTTTTTTTTGCTTTCCTTTGGTGTATTTGGCGATTAATGCTTGCCGCCAAATGTCGCCAATTACAGCCAAATGTTGCCAAATGTCGCCAAAATTGCTTTTCGCAATTTTTCCCTTTCTTCCCTTTTATTTGAGCAGCGCATTGAAGGAATTGACTTTAAAAAAAAATTTTTTTATTATACTTGTTTTTCATTTATATATACTTCCTTATCATTGAATCAAATGTTATGTATTGCAGTTTGTTGAAAAGGAACCCAAATTTTATAGGTGGAAGCTTAATTTGGTTGAACTCAATATGAAAAAACCCACTTTGGTTTTATCAGTACTGTGTGTGACTTGAGTTCGCAAAGTACTTAAATTAGTGTCATCTGTATTTTTAACGTATTGATTTACTTACAATTTAACTAAAAAGTTTACAAACAAAATAACCATATTTAAATGTTATTTCACTATTGCCTGATATATACATATGTCTTGAAGATTATTATTTGTTAACAAAATATAGATCTATTCAAATAGAATATATGTGAATTAGTATTTGCAAATGGTAACTTATAAAATGGAAAGGTCTTTTTAAATTTATTTTTCCCTGTTTTTAGTATTGAACTATTCCTTTTTTTAATTCACTTGTTTATATTCACATAATTTATATTATAATTATTCAATTACAATAACAATAAAGATTACAATTACAATAAAGATTTGGGAAAATCAAGGAATAATAGAGATTTAAAAAGATTAGAACAGTAAATAGAAACTAACATTCCTAACTATTCCAATACTTCTGCTTGGTTTTGACACTGTGTGAACATGGTCATCCCACTTTGAATTATGTTGTAGAGTTATACCGAGGAAATTTGTCTCCAAAAAGAAGGGAATGGAGTTGTTATTTATGGTTAAGCTGAGTTGATACAAATTGTTTTTTTTTGTTAGTAAAGAGAAGACACTTTGTTTTGGAAGTATTTAATGTTAAGAAATTGACAACAAAGGAATTGATGAAGCAATTGATGTCATTATTAGCTTGTAGTATTAAGTTATCAATTTCGAAATCATTAAAAAAGATACTTGTGTCATCTGCAAAACAGAATGGTTTAAAATGCACAGATATGAAAAAAAAATATCGTTTATGTAAAAATTAAATAATAGTGGTCCAAGAACAGATCCCTGTAGAATACCACAGTGTAAGTTGTGTAGTGATCACTGATTGCCATTCATGCGCACAAATTGTTTTCTGTCAAATAAATAGTTTCCAAGTAAAACATTAGATAATTGACGAACACCTGCTAAATTCAGTTTAAAGTTATAGTGTCAAAAGCTCTAGATAGGTCAAAGAAAACACCAATGGCTGATGACTTTCGAATCCAGGGATGAATAAATAAAATCTGTAGCTGCTGATAAAGCCTGTTCGGTTAAGTTTCCTTTAAGGAACCCAAATTGATTTTTATGAATAATATTATTACTTTTAAAAAAATAATCTATTCTCTTAAAAAGTAGTTTTTCGAAAACCTTTGAAAAGACAGTTAATATTGATATAGGTCTGTAGTTAGATATTTCAGATCTTAAATAAAGGGGTAATAGTTGAAATTTTAAAATCGGTGGAAATGACACCATTTAAAAAGGTTGAATTGTAAATATGAGTGATAGGTAATATGATGAATTCGGCTACAGATTTGACTAGCTGGGTGGATTAAATCATGTCCAGGGCCTCCATGGGAATCGATTTCTTTTAAAATCTTAAATGTTTCCAAATTAGTAATTGGAGATAAAAACATAGAATCACTTATATGATAGTTGTGGTAATATTAGATGGATCTAGATGACTATCTATTAAACTATAGGGAAAATCTGCAAAGAAGTCATTAAAAGATTCAAGTTTTTGAGCATCTATTGTTAAAATATGATTGCCAACTTTTAGATCACTGCTTGAATTGTCTGACTCTTTTCTTCTCCCTAGTAATTCATTTAACTTTGCCCAAGTTTTTTTTTTTTGGAGTAGAATTTGCGAAGAATTTTAGATATAAACGTTTGACAAGTTTTAATTTTTTATTCAAATTATTTCTAAAAACGAGGAAGGCAGAGAAGTTAGTCTGTAACCTATTTTTCAAAAAGATAAAAAATAATTTGTGTTTTTTCTTAATTTCTCATAAAAGGTAGGTAGTAATCCATGGTTTCCTAATTCTGCTATTCCTAGTGAGTTGTTTAAAAATGTTTTTAATGTGTTTTTTTTTAAATGTGATTCGTTAAAAATGTTCCTAGTGATCGTTTTAAAATGAAAACAGTCATTATAGTATGAAGTGGTTGTAGGCTTCATTGGTATCAGTTAAGATAAGTACAGGTGACCAATCAACATTAGAAAGACGAGTTCTAAAGAGAATTAAATTGCTTTCAGAAAGGTCGTGAAGGATAAATTTATGCTTAAAACTTTTCACATGGACATTTGGAAGATTAATAGTAATAAATATTGGAAGATGGACAATGACTCCAGAATTTTTATATAAAATATTTGTTATACAAAGATCAATTAATGATTAAGAGCTAGCAGTTATTCTAGTAGGTACTTTAATAGTAATTTCATAACCACTAGCATAGATCATATCATTGAAATTAGAGGTATGTCTATTATGAATTGAATTGATATCAATATTGAGGTCGTCCATGATTATGAGTTTTGATTTAGTGATATTAATGCGGTCAAGCAATTTTTGGATGAAGCTTAAAAATTCATAACATTTCCGCTAGGTGGTCTGTAAATGCAGGTTATAAAGATTCGATTCGAGTGTATAGTAACAATTTCGATTTCGGGGTAAATACCACTCAATTGAGGAATTACGTATTATAGGAAAAACGTATTATTTTAAAACTTATCTCTTCTGTAGATGATGAACAGTGTAACCCAAAGTAATATTTTTGGATTGTGCGCGAAATATTCATTACGCATGGGAAAGTAAAAAACCATCAAATATTGCGGATAAGTTTAAAAAAAGCCGGTTTCAACCACAGGAAAATTTTCGAAGAGCATAAAATTTCATCAAACACTGATTGTGCTATTTCAATAACACGTGAGTGGCACTTTTTGGTGCCTCAATTGAAAATGCTAGATGAAATAGGAAACTACGTTGATAGCGATGCAAATTTGATAAGTTAACTACAATGACAAATTGATTCTTTAAATTCTGTTGTGTAATTATTGCAATAATTTTTAAAAAAAATACATATTTGCAAGAAAGTCAGTCCACAAAGCAAACTCGTATCTCCGTTTGCCAGATCTTCCTCAGGCAAACCTCTCTATCACTTGATTGATGTCGATAACGATATCACGAATGCACGTTTATTATTACCGCAAATCTACTTAGACAGTTTTCCCCACGTTAGACCTTAGTTAAATTTTAAGCTGACGCAGAGTTGAAAAAGACCTCTCAGCAGTGGACACTGCCCATTGGGCGGAATCCACGGAACCTGGTTCCCAGCGTTTTCAAGTTTTCGAGCATATTGACATACAAAAACAAGCGAAAAACACTTCATTGAAACAAAGACTTTTTAGATACATTCCAGGAAATAGCAAACGAGTCAATTCAAATATCAATTTGGATTTATTCCATGCACTAGTGGGTTCAGATATCCCCTTGTCAAAAGAAAACAATCCAGTGTTTAGAGGTTTCTTGGAAAAATACAGTGGTCAAGTAATTCCAGACTAATATACTTTACGAAAAAATTACTTAAATATAATTTACAACGAAACAGTACAGAAAATCGAGGATTTTCGGATTTGGGTCTCAGTTGATGAAACCACTGTTGCACTGGGAAGATATGTAGCGGAGGAGGAGGAATTGTGTGAAGATTTCATTGGGAAGGGTGGCCGCGGAAGAGGGAGATATGCAGAAAACGTCGTTGTCGGACGTCTGAACGAATCAGCACCGTCTATCCCATACTTACTTGTGAACAACTAGAAAAATGTAATCATCACAGTATTGCTAAATTGTTCTACGAATTGCTGCGGGTTTTATGGCCAGAAGAAGTAAGATACGATAAAGCACACCTATTGGTAACTGATGCTGCGCTCTACATAAAGAAAGTAGCTGCAGCACCTTGTGTATTGTTCCCCAATATGATTCATTTAACTTGTCTTGTACATGGAATAGCATTGCTGAAACAGTCCGCTACAATTTCCCACAAACTGATTCATTGATAGCAACAGATAAAAAGATTTTTCTTAAAGCTCCCAGTAGAACCGAAAAGTTGAAAGAAATGTTTCCAGACTTATCTTTGCCACCTCAACCTGTCATTACACGTTGGGGTACTTGGTTACAGGCTGCAAGATATTATGCGGACAACTTCAACAAAATCAAGGAAGTAATCTATCAATTTGACTCTGACGTTTCTACTTCCATTGGAAAAGGACAAATTCTGCTGAAGAGTGATACCTTATTAGAGGAATTGACCTTTCTAAAGACATATTTGACTGTTTTAGAACGAACCATTAGCAAACTTGAAACTTCAAGTGCTCCTTTGATAAATATGTTGAATAAATATGAAGAGACGATTGAATTATTAAGAGAGATACCTGGCCCCATTGGAGAAATTATAAAACGTAAGATAAACAGTGTTGTAAACAATAATCCACGCTTAGAAACGATTACAGGTGTAAAAAACATTCTACAGGGGTCTACAACTGGCAGTTGTGCTACTTTAAAAGAAAGAAAATTCTTGCCGTCAGTTATAGCAGGCTTCAAATTTTCGCCCATCACCTCATGTGATGTGGAGAGGTCTTTCAGCCAATTTAAAAACATTTTCAGGGAAAACAGACTCTGCTTTGTTTTGGATAACTTGAAGCACTTTGTTGTCGTTAGTTTCGATAGCAGTAAATTTGTTGAAACTGACAGTTTTGATTGAAGTAATTTGGCATTTGAAATTTATGAATTCTTTTTCAGTATAGTTTGAAAAATTCTGGAAAGTTAATAAAAAATGTAAAAATAATTTATATTACATATTTTGCCATTTTTCCTACATATTTTCTCATTTTTACTAAATATTTTTTGTAAATATTTTGAAATTTTTATTACATATACATCATAGCCCTAATAATGAGTAACGATAGTTCACACACACACACACAAAAGAAAGAGAGAGAGAGATCTGAACGAACGGGTCATTTTTGTGAATAGTTCAAAAAGACCCGTTCGGTCACGAACGACTCATTTCTATTATTAGTCCAATTGTTTTGAGCATCATCTGAATTCAATGTAGGTTTAAGCCTTTATTTAGTATTTTTGTCTTGATTTTGGGTTTTTGAGAGTATTTTTAAGAAAACTCTCATTTGTGAATGAACAATCAAATTATTAAAATAAAGCCATAAAATTTCAAGTAAACATTAGCTTCTATCAAGCGAGAAGGGAAGGTTCTTTCACTCCAGACATGAAGAGTGTTTTTCAAATTGTGATCCATAGTCAATCTCTACTTACTGATCTTATATCCTTCATCTGTGACATTTTCCCCATTCAAACTTTGTCTTCTTAATTCAGATATTATTAAAGAGACCTTGGCAGAAAAGCATACTGCATCTGCCATTTTTTCTCTGATATAATCTCATCAGAGAGAGCAAAGAAAAGAAGGAGGAAGGATTCGATGACGCTGGAACCGATTTTAAAGAAGTGAAACTCGAAGCAATTCAACAACTCAGGGAGGATGGTTAGTATTTTGTATGATTTTTGCCATTTATATTAGTTTTAATTAAGGGTATGCAAGTGGGGGGGGGGATGAAGGTGGTATTATAATTCTGACCTTGCAATGTATGTGCACAAATTTTGGCCAATTGGTGAAGGTTTGAAATTAGTAAATCTCTAGCTTTTATGTAACAACTGATTCAA
>QLNU02015003.1:8759856-8787267 GCA_006491805.2 Dysdera silvatica | reverse complement strand
TGTAAAGGAGATTTTTCATATAATTATTCAAACTAATAAGATACAATTCGAAATTATTGCTACCATAATCGCCAACTTCGTGGATTCGAGACATTTTTTGAATCCACAATAATTTTAGTATGGATTCCTGGAACCTCTGATATTTTTGCGTATATTTCGCGTATTTGGGGAACATACACATACATGCATGAATTTTGTTTTTCGTTATCATTTCAAGTTTTTCATTATCCATTCGTTTACTACTAGTATATAAAGTATATATAAAAAGTGTGTCAAGTTTTGGATTTGCAATGTTAAAGTCTCTATGGTTCAAAATTTTGTGGCTAAGTGAACTCACTTCCTATCACCTCACCTACCAACCGATCGTAGAACTCTGTCAATGCGTAAGGTGACCAGGCTTTCCGATTCGGATAAGACAGTCCCGCTTTGGGCGACAGTGTCCCACTGTCCCCTAGAGACTCATAATTGTCCCATTTTGAAGGGCAGTCTGGCTAGTCATAGATCGCTGAATCTAGATTCACATCAGTTTTATGTGCATCTTCATTTTCTATCTTTTGGTTAGTTTAAAAAAACCACCTTCTTTCATCACAGTTTTGAGGATTTTGCCTCCTTTTCCCGCTTCTCGTCGGCAAGTTTCTTATATTTAAAACCACTTAATATAGATCTTTTGTTGCCCGGCATGATAAAAGGAAAAAAAAAGTAGCAAACACAATCACAAATATAAAATTGTAATGAAAGAGCGATGTCGTTTTGTTCACCTTTAATGACGTTGATACTAGATACATCGGTTTTTGGTGGGAAGTATCGGATATTGTAATGTAAACAATATGATCATATGGTCATATCTCTTTGTCTTTCGATTCTGTAGTTTGCATTTGCCGGCAAGTTAAAGTAGGCTCCTATATAATCGCTGTTGGGGGAAACAGGGCAATAATTAAAAAGAAACATTATTTTCAACATTGTCCAGTTTGGAAAATTTTATTTTTAAGCTCTTTGATGCCGCCCCTAGCTCGGCCTGTGCTTTGTGTGCCTATTTAGAAATCTGCCACTGCATGCTACATTTGTTAATTTTATCAATATTTTAATTTGGTCGATTATTCATAAATACTGTCCACCCGTAATGTGTGTCGATTCACAAATACTGTTTCACCTGTCCCTTGAAAAGGCTTATCATCAATATCAGTCTTCGTATTGAGATGTGCTTTACGAAGTCTCAGAAAAGCTGGTGGTACTGATTTTAACAGAGTCGATACTTTTTTGCACTTCGTTCGTCGGGCCTTTATAAAAGTTGTCTGTTGCCCTTGACTATGCACTGAATGTTACGCTGCTACTGGTTGAATGCAAAGGATCCATATGGGATTCATTTTCTTGATGACTATTTTCATGTAAGTTATAAGAAATGCAACATTGCACATTTCTCCTTTTCTTCAACCTCCATTATTTTCTTTTTCGTCTGTTTTTTACAACCGCTTAAATGTCTGTAACCCATAACACCCAACGCATCAACACAATTCTGTGCAAATATAAAATCAAATTTCGTATCAACCGAAATCAGGTCATTCCAAGTAATTGGGAATCTAGCTACACGAATATTAAAACATATGAAATCAACATTAATTTACTTAATAACTACCCCAGTGTTCAAACACATTTATAGGAATCAAGCTAGCATGGCGACAGTTGTCGCCAACTCAGGACCAGTTGGCGTAGCAATCAAAAATCGTAAACATGGATGACAAATTTGTCCCTAGAAACACGTGCAGGCGGTTTTTCTTCTTTCTTCTTCTTTTTTTTTTTAATACACAAATTATGAATTTGGTTTTACAGCCATTGTTCGTCAAAGATGAATTTTCTAGCCAGAAATGTTGCGACGCGAACGATTGAATTATTATTTTTTTTTTCCTTTCGAAAGTCCTCCTGCATGCTCAGTTTGCACAAAAATTTGGCAACTATGACACTCGCAACAAACACAGGTCTTTCATAGCTGCCAATTATTACGGGAAATGACCAGTTCTTATCATTACGGAAACTGTGTCGAAAGCTATGGAAAATGTGCAGATTTTCATCTCTTATTATTTTTATGCAGTTTTTGTGAGATCCCTAAACTGTAACTTCACTCTAGTGTCTTCTCATCACGGGACCTCCGACAAAGCAGAGACCGGATTTATGGCTCCCTAGAAAGTTCGGCATGTCTATAAATTCCGGGAATTTCAACTTGCCTCTTCAGGGATTTCTTTTTAAAAATTGTAAAAGTGTTGTTTTGTTTCCTATAATTTTTTATATTCCTTTGGAAATCAGTGTCTTTACCAAAAGTATTACATAACGTTTCAGGGAATTTTCTGGTATAGTCTATTTAAGGAATCTGGTTTGGACGTACAATCACCTCTGATAAAAATCACTTAGGAAACACTCCTGTAAAGGCACGTTTTCCTAAATACGCATGTTTTGCGTCACAACAATGTAAAATGTCGAGAACGGACTTAAACAATAGAAAACCAATGGAAGTGTTTTCGTTGATTGTGTAATACGCGTCCATTGATTTTCTATTATCTGAGTTTGATCTCCATGTTTTACATCGTTGCCAGTGAAAAATATACACATCTACGAAAACAAGCCTTTAGCTTCTAAAAATTGTAAACAATACTTTTGTTATATTATTCATAATTAGGGATAGGCATTTTTGCTGTTTTTGGAAAATACCAACCGTTTATTGTAAAAAACAACTGTTTTCAAAAACTGTTTTAAAAAAACTGGGTCGAATAAACATAAAAAATAGAATTTCTCATGAAATGTCTGTCAAAACAATTGTAATACATTTATTTATATAAATCGAACACTACGCAGATTAAATCAAACAACAATATTAATCAACGTTTATTGGCGTAGTGATTCTGCGAAATAACCGGCATCAGTAAATAGTCTTTATATACGTTCGTAAAGAGATTATATATTGTCCTTCGTAGCTCAGTGGGTAGAGCCTCCGCCCGGCAAGTGGAAGGTCGTGGGTTCAGGTCCCACCGAAGGCAGAAATATTTATTTTCTTTCGAACGTTTCACCATTGTAATACGGTCAAACCTCGTTAAGACGAACACGCTTAAGACGAATTACTTTTAATACGAACCGTTTTCTGAAGTCATTTAATTTTTTTAGATTTCAGTGGCAATGCTTTCCGCACTATTACAACAGCTGTCTCCAAAAATAACTATTTTTAGTATAATAGGTGAAAAATGCACTTTTTAACGCAAATTTCAAAAATTTAAATGTAATGCAGAGGGCACAATATATTATTCAATCAAAAAAATATATTTTGCACCATTTTTATTAATCCCAGTGGGTGCCCTTCTGCACTATTAGAATAGCGAAATCGAAAATTATGTTTTATCGTCCCACCCTAACATACATGTGGGCATTCCACATCAAATCACCCAAGCTCACAACCAGACCATTTCAGATTTTTATAAAATTTGGCTCATTTGTTCAACTTGCAGAGAAATTAATAAATGCCCAATAATTAGTCCCTATTGTTATTAGTTTCTGAAATACACAACTTCGAAAATGGGTCGATAGCTCAAATTTGAGTATTACTTGTATGACAGATTTCCCCATAACTTCCATTCTAATTAATGTAAAGACTTGATATTTGTATCTTTAGAAAGTGCTTAATGTGTGCTTTCTTATAATATGCGATATGAATATATATTTTCAAAATTTTATTTTCAAAGTCAATTCATTTGACTTTTGACCTTACATATCTCAAAAAGGGTACTTTAATTTTTTTTAAAAAAAAATAGATGTAATTCTTGCATTTATTTTCTACTATATCTAAGAATCTCATTCTGGGACGGACCTCCATGAGATATCGAGTAATTAATTTAAACATACTGTGCTTACACACGTTTTCTGCCATTATGGGTATTTTAATATTTTTAGAAAATTATATGTTATTCTTCCATTTATTTACTACAATATCTATGAATCCCATTCTGGGACCGCCATGCACTACTCGAATATTCGAATTAGAAATTACATTTATATACCAAAAATGGCCTTGCATGCACATTTCTTTAAAAAAAAAAATACTTACAGATTTTGACAAATGGGTTTTTGGCTGCAATCAAAGTCCTAAACATGCTTTGTTAAAAAGAGTTTTAAAATTTTTTTACTGATATTGTTTATTGACCCATTTCACATAAGTAGAACATTCTCCGAGGGGAGGGGGGGTATGTAGTAGGATGGACATTTCAATAGAATTTTCTGGAGAACAGGGGAAAGCAAATCTCTATTTAATCTTGTTATTTCCACTCACCAACACTTCAGCTAAAGCAACTATAGATGTTGCACATCAATCCCTTCAGTTAACAGATGGCTGGCCATATGGGTTTGGTCATGAAGTTATTCACTAGTCACATGTCATGAAGGTGGGGGCTTGGTATTCAGATCCTTAGGGAGAAGAGAAGAGCAAATAATGCTTAGAGCTCAGTTAAAATAGTTCAGATTTTGTGGACTACAGACTTTGATATTCAGTTTTTGGTATTTTGGTTATATGCTTTATTCTGTTGATTTCGAGGGAAATTGTTTAAAGGATGGAAGCTTCTGAGCTGAAAAACATTGGAATAGCCAGTGTATATTGCAACTCATTCAATGAACCAGATCATTCAAACATGAGAAAAAATTTAAGGAATGTTTTCCATTGTGTGGTAAAAAAAATTCCATTTTGAGAGGGAGAAATATGATTTGTGATAAATGTCCGAAGAAGCTGCAGTTAATAAAAAGTTCAGAAAGTGACGATGACGCTCCAGTTACTATAGCAGGCACAAGTGAAGCTTCTGTTAAGAAGTACGAGATAGTTGCTAAATGTGGTGATCAGACATCATATACTTCCGATTATAAAGGAGAAACAGCAATATCTACATTAAATGAAAGCTTGAAAAATATTTAGGAAACACCAATAAAAAAGAAAAGACTTGCTGAAATGGAATACCCAAAAACTAAACTAAAAAAAAAAGAGCAAAGCTTTAAGACAAAAGGCAAATTCTGGACAGTGGTTTACCATCTGATTCAGCTGAATTGGAGATAATTTCTCAGCTAAAAGAAAAATTCAAGAGCACTGAGAACAGAATTTTACATATACAAATTTTAACTATTTTCCCTAAGAGTTGGTCTGCTAAAAAGAAAAAGAATTTGGAGTCAGTTATTACATGGTGAAGAAAGCTAAGCAGCTCGTTAAGGAAAAAGGAATCCTAACATCTCCCAACCCAAAATCTGGGAAGACCGTAAGTCAAGAAACAGTAAGCCTTGTGTAAACATTTTATAGCAGTGATCACATAAGCAGGGTTATGCCAGGAAAAAAAGACTTTGTCTCAATGAAGGTTGATGGAGAGAAGACACACATACAGGAAAGACTGATACTGAGTAATCTAAATGAAGCATTTAAGCACTTCGCAGATAAGTACCCAAAACTTAAAATTGGATTTTCCAAATTTGTGGAACTTAGACCAAAAAACTGCATTTTGGCTGATACTAGTGGAACACATGCTATCTGTGTTTGGCATATTAATCAAAATGTTAAATTAAAGCTGCTGGGATACAAATTGAAGAAACTAAGTAAAGAGTAAAATGTTCCTATTGAGTCATGCAAGATGTGTACGGCATTATTACTGTGTAATCCTGCAGAAATAATTTGTTACTTAAGAGATTATGAAAATTGCCCTAAACTTAAGGAATTTAGAAAATACACCAAAATGCTTTTTTCATGAAAATAGCATACAAACAATAACATATAAACAGTGATTAAATGTTGATCACTCAGTTCTCGAAACTTTGTCTGCCAATTATGATGACTTCATTGAGTCATTTATTGAAAAGCTTTCTGTGCTTCCACAGCATTCATTTATCACTAAACAGCAATCTTCTTTCTTTAATGAAAAAAACAAAAACAAACTTAAATGTTGTGAATATGTAATTGTTTCCGATTTCTCAGAAAACTATTCATTCATTCATTCATTCATTCTTCAAGATAGGCTCAAGGGTTTCATTTGAAAAACTCTCAAGCAACCATTCACCCATTTGTGGTATATTACAACAGAGACCACAGCATAAAAGATATTAATTTTGTTATAATTTCTGATTGTCGTCATTGTGATACTACTGATGTTTATTTCAAAAACAGTTAATTCAGTTCTTAAAAAGAAAATTCAATGGAACCCCAAAAAAAGTTATGTACTTTTCTGATGGTGCAGCTGCTTATTATAAGAACCGTAAAAACTTCGTAAATTTGTGCAGCCACATAAAGGATTTTGGAATCCATGTGGAATGACACTTCTTTGCCACAGCTCATGGGAAAGGAGTATCAGATGGCGTAGGTGTAACTGTAAAAAGACTCGCAGCTCGAGCCAGCCTTTAGCATCTGTACACAGACCAAATAATGACTGCTCAGCAATTGTATGAATGAGCATCTTCCAATATTTTGGGAACAGAGTTTACTTACGTCACTTCCCAACAGTATGAGGAAGAAAAAATGTTTTTAAAGAAGCGCTTTTCGTCCTCTCGTGTTGTACCTGGCACTCAGAAGTCACACGCCTTCATACCCAGTAGAGGTAACATGCTTCTATGTAAAATATATTCCAATTCTACAATAGGTGAGGAGGTAAAAGTTACAAAAGAAGAACTTGAAATAGAAGAAATAAACATGTATGTAACGTGTGTATGATGAAGAATGGTGGGTAGGGTGCATGCTTGGTGTCGAACATGAGACAGAAAATTTAAATTAACTTCCTCCATCCCCAGGGTTCGTCTTCATCGTTTTGTTTTCCTGAACACCTTGACATATCAGACATGCCTGTAGCTTCAGTACTGACCGAAGTTGACCCAAGAACTGCAACTTGTAGAACCTATACACACTATTCTCCGAGGAAATGAGTATTGCATCTTGTAAACTAGCTAAGCAAATAGCATCGGGATCATGGCAGGGTTGACAACTTTAGTGAATGGAAGTGTTTCTTCGATTCGATAATTTAGCAAAGTCTATAAGATGTAGGTTTTTTTCTTTTCATAGGTTTTGAGTTTTTTCCTCTCTTTTTTAAGTTATCCTAAGCCATATGTTCAACTACATCACACTGATTTTTACCTATTAGAATCTTCAATACTGTAATACATCAGTTCAAATATAATCCCCTTATTGTGTATTAAAAAATGTAAAGCCATGCTTATTGTTTACTATTAATGACTCCCATTAAAACCTACCTTTTTACACTTAATGGCAGAAAACTAGTGCATTAAACGAGTTTTTAATTAAAATGGATACAAGCACGGTGCGTTTAAATTAATTATTCGGTATCCCACGGCTGTCCCAGAATGAGATTCGCAGACATTGTAGAAAATAAATGGAAAAATAACATATACATTTTTTTAAAAAATTAAAATACCCTTTTTGAGTTATGCAAGGTCAAATGCATTGACCTTGAAAATAAAAATTTGAAATATATATTCATGTGGCATATCATAAGAAAGCCCACATTAAATACTTTCTAAAGATACTAATATTGAGTCTCTATATTAATTAGGACGAAAGTTATGAGAAAATTTATCGTATAAAAAATGCTAAAATTTGATCTATCGGCCCATTTTCAAAGTTGTGTATTTCAGGAACTAAGAGCAATAGGGACTAATTAGTGGGCATTGATTCATTTCTCTGCAAGTGGAACAAATAAGCCAAATTTCATAAAAATCTGAAATGGTCAGGGTGAAAATCCCATTTGTTTTTGGGTGATTTGATATGGAATGACCCATACATAACACACACACATACTGTAAGGCTCCAGTTTTAACTTTGATAGATCATTATGCTGAAAAGCCTTTATATATATTTATGCATTATATATATATATATACTAATTCTACACTTTCTCTTCCATAGGATAGTATGCACACATAGTGGTCACGTAGAACCCATTTCTTTTATGCAATAGTGCAGAAGATTTATATGAAACTAAATATTTTATTTAGAGTTGAGTGTACTGTCACATTTGCGTGAAGTGAAAATTCATACTGATGTGAAAGCTTATCAGCGCAAAATATGTTTTAAAAAGATCTTTCAATGATATTGTTTAGGTCAACATAAGCACATTCCCATTGATGAAGTGTCAGGAGTGTGACATATATAAAAAAAAATGTTATTCAGGATATTTGAAAAAGAAGACATGAAAACGTATGCAGAGGTGAAAACTTAGCCTCTGAAATATGTCGTAAAAAGTTTTTGTACTAAGGAGGTTTAAGGAAACACTGGAAAATTTATACTGGTGAGAAACCTTACAGTTGTAAAATGTATCATGAAAAACTTCCTCAGCAGGGTGATTTAAATGTACACACAAGAATCCATACTGGTGAGAAACCTTTCCAGTGTGAAATGTGTCATAAAAAATTTTCTTTGCGAAGCAGTTTGACAAAGCATATAATAATCCATACTGGAGAGAAACCATTCCAGTGTGAAATGTGTCATGTAAAATTTTCTCGGCAAGACGATTTGACGAAACATGTGAGAATCCATACTGGTGAGAAACCTTTCCAGTGTGAAATGTGTCATAAAAAATTTTTTCAGCAGGGTAATTTAAATGTACACAAAAGAATCCATACTGGTGAGAAACCTTTCCAGTGTGAATTGTGTAATAAAAAATTTTCTTCACGAAGCAGTTTTACAAGACATAAGAGAATCCATACTGGAGAAAAACCATTCCAATGTGAAATATGTCATGCAAAATTTTCTTGGCAACAAGATTTGACAACACATATGAGAATCCATACTGGTGAGAAACCTTTCCATTGTGAATTGTGTGATAGGAATTTTTCTTGGCAAAGCAGTCTGACACAACACATAAGAATTCATACATGTGAAAAACCCTTTGTGTGTGAAATATGCCATAAAAATTTTTCTAATGGAGGAAATTTAAACATGCATAGGAGAACCCATACTGGTGAGAAACCTTTTCAATGTGAAATATGTCATAAAAGATATTCTTATAGGAAAGAATTCAATATACACCAGAGAATTCACACTGGAGAAAAACCTTTCCAATGTGAAATGTGCCATAAAAAATTTTCTGACCAGAGAGGTTTAATTGTACACAAGAAAACTCATATTGAAGAAAAACCCTTTGAATGTGAAATATGTCATAAAAATTTTTGTGAACAGGCCAACTTGACGAGACACATGAGTATTCATACTGGTGTGAAATCTTTCCAGTGTGAAATATGTCATAAAATATTTACTCAGCATGTGCATTTAAATAAACACAAGACAACTCATGCTAATTAGACACTTTACAAACAGTGTACAATTTAGTGCTTTATGATGCAGAAAATGTCTACACTAGAGTCAGAAATAAGTAATCGTTAGTATGGTCTCACTCATAACCAGGGTGGGGTTGATTTTGCCCAGCTTGAAAAATCCTGAGTAGGTCTTTTACACTTGATAAAACGCAGTTGTTTTTTTTTAACGTAATACTTTAAAATCAGAAATTCATAGAAGATGATTATATTTTCATTTACGTGTACGTTCTTATCATCGAATCAATTGTTATATATTACAATTTGTTAAAGAGGAGCACAAATTATATAGGTGGAAGCTTGACTTGATTAAACTCAATATGAAAAAAACCCACTTTGGTTTTATCTGTAGTGTGTGCAATTTGAGTTTACAAAGTATTTAAATTGGTGCCGTCTGTATTTTTAATATACTCATTTACTTTCAATTGGATTAAAAAGTTTACAAACAAAATAACCCTATTTAAATGTTATTTCACTAAACATTGTCTTACACATACATATGCCTTAAAGATTATTTTCTTTAACGAAATATGGATCTATTCAAATACAAGATATGTGAATTAGGATTTGCAAATGACCACTTATAAAATGAAAAGATCTTTTTAAATTTCTTTTTCTCCGTTTTTATTATTGAACTATTACTTCTTTTAATTCACTTGTTTATATTCACATTATTTATATTATGGTTATTCAATTATAATCACTTTATAAAATTACTAACATTAGAATATTCCTGGTTGTGTGGTTTTTGTTATCTACCACCAATCACAATTCAATTAGGCCTTCTGCTATGCAATTTTTGTTTTTTTCACATCCAAGTTTATTTAGAGCACACCAATCCAAAAGTTGATAAGATTCGTTCAATAGATGTTGGTGTGATTGAGTGTAAGACTTCCAAAAATTTGCAAAAGTCAATATTTAAAACCCCACTCTTCTCTGCCTTATACCATATTACTTTTCATCAATTTTTGACGCAAATAGAATGTATCACATTTTCCAAAAACATTGATTCTGGATAGTAGTCATTATCTTGGGTTTTGTTTTAATCATCTTCAATGAAACATAAAATTATGGATTACAGTTTTCAAGCCAAGATTCAGCAGAAGTTTCTTGTTCTTCGGTTAATTTTTTAAAGCAGGATTGATGAAATTTGTGAGAAAATTAATAGGGGTTAGTGCCTGTTCTAAGCAATGTTTTAGGATACTTTTATGTAATGACAGCTCTTTACTCTCAAAAATATTAAGCCACATTTCTACAGTGTATGCAAGAGTACAGCTACCAACAATTGATAACCATACCTGCCAATTTACACAATCTCTGTATAATTTTTTTTTATGTAACCATACCAACACATGTTTTTCAAATTCTTCATTATGTCCAATTTATATTTTTACATATTTTTGATGGTTGTACAAGAAAGTGGAAAGACAGGCTTCTTGGGAATGCCACCTAGTTTCATTTGGTAATTGTGGCCAACATTTCCCTTTTACGATCAGCCAGCCATGTGGTCTGTTGTGATTTCTAAAAAATTTCTGAATATCAACATCATGCTTCGTCACACTTTGAGAGGTAATTTCATTGGCAAGGAGATTCACATAATGAGCTGAATAATTGAAAGCAATAATACTGGGATTCTTTTCAGCAACAACAAGTTTATGTTTGCTGGGACAGATCCTCTTGTTAAAAATCAAGTTTGAGCAAAAACGCTTTAAAAAAGCAATTTCTAAAAAAAGCAGCTTGCAAGAAACTTTGAAAGAAAAAACACCTGTTTGAAAGCGCAACTCTGGAAAAGCTTTGAAATAACGAACGTCTTCTGTTAGAACAAGTGGTGGAAAGCTGTTGGTGACAAAAGCGGTTTGAAATCCAAGTTGGAAACAACGGTTTCCGATGTCCCAACATGTTATTCCTGACCTGTTTTTTTCTTCTCAAACCTGTTCGCTAACGCTTTCAACCTGTTGTTTTGGTATCACATTTGGCGACCATAGTAACTGTAGCAATCCAGCCACTGCCAGATCTACATCTATAATTCGATTGAGTTTATATCAAGAACAATCGCAGAGTCCTGGTCCTAGGACCTCTCAATTTTGGGGCTTTTCAGGGGCCTGATATTATTTAAGTTATTTTAACCCTGTTTATTAATGAATATCCCAAAAATGTCATGACTAATAACTGAATATTGAAGATAACAAACTACCAACAAGGCCATAGCCAAGGGGTGGGAGTCGGTTCCTGTGTGGATTTTTTTTGTTTTATTTATTATTATTTTTCAAAATGAATTATTGTAGAATCCTATTTTGAAATTTTTTTTTGTAGGTTTTAAGTTATTTTGTATACAACGTTGAAAATTATTCTTTTACATTAAAAAAATGTATTCAAAACAGAGTTTCATCGCAAATCTTATGTACACCATGTTTTAAACACAGATTTAAGTCTCCTAGTTTGAAATAAGGAGAAGAGAAAGTATAAATTTTTGTATACCTCTACAGAAGTTTTCAGTGTATTGTTTATATTCAGAGTTTTATTCGTTAATGTTAAATATTTACTAGTTTGATTTAATAGCTAAAAATGACTTGTTCACGAAAACCATTTTGAACATTAATTATATTCGTACATTCCACATACATATATATATATATGTATATATATATAGAATTCCATGTCTTAAGTTTTGTCGAACCATACAGTACTAAGAATTAAACTTCATTAAAATATTTTAATGTATTGTTTTCTGTATTTTTTACATTTGGTATTATATTCTTTAAAAATACTAATAAAATACATCAAAACATTAATAAATCCTAAGCCCCCACCCCTCCTAAAAGGAGCTTCAAGCTATGACCTTAACTCCGAGAAAAACTCGTGATTTTTTGATTGAATATATCACGAGGACCAGATCTTTTGGGGTCCATTCTATTTTTCCAGCCTGGGACCCATAAAAGACATAAGCCGTCACAGGATCCAATAACAGTTTTGTCCTGTGGAAAGAAAAGTTTATTGTTTTAAAAAACAAAACATTTTTTTCAAATGGTTAGGTATTTTTGTTCCTATCTTTATTCATAACAAAAATTGGAGCCTTGACTAAAACTTAAAATGTAGATAGATATATAGATAAAACACAATACTGTCACAGTTAAAATTAAATAATTTATATATCATATTGTTTGAAAAAAGTAACACGAAGCTACTGAAGCAGCTGTCACGACGTTAAATTATTTAATTTTAATTGCTATAGTATTGTGTTTTATTTATTTACTATTTTTGTACAATGTATCATGTCAATCGCAACTTAAAACATCATAAAAGTTTGAAATTTTCTTCTGGAGAAAGTGAAATTATTGAAATTTTCTTGTGTGGAATAGTTTTTGCTTAAGTTTGATTCTGCCTGGGCTCCCCTTTTCGTTGGGCTTTAGGCCTAGGCCTCTTAGGAAAAAAGGCTCTGGACCTGTTTGTGCATTCCATAAACTCCCAATCAGTTCATTTTTTTTTGCTTTACATAAGCCCCATAATAAGTGAACACTAAAATAACTGTACATATCTGAAGAAAGTGATTTCCAATTTTATCTATATAAATATGACAACCTTTAGTATTCGTATGCACGAAAACAACTCTCATTATATTTGGTGGAGCAAATAAATCAAATGCAGAATGTTCATCCGTAATACTTCAGCATGTGTAAGAAGTTATATTATTTACATATCAACAGGCCATCAGCGACTCGCTGCACAGTTGTACTAGAACTAGTAATTGTTTCGCAGATTAAAAAACGTAAATTGGAAACACCGTTTTGGAGTTTATCGTGAAGATGCTTTTAAAATCGTTGCGGTGTTGCCATTTTGTTTATAAAATGAAAGATTAGTGCATTTGGGAAAAGGATTTTAAAAATTTCATACCTGAAAACAAATTTCTTTTACCTGTATCAGAGAAGGGTTAGAGGCGGGGGGGGAATCCCTGCTTCGAAGTAAACCCCCCACTCCATGTTTGGATAGACTTCAAGTTATGCCTAAATTAAGGCTCCTGGAAAAGAATAATTGGTAAAAGTGCACAGTCCATCACCTGCTGAAAATTTTCGGTTTTCCAAAACCGGCTAGCAACTGACCTGCTGCCATGTATTTTATTGTGTTTTTTTGGGCCCTGTAATTTGCTCGAATCAGTGAAGGGTTAGTGAGTGGAGACCCCCCAACAATGGGCTTTGCCCTCGCTACCTGTTTTGATCACATTCATGTTATGCCTGAATCAAAAATGTTGAATGATGGAAAAAAGCTTCAGAAAGTCTGCTTTTTGTAACTGTCAGGATTAATAAATCACAGTTCTCTTACCTTTAAAAAAAAAAGACGCCAATCGCTCCAACATAATGATTTTCGATACAAAGCACCTAACACAATCTACAGAAATACACATCTCATGCAAATGGCATTATAAACACAAAGGTGATGCTTAAGCATGATGTTAGAAAAGGTATGATGTCACAAGCCGATCTACTGAAATTATACAGCAATTTCAGTAGGAGAACTAGGTGACAAACCATGCGTTTGTGCCGAATAATTAATATAGTTCTATGGGGGAAAAGAATAGTTGATATAATTCTGTTGGCTCTAGCCTGAATAGTTGAAATAAAGACACCATTGCTCTAGGCCACACCCTCATAAATCAGACTTGCAATAATAAGACCTATGATATTTTTTTTTCAAACAATTATGATGAAAACTGCTATCGCTTACAATCTTTTTCCAGTCCTTTTTTCCCATTTTTAGGGGGAAAAGTTGTCGCTGACAGCCCGTTTATACATAAGTACCATAGTTATTCCTGGTACCAAATGCAAAATCTCTCTCCCTTGATAATAGGTTGTGCGGTGGCGCAGTGTGGTAACGCGTTCTCCTAGTGCGCCGCTAATCCGGGTTCGACTCCCAGCAGTGCAAAAAGAACGCTTACTCAGAGATCTCATAAAGATCGCACTGCTCACTGTAGTCCGGGGTTTGGTTCCCTAGGCCTTAAGAGGTTCGGATTCCTCGGAAAACAGTAGGTCCCGGCGCAGCATGACCACTGTAGTCTTTGAGCCGTAAAACCACAAACAATGTTTCTTGACAATTTTTGTACCGCAATTTATATTCAAAGGCTTCGTAGAATACTGTATGTTAGGGTTCGAAATTAGTGGGTGCACTGTGCACATGAAATTTTATCTGTGCATGTATCTTTTTAAGTTATGTGCACTACATGTACCTAACTATTCAAACCTATGTTGACTTTATTATTTTTAGAAAAGAACAAAAAAACACGCTAAGATTTCCCTTTCCTCCTTCCAGTGACTTACACTCACTCAGATGTGAGCTAAGGATCCTGATTTTACCCCACAAGGGCATAATATAAGAGCATATGAATCCTCCTGATCTTGACTGATCTGATACAACTGAATTAAGCAGTGATTCAGATGTCCACAGTTTTTCTTTTAGAAAGTTGTAATGATTGAAATAGTGGTCAAATTAGAACTTAAATAACTAATGGGGGGGCAGGGACACTGGTTGCATAACAAGTTTTTATAAAACATAGCAAACTAAAACTGAAAGACGGTGGGATAGTTACTTAGGTTTATTTTCAAGTACAGTGACCTATAAAATAGTTTATGTAATTTTTCAATATATCTTCATTTGCTATACTTATATATTTACATTTTATCCACTTTAAATGTTGAGGTTTACTTTCTATTCTGTTAGTTACTCCTACTAGTTAGTTAACCTAACTAGTATTAGTGCACCTAAGTCACAGGACTTGGGTACTTGTGCACCCCAAGCAGAATACGCTAAAAAGTGTGATGCACTTCACAGAACAAACAGCTTCACTGCAGAACAATGCGTGTGAATCATCTTCTTTACTATTTTTAAATAAAATATCAGTCAAATATTTTCCACATTTCTATTAAAAGGGAAATTTATGTTTTATAAAATTTAAAAATGTATATACAGTAAAACCTCTGAATAACTGTCGCTCGCGGGACTCTACACAGGCCGCCGTCCTTCGAAGTTTGCTGTTATTTAGAGGTTCAGCATAAAAGAATCGAAATAATTAACAGCAAAATAATTAATTATTTCAAATACATTAATCCTCACCTATTTTAATTTACATTAAAAAAATCAGTGATGCGTAATTGTTTTGCTTTTTTATGGCAAATATTTTTCTCTAAAGAAATAATATACGTATTTGTAGTCCTTTTGTGTAATTTGTCTTCATTTTTGTTCAGAGCGAAGTTTAGATCTCCCGAAAATTTGCCAAAGTATTAGAATATGTTTTGATGTTAGAATTTTATGAGAGTTCCACACTCCCTTCTGCTTCCATTTCCTCACCATATTTTCCCCTTCCATAATATTTTCTAACGAAACAATACAGAGTTTCACCAGGAGATTCCATAACAAAAAGTTATTTCGACACTGGCGTAAGGTTTAAAAACACGATGTTTCGGGAGCCAACTGCTCCCTTTGTCAAGTGAAGGCAGAACGAAGAGTTCGTGAAAGTCCTAAGTTTTTATAAATAATAACCGACAGAATATTTTTTAATAATTCCTGAATGATATTAAACAACCGAAAGTTCTAAATCTTCGTCCACGCAAACAAACTGGCTGGTTATCATTTGTCATTCCTGCTAATTTGAGGGTGCCATCCGACCCTTCCCCATCATTCTCTCTCAATATTTTCGGGTTCATCGGGTGAGGAAATATTCATTAAAAGTTTTTAATTGGAGGAATTTTGATTGAAAGTTTTTTGATCGTCAGTTGGAAAACCACTCTAACAGTGTTTGTGTTCTTAATTTCTGGTCTTCTAACGTTTCGTTTCACTCTATCAATATATAAGTCTCGAAAGGACTGTTGTTAATGATCTTCACTATTTCTTAAAACCTCATTTATCTGCCGTAAAGCATTGCTAATTTTCGTGCACTTACATTTTTTTACTGTCTTGGATAGCTTTCACTTTGTCCTTTAAGCTTAACAGGGTTCGTATGTTGTCATAGAATTTTATTTTGTATTTTCCAGTTCTGGGAAAGTCACGAAATATTTGTTTGGAAGCAATTTAACCTAAAACTCTAAAGTTCTACATTAAAAATGCTGCCTGTGGTGAAAATCGCATCACGAGATCGAATCATCATTTTACGGCACCAAAGTGTCTTCTAATGCACGTAAATCCCAAAACGTGGGAGTATCCATCTGCTCTTAGTTCGAAATGGAATCAGCCGTTGTTTATGGCCTACCTCACTTTGCCCATTACCATGTGCAGAGATGCCAACTTGTACAGATTTTAACTCCACCTTACGATTTTACGGTCGATACCAAGAAAAGTATGGAAAATCTCATTCAAGATCCTCATGTGCAATTTTCTACTGGCCCCTCAAAACTCCATATTTTTATGGTTTTTTGGTCAAAAAAACCCTGCACTTCACAGATTGCCCTCGCCTACCTGGACGTGACGCTTCCGACTTGTCATCTTGTTTCTTTATTTTTTACTTCCTGCTTTATATATGAAAATTGCTTTTGAATTTGGATCGAAAGAACGAAATGAAAACGTAGCCGTGATTCTTGAACTGCTGAGTGGGGGAAAGAAATCGGCTGACAAAATTTTATCGCAAGTGTATCGCGATACTTATCATGGAGTGGCCATTTTATGAAGCATCGAAAGTTTTTAAATTTTTATGTGAACTCGCAGTTTTACCATATTTTGAATAACTTTTTACATGCAGCATTTTATTAAAAGTTCAGAAAAATTTCCTCATCATACTTTAAAAAATAGCGTGCGATTTGTGCCAAGATTTTGCGACATGTTTCGGTTAATCTCCTACTTTGGCTTTCGTTATCTACACACACAGAGGCTTGCAGATTAATTCAGTAGTAAATTTAACTAATCAATATATTTAATTTATTTACATAATTTATAATCCTATTCTGTGAAAAAACGCCACCTGGTGCCTGTTTCTGGAACTTAAAAAAAAATTGATTCTATCATTAATTAACGAGCGATGGTTTTCTTTTGATGCACGATTTTGTCCTTGATGCACCACCTATCGGCAAAATTATGAACTTTTTAAACGTGCTTAATTCACGACTGTTGGTCATTTTTTAGTATTTTTCCATCAAAATAGAGGAATTTTGCCCTGATACACCACCTACTGGCTGGGTAATATCAAACTCGGGTGTAATTAATCATATTTTACACCTATAAATTTCCATCTACAGAAATAATACGCCTGCAGTGGAAAGTGGGCAGGTTTTTTTTTTTGACAAAAGCTTATTGTGTATTTAAGTGATTTTAGCTTTTCAACGATAGGGAAGAGGTTTCAAAATTACAGAAAAAGAAACAAAGAACTTGATATTTACGAAATTTTACTTTTTCAATGAAACATGTGACTTTTCATCTTTATCATACTCATTCATTTGATTAAACTAATTTTTTTATGCACTACAAAACTTATATGAAAACCAATTTTCCTGTACAAAATAGAATTGTGGTGTTTGTCTTGTACAAAACTGGTGCAAAAGTTTTTTTCTCTTCTACAAAACGTATGCAAAAGTTTTTTTTCCTATAAAATCGATACCGAAAGCCATTTTTCTTGCTATGATACTGATACAAAAGGTAATTTCTCCTGCTACGAACACAAATGGTATTGGTGAGAGTGTGATTACTGTATGAGTACATAAACATCACATTATCAGGCTTACTGGTATGTTGTATCAAGGTGGGGTACACACATTGTGCTATAACAATGCAGGTGCTTTACTTAAAATCTTTTTGCAGAAAATGAAAAAAAAGTGTGGGTTTATTGAAAATTCTTGATTTTTTTTATTGAAAACTGCTGAAAATTCTTGACTTTTTTACTGATTGCTACTTTGTATCTCTGCATGTGATCGCACACTTTGGATTCGGAAATTTTGTCTTACACATACGGCGTAGTAACTACCCGATATTTTTCAAACCCTAAGTTAAAGAAATAGTTGAAATGTTTAGAATGTGATGTTTTAAAACTCTCAAAATCTGCAGATAATTTTGCAGTTAAATCAGAAACTAACCGTGACTTCACATCAATTTCAAAATCAAATAGTTTGCATAGAATTGTATCCAAAAAGAAAGTTCAAAGGATTTCCAAATGTAAATTGATGAAAAGTTGCAAAACTAAAAGATGCCTAATACAAACATTAGTGTGTGAATAATTTTTTAAGCAATGTGTGCATACATTACAAGGTGTAAGCAATAATCTTCAATCTAACTTCATTGTTTATTCTAATATAGGATAATGGATAATAATTTGATTTTGGTCATTATTTTATATATTTTGCAGTGGAATACATGTCAAAATTAATATTTCATTTTTATTTGTGAATTTAATTTAATACTGGGAGTCAAAATTATATTTCAAGTGAACATGAATTGTTTCTACGGCCCCGAAATGTTTTTAGTTTACAGTCATGGAAAAGTCGTGAAATTTTTTTTTTTTACCCAGAGAGTATAAACTTTGACTTTTAAGAATTTTCATAATAAACTCATCGTGATTACAAACTGGAGTTCAAATGATGAAGTTAAATTGATACGACACTACTAAATGGTAACAACGCATAAAGTACCAGAACTGTCAAAAACCAATTTTTAATGGATAGTGGTTGTTTATGCAAATGAAATGTTGTGATGGTCAATCATAAATAGTGACACTGTATTCACGGAAAAGGGTGCACATATAAAGCTGCAAAATGTGAACGCATGATTCAGTGGAAAACTTTGAAAGAAAGTACAGTTCAGTAAATTTTATTTTACAGTATTGACAATATTGGTTACAGACACATTTGAAACATGGATTTTTTTTTTGTGTTAACGGGTGGCCGCTGTTCGGAATTCATTGTTCGGAGGTTAGCATTAATGTTAATCCTATGGAATGCATTGGGTTCCACTGATACATGGCCGGAATTCAGAGGTTACCGTTATTTAAAGGTGACTGTTAAAAGAGGTTTTACTATATATCATCATCATATTCAACCATTATCTATCCACTGCTGGATGAAGGTCTCTCCAAATGCTTTCCACACAAGTCTATCCTGAGCAATTCGCTTCCACGTCACCCCAACCTGTTTTCTTATTTCATCCACCCATCTAGTTTGAGGACGTTTTCTAGGTCTTCGGTGGTCTCTTGGAATCCAGTTCAGAATTTCTGTTGTCCAACGTTGATCAGTTCTTGCGATATGCCAAGACCATCGCCATTTCAGTCTTTTTACTTTAACAATGATGTCCTCTATTGTAGTTTTTTCTCTCACCCAAGGTAAGGACTATTTTTGATCAGCTGAAGGCTTGTTGCAGAACATTGCAAAACATTCTGCTTTGGGGCTTGTCCACCTGATTTCAAAAGTTAATTTTCACCCCTGCTGTATGCTTTTTTTATCCTTTGATAATAATAATAGAATAGATTGAACACCATTTTCATCTGACTTATCGCAAGAAATGTAATTGTCTGAGGCTTCACTTTCGAAACTATTGAGTTCATCTACACAATTTTCATTTTCATCAGAAAGTTCAAACGATAATTCTTATTTCGTCTTTAGAAAACTTTTTTCCTCGCCATTATTTTGATTTTAGAAAAATGAAATTTATGCATATATATTAAAATAAAATAAACTAAAGTGAGATAAGTTTGCAAATAAAACTGATAAAACTACAGTTTACAAATGTCTAAACTGCACCTCACCTCACAGAGATATGCGATGGCGATATCAATACTCTCATACCTACAGTTGTGAGATGACATAATATCAGGATGATGCAATAACCAGCATGAGGTTATATGATACATGAAGTGGGAAACAAACATTATGCAAAAAAATATTTTAACAAATAAAAAACATAGAGGTATTAAAAGATTCTTTATGTTTATAAAATAAATACAAATAGTTTTAACCCTCTGACAGTGAGACTATCTCTTTGCACTCAACTGGACTTCTGGTGACATGGTATTTCAGCCCTAACTGCAGTTGTCTGACGGATCTTTGGGAGGTGAGTTCAGAATTCTGTCAAATGAAAATGCTTTCCCAAAAAGTATGCAGTACTCCTACTATTTTGACTCAAAGGGAGGGACTCGTCGGGAGACCCTGTTTCATTTTTCTCTGTCACCCCCTCATTTACTGTTTATTTACTTCAAAACTAGTTGCTCCAACCATGGCATGAAAAAAAAGTAATCCTGAAATTTCATGGTGATGTATTTATAAAATATAATATAATTAAATAAACTTTTTTTTATCAAATTTCATAAATAGTTATTATTTATATTGTTTGATAAATCTTGGGGAGGGGTGAGGCATAATAATTGAAGAGGGGGAAATTATATTTCATAAGGGACCGTTCAAGTAATGCATAATCATCTTTGTGGGTAGAGGGTTGTAATTTTCTTATTTTTCCTGATAACGGAGAGAAGAGGGGATCTTAACCATTCTGACATAAGGCATAGAAAGTGATATAATGAGTATGTATAGTCACAAAATAACAACAGCCTTGACAGAACTGCAACACTCGGATGTATGACACAGTGAGTAAAAGGTTTGAAATATTAAATACGCATAATCATAGTTAATTATTTAAACCAGTGGTATTCAAACTTTTTTTTCTCTCCAGGACTCGCACCTAGGCTCTGCATGGCCCCCTTGATATTCGTAAATTATGTATAATGAATGCACTTTTTTTAATAAATGTATTTTATCAAATCCACTTTTTATTACACACTATTTACTGACAACATCAGAAATAATAATATATGCAATAATTTTATAATGCTAATTGATCATAAGTTACGCAACAAATAAATAAGCATGAGTTCATGCAACATTGTGTAGAAATACATATATAGGGTTTCCAGTATGTTATGGACAGTTTTTAAGTGTAGGCTCGCCAGGCAAATTCGCCAGCAAATACAAATGAATTTCGAAAGGAAGTGAGGATCGCAAATATGACTGTATGGTGTGACAGACATGAAAAATGAGTGGACACTGTTTTATTTTCAGTATCCTATTTTATGTTGATAGTTTTCATTATTTTATTTCTGATTATGAGTTGCAACGGGGTATGAGTTCGTTTTATTATATATGAATTATATAGAATATATTAGAATGCCTCATCAAAATTCCTACCTATTTACCATGGAGACGGTACTAAATTAAAATTATTTATAATAAAACAAACTTCTATACTGTTGCCGTTCATAGACAGAAATTAGGTAATTAAAACTATCAATCATAAAATAAGACAAATGAAAATATAACAGCATTCAATGTTGTTTTTCAGGTCGCTATCACACCATGTGTTTGCAATACTCACTTCCTATGTAAAATTCGTTCGTATTTGTCTGGCAGAAGACCCCTGACATTGGTTAACAACCTTTTGGGACACCTTGTATATAGAGTAACCACAGCAACTTACTACAGTTAAATAAAGTTTCAATATACTATTAGCAGCTGATATTCTGTTTTGATGATAGTGGCATGTGGTCACCAAAATAGTTATTAACTGCATATTAAAAATTTGTTAATGCGATTATTTATTATGAGCATTCTATATATAAATAGGTGTTTAATATTACAACAAACTTACAAATGAGTGCTTAATTTCATGATAAAAACATAAATAAACATTATGTGTATCACATATTGTATTCTTATTTAAAATCTTACACCAAAAAATTAGAGAAATCGAAATCTTATATAAACATAACGTAAGTTAAGTAAGCAGGGGAGGGGGGGAGGGGGTGATATGCTTATGTAATACTAGAATGGCCCGTATCTTCTAATTTGTCTAATATTTGTATTCTTTTCCTTTTTGGAAAAATAAACCTATGTGAACTCCCAAAGTTAAGCTTGTAGCCAGACAAACAGCATTTGAGGGCATCAGAAAAAAATAATGTACGAAACTTAATTTATTGTGGTATTTGTTATCCATTAACTTTGAGTGTGAGTAAGGAGAGTGAGTTCAAAACACCCATCCCTTTCTCCTGTTCAAATTATTTTTATAGTTAAAGTTCATAGAAATACTCAAAGAACTATATGTACACTATTATTGAAGTAACACATAAGTGTTCTGTTCAATGTAAATTTATATACAAACTACATTTTACCAAATGCATTTCAAACCCAGAGGAGTAGTTTAGAGAACACAGGGTAGGACAATCCCTTCCCTGGGTAAAATAATCCTAAGAGAAATTCAGAACAGAGTGTGCAAATATTTTCAGCTAAACAGCAAAACAGAATGCAGAATGCAAGCACTATATTTTCCTTACCTGACAGTGCTCAAGCCAAGCCTTGTTTTAAGCTACATTCAGAGTTATTAACGTGCAATGGCAACACATATTACATTGGCATTGCAACAAAGCCAAACATCATATTACAAGATGTTGGACACTCGAGCTACTGACCACACTGAAATTCATTGCTTTTACCTTCTCGATGCATCCACCACATGTACTGTTTGTAGTTTGTTTTTTTTCGCTTGGCATTGCTTCATTTCTTGTATGGTCACGACACCATCCCCTCTCCCGTCCGTAATTTCCTGCCATTTTCATATTTTGTATAGTACAGTAATAAACAGTTTTTGGCTCATATTTTTGCATGTTTGTGTTATTTCTATGACAGGTAAAAAGGTACATTTTTCACATATATTTCCGAAAATTCAAGAGTGATGCGGGGCAAAAGGTAATGTTTAATCGAAAAAATATTTTGCACCATTTTTATTGATTTTAGTGGGAATTCTTTCTGCACTATTGAAAGAGCTATCTCCAAAAATAACTATTTTTACCATAATAGGTGAAAAATGCACTTTTTAACTCAGATTTTGAAAATTCAAGTGAAATGTGGAGTGCACAGTATATTATTGAATAGAACAAAATGCACCATTTTTATTAATCCCAGTGGGCACCCTTTCTTCAATGTTAGAATAGCAAAATCGAAAATTGTTTTTTTGCCCCATCCTAAAACACATACTAAGGCTCCAATTTTAATTTTGATAGATCAGTATGCTAAAAAGCCTGTATATTTATGCTTTACACATATATTAATTCTACGCTTTCTCTTCCATAGGATAGTATGCACACATAGTGGTCACATAGAATCCATTTCTTTATGCAATAGTGCAGAAGATTTATATGAAACTAAATATTTTATTTAGAGTTGAGTGCACTGTCATGTTTGCTTGAAGTGAAAATTCATACTGATATGAAAGCTTATCAGTGCAAAATATGTTTTAAAAGGATCTTTCAATAATATTGCTAGGGTCAATGTAAGCGCATTCCCATTGGTGGAGTGTCTGAAGTGTGAAATATATAAAAAAATTTATCAAGGATATTTCAAAAAGAAGACATAAAAAATCAAACAGGGATGAAAACTTTAGCCACTGAAACATGTCATAAAAAGTTTTGGTGCAAAGAAGGTTTACGAAAACATTTGAAAATTTAGACTGATGAGAAACCTTACAGGTATGAAATGTATCATGAAAAATTTTCTCGGCAGGGTGTTTTAAATGTACACACAAGAATTCATACTGGTGAGAAACCTTTCCAGTATGAATTGTGTCATAAAAACTTTTATTTGCAAAGCAATTTTACAAGACGTACGATAATCCATACTGGAGAGAAACCATTTCAATGTGAAATGTGTCATGCAAAATTTGCTTGGCAACATGATTTGACAAAACATATGGGAATCCATACTGGTGAGAAACCTTTCCAATGCGAAGTGTGTCATAAAAATTTTTCTCAGCAGGGTGATTTAAATGTACACGAAAGATTACATACTGGTGAAAAACCTTTCCAGTGTGAATTGTGTCATGAAAACTTTTCTTCGCAGAGCAGTTTGATGCAACATAGGAGAATCCATACACGAGAGAAACCATTCCAATGTGAAATGTGTCAAGCAAAATTTTATTGGCAACATGATTTGACAAAACATATGCAAATCCATACTGGTGAGAAACCGTTCCGGTGTGAAATGTGTCATAAGAATTTTTCTTCACAAAGCAGTCTGATGCAACACATACGAATTCATACATGTGAAAAACCCTTTGAGTGTGAAATATGTCATAAAAAATTTTCTAAGGGCGGAAATTTAAGTGTACATAGTAGAATCCATACAGGTGAGAAACCTTTTCAATGTGACATATGTAATAAAAGATATTCTTATAGGAAAGACTTCAATGTACACCAGAGAACTCATACTGGAGAAAAGCCTTTCGAATGTGAAATGTGCCATAAAAATTTTTTTGACCAAAGAGGCTTAAGTATACATGAGAAAACTCATACTGGAGAAAAACCCTTTGAATGTGAAATATGTCATACAAAATTTTCTGTACAGGGCAGTTTGACGAGACACATGAGTGTTCATACTGGTGTGAAACCTTTCCAGTGTGAAATGTGTCATAAAAATTTTTCTCAGCGAAGCAACTTGACACAACACATAAGAATTCATATGAGTGAAAAACCCTTTGAGTGTGAAATATGTCATAAAAAATTTTCTAGTGGAGGAAGTTTTAATATACATAGGAGAACCCATACTGGAGAAAAACACTTTGAGTGTGAAATGTGTCATAAAAAATTTTCTGTTCATAGCAGTTTGACCAGACACATGAATATTCATACTGGTGTGAAACCTTTCCCGTGTGAAATATGTCATAAAAAATTTACTTGTAGTGGACATTTAAATAGACACAAGAAAACTCATGCTAATTGGACACTTTACGAACAGTGTATAATTTAGTGTTCCATGATGCAGACAGCATTTACGTTAGAGTCAGAAATAAATCACTAGGTGCAAAACTAGCTGCTGCTTGTGTTTTTAGTTTGGCGATGTTTTAACTTGACTTAGTAAATGTATTGCTGATATTATTACGAATTTCAATGTAATTTTATTATTTTTTCGTTGTCATAGCGCTTATTCTCATTTATTTATGACTGAGCAAAGATAATTTATTTTGGGGATAAAGGATTATTTTATTGTGCCTGAATATGCCACCAAAAGTCATAATGACAGAATTTCCACTTCTTCGTCATCAATGCACGGGACTCGGATTAAAATCATCATTTAGGAGCTTTTCGCCTTTCGTGGGCAATGAGACTTTGGCATTTTCAACCTAAAGGAAACGTTCCAGGAGAGAATTGACAAGAAACCAAATCATCGTTTAAGGTCTAGATCTGAAAGCTCAAGTGATATAAATCAAAATGAAGGGTGAACTGATAAATGATTTGGAAATTAGGGTCTCGGAAATTTCAATTAAATGTGCAGATAGGATTAAGGACTTGGGTGGGGGTAGTGGGGACTTTCGAATCTGGTGGAATCTTTCCACAAACCAGAATCCGAGTTTGAAAGACAGCAACAATACAATAGAAAGTCGTGCTTGATCATTTATGACTTACAGGAGCTGGAAGGAGAACATTTACTGATGAACGTTGTCAATGTGTTGAACAAACATCTTAAGTGAACTGTACTATGTACTGATCTCATCTCTGCTCACAGACTCAGAGGTCCTCGTGGCACTGTGTCACGTCGTAGTAGACCTGTGATAGCAAAGTTCATTCGCATACCTCAACAGGATTTCATATATGGAAACAAGAAATTGCTAGAGGGAACTGGTCTAGTCATTGTGGAGAATCTGATACCAGTGAGAAACCAATTTTATATTGATTTATGAACAAACGGTATTCGCTGTTGGACTATAATGGGTAATATAAATTTAATTACCCAATCTAATGTGAAACATACAATAAAATCTATTGCTGATATTGCTCGTTTTCGTCGAACAAATAGGCTTTAATAAACAGGTTAATTTTTATATTGCATTTTTTATGTATATGTGTCACATATTTTAATCATCCTTGTTAATTTTGTTTCTGGTTTTCTAGCTATATTTTTTAGGCCAATATTTTTTTTCACCCTCTGCGGTATTTTATTTTTTATCCTTTGTTTTATAAGCTTATATTTAACTATTTATTCAATTTTAGTTTCTCCATCATACAATTATATTTATTTATACTATATTTCGTATGACGAATAGGCTTTGATAAATATATTAATTTTTATATTGCATTTTTGTGTATTTGTATCACATGTTTTACCCAAACTTTTTAATTTTATTTCTGCTTTCTTAGCTATGTGTTTGTTTGTTTTTTAGGCCAAAAGTTCTTTACCCTGTGTGATACTTTATTTTATCCTTTTTATTATAAACTCAAACTTAACTATTTATCCAATTTTAGCTTTTCCCATCATACGACTATAATTATTTATACCATATTTTGAGTGATGAATGGGCGTTGCTAAATATATTAATTTTCATATTGCATTTTTGTGTATGTATATCACATATTTTAACCATTCTTGTTAATTTTGTTTCTAGTTTTCTAATTATGTTTTTAGGCCAAAAATTTTTGTAAAATTAATTTGCAAAATTTGATTGACTTTAATTTTTATGAGATTATCATCATAAATTAATCAAAGAAGGGTAAAACTTAGATTTAATCAGATAATAATTCAACATCATATGCTAGCTCTACACCGTGTGTACTATCTCAACTTGTTTAGTGTAGACTGATCCCTACTGTCAGGGAACAATAAAAATTCAACCAACTAAGCATCATGTGTTAGCTTATATATTCTTCGTCTGAAGTACATGGGACCTAAATTGTCACATGAACAAAGTGGAAGGAAATGTTAGGAAATTCCATATCATTAACCCATACTTTGGTCTTTACATTGTAGCTTTTCGAGCAAAATCAAGCTCCTTTTCCTGAAACATATTACTCCAATGAAATCATAGGAAATGACCCAGCTTTTATGTAGTGATCTAGTTTACAGGAAACAACTTTAAATGAAGATTTTTGTAACACTTTTTTACACAGTGATGATATTTTTTACTTAATAATTTCCGATACCCACATAGAAATAAGCTCGAACTAGAATTGTTTTTTGTTTAGGATAAAAAGAGACGCCATCCTCATCCTGGATTCAAACCAGGATCTCTCCATTTAGCCCGGTGTGTCTTGACCCACTAAATGAATGAGGATAAGAACAACGGCCCTTTTTCTCCATATATAAGCTTGTAAGATAT
>QLNU02015003.1:8748282-8759756 GCA_006491805.2 Dysdera silvatica | reverse complement strand
GTCTACCCACACTTTCAACATTGGTTCTGCAGTGTATTGTAGACATTCTTGTTTTGTTTGTTGCATTTTTGAAGCCAATTCATCAAGCCCATCTTGGTTTTGAATTACATATAGACCATGAATGAGATCAAGAATGCTCAATCACTCTCTATTTACTATACTTCAGAGGTAAATGTAAACAGTCAATGATGTTGCCAACGATCATAAAAACAATGATCATAAACATAAACTGTTCATATTTGGTTGGAAAAGAAGAATAATCATTTCAATGTTTTGTGAAAAATACAGGGCTTCTCTGGTTCATTCATCAAGAATTTAAAATCAAGATCCCATATTTGGGGGTGATTGTGTTTGGGGATTTCCGTAAATTCCAAGAATTTCAACTTGCCTCTTCTTGGATTTCTTTTTAACAAATTACAAAAATTTCGTTTTGTTCCTATAATTTTTTATATTCGTTTGGAAATCATTGTCTTTATCAAAAATGATACGTAATTTTCAGGGAATTTTCTGGTATGTTCAGGAAATCTGATTTCGACTTACAATTAGTCCTGCATAACAAAACAGGGCAATGGATAATTTTAGCACATGTTGCCACTTGTTTTTATGATCTTTGCTGGCAACAGTATCGATTTGGATAATGAGCTGGCGGAGTTTGTGGAACAAACTAGAGATGAGTTAGGGCTCATTTTTTGAGGTCTGAGCCTATCCGGGCCCGAAGACTTTCAATTTGAGCCCAAGCTCTAAGCTTCAAATCCCCAAAGCAGAATGTGCTAAAAAGTGTGACGTACATCGCAGAACAATCGCGGAGGTCAGACAAATATTTTCTGCCTTTCTATTGAGATGGAATTTACATTTTATGGAATTTAAAAATGTATATGATGCATATTTATGCATACATCTCCTGCAGAACATTGTAAAACATTCTCCTTTGGGGCTTCAAATATAACTTTAACCTCTTGACGTATGATTTCAATTTTAAAAAAGTTTGTTAAACTACACTATTTGATTTCTTTTGAATTTTCATGTACACGTATTTCTACAGTCCTCGAAAACGAATCATATAGTTGTATTCCTTGGAGAACTTTGATATGGAAAAGTTAGTTTTCAGCATCAGTTTCATCCGTTTAATGAGCACAGGCCTGCCTGATCCCGAAAACCGTATAAAATATAGAACCAATCTCATCTCTAGTGCAAACAGTTGAATGATGACAACCCAAGTCATGGACATGTTTCTCACTAAAAAGGTTACTATTATTTTTGTTTTTCTTTGGTAGTTTTTAGAAGTGGTGGGGAACGAATTTGAATTGTTTTAGAACTGGGGAGTACACATGGGTTCTTTCTTGGTAAACGGGGGGACATGTCACCCCACGCCTACCCACACTAATGATAGACTAATATAGGTATGACTAAGTCCCTGCCAGTTCTCCCTTATAAAAGGTGGCCACTTTACCAGGTTACACTGTATATTAATTTTCACTTTTTTTTAAAAAAAAAAAGTCTTATGGGTTAACCAGTTTTAACGAGAACCCGTATTTGACTAAAGGTTTGACTGTAATATGAATCATTAGAGAGTTCCTACTAAAAATGCTTTGGTGCTAACTGACTGCTACTTAAGCTTACTTTGCATACCATCTGTTGAGAGTAATTTGCTTATAACATCTTTAGGAGAGTTCATTCCTGTAATACACATTTTAGGCCCACTCTAGAACTCTGTTTTGCCACAAGCATCGTGAAGAAGAAAAAATACATTAGATTCTTTTCATTTACTTCCACACCCATACATCCGCTGTAAGGCTCTAATTTTAACTTCGTTAGATTATTATGCTAAAAAGCCCTTATATTTATTCATTATATATACTGATTCTGCACTTTCTCTTCCATAGGATAGTACGCACACATATTGGTTACATGGAACCTATTTCTTTTGTGCTGTAGTGCAGAAGATTTGTGTGAATCTAAATATTTTATTTGAAGTTCAATGTATTATCTTGTTCGTATGAAGTGAAAATTCGTACTGATGCGAAAGCTTATCAGTGTAAAATATGTTTTAAAAATATCTTTCGGTGATATTGTTCAAGTCAACGTAAGGACATTCCCATTGACGATATGTCTGTCTCGAGTGTGAAATATATAAAAAAAAATTAAGGCGATTTGAAAAAGAAGACGTGGAAACTCAGAGGTGAAAAGTTTTGCCTCTGAAATATATAATAAAAAGTTTTGGTGCTAAGGAGGTTTATGAAAACACATGACAATTTATACTGGTGAGAAACCTTGTAGGTGTGAAATGTATCATGAAAAATTTTCTCAGCAGGGTGATTTAAATGTACATACAAAAAATCATACTGTGGAGAAACCTTTCCAGTGCGAATTGTGTCATAAAATGTTTTCTTTACGAAGCAGTTTGACAAGGCATATGATAATCCATACTGGAGAGAAACCATTCCAATGTGAAATGTGTCATGCAAAATTTACTTGGCAAAGCAATTTGACAAAACATATGAAAATCCATACTGGTGAGAAACCTTTTCAGTGTGAAATGTGTCATATGAATTTTTTTCAGCAAAGCAATCTGACAGAACACATAAGAATTCATACATGTGAAAAACCCTTTGAGTGTGAAATATGTCATAAAAATTTTTCTAGGACAGGAGATTTAAACAGACATAGGAGAACTCATACTGGTGAGAAACCTTTTCAGTGTGAAATATGTCGTAAAAAATATGCTTATAGGAAAGAATTCAATGTGCACCAGAGAACTCATACTGGAGAAAAACCTTTCCAATGTGAAATGTGCCATAAAAAATTTTCTGACCAGAGAGGCTTAAGTGTACACAAGAAAATTCATACTGGAGAAAAACCCTTTGAGTGTGAAATATGTCATAAAAAGTTTTCTGAACAGGGCAACTTGATGAGACACGTGAGTATTCATACTGATGTGAAACCTTTCCAGTGTGAAATATGTCATAAAAAATTTACTCAGCGTGTGCATTTAAATAGACACAAAAAAACTCATGCAAATTAGACACTTTACAATCAGTGTATAATTTAGTATTTCACGATGCAGACAACATTTATGCTAGACTCAGAAATAAGTAATGGAAAGTAAGGTCTCACAGACAACTAGGATTGACAAGATTTTGCCCAACCTAGAAAAACCCGGGTAGGTTTTTCAGCATAATACAGTAGGAGCTCTTTAATCCGGCATGTTTGGGGCCATGGCCATGTCAGATTAGCGATTTTGCCGGATTATCGAACGTTAATATGGTTTTAACGGGAATACCAAAGAAAAATTAATACAGTACAATGATATTTAAAACAAGTTGTAATAAGCTGCAGTGTGGCCAGACAAAATACACATGAGCGTTACTGTTTAGAAAAATCACTGATATCAGATTGCCTCCGTGATTCTGACCTTTTCTTCGAAATATAGTTACAGATTATACACAAGTTTAAGAGTTCTACATAGTTATATTGTTTTTTGGATTTGGTAAATTTTATAAATGTATTTAATGATTCAGAAGCCTGTTTCCACGAGACTTTAGCTTCATCTGCCACGTCTCCTCCTTCATCCGACCTGGGGGTTAAGGTCAATAAATGCCCTAATCCACCCGAAAAAACTGAATGTGAGCAGCTTGATTGGTGTCAGATTATAGAATGTGACAAATGAAAGAATGACGGATTAAAGAGCTTCTACTATACTTTAAAATCAGAAGTGAATAGAAGATTATCTTATTTTTTAAGCGTACTTTCTTATCATTGAATCAAATGTTATGTATCACACTGTGTTAAAAAGAGGCACAAAGTTTATAGGTAAAAGTTTACTCGTTTGAACTCGATATGAAAAAAACTTCGGTTTTATCAATACTGTGTGTGTGACTTGAGTTCACAAAGTATATAAATATAAATTCCTGTATCTGTATTTTAAGTATTCTGATTTACTTTCACGGTTAAAAAGTTACAGTTTAAAAGTTTACAAGCAAAATAACCATATTTAAATGTTATTTTACTACTGCCTTATACATATTGCTTAAAGATTATTTTCTTTTACAAAATATGGATCTATTCAAATAGAAGATATGTAAATTAGAATTTACAAATCACTTACAAAATTTATTTTTATTATTGTACTGTTACATGTTTTTTAATTCACTTGTTTATGTTTATGTTATTTATATTATAGTTATTTGATTATAATAACTTTATAAAATTACTAACATCAAAATAAATCTGATTGTGTGGTTATTGTTATCTATCAGCAATTACAATTCAGTTATTCTTTCTACCAATCTTCTTGAATACTTTTCAATTTAAGAGACATAAACTTCCAGCAATTTTTTTGTCTTTTTAACGTCCAAGTTTATTTCACCATTTCGACCATACCGGTCCAAAAGTTGGGAACATTCGTTCAATAGATGTTAAAGTGATTGACTGCAAGTCTTACAAAAGTCAGTATTTCAAACCTCGCTTTTCTCTGCCTTGTAATATATTATTTTCCACCCTTCCTTGACTTGAATGGACTTTATCACATTCTCAGAAAACATTAATTCTGGATAGCAGTTATTGTCTTGTATTTTTCAAACATCTTCAATGAAGCATAAAAATTATGGATTGAAGTTTTTGTCACAATTCAGCACAAGCTTCTTATTCTTTGGTTTATCTATAGCCTTTTAGAACAGGATCGGTGATATTTTCAAGAAAATGAATAGGGGTTAGTGCCTGTTCTACGTGACATTTTATAACACTTTTGTATGACCAGAGCTTTTTGCTATCAAAAATACCAAGCCATGGTTCTACAGTGTGGGCTAGAATCTAAATTTTTAATATCAACTGCTATCTGTACCTGCAAATTTACACATTCTCTGTACAATTCTTTATCTAAGCATACCAAAACATGTTTTTCAAATTCATTATGTCCAATTGCTGTTTCTACATGGAAATGGATAGGCAGGCTTCTTAGAAATTTCACCTAGTTTCATTTATTAATTGTGGCATGATCTCCCCTTTCTCGATCAGCGTCCTATGTGGACGGTTGTGATTTCTAAAAAATTTCTGAATATCAACAACATGCTTCACCACACTTTGAGGAATAATTTCCTTGGCAAGTAGATTCGCATAATGAGCTGAAAAAGTAAAAAATAATGAAGAGTTATTAAAACAAAATATCGACGCAATATGTTATCTAGGAAAACAAGAGCTACCTTTACATGGTCATGATGAGTAAAAAAATTCAATGAATATAGGCAACCATATCAAACTTATAAATTTAATTTGAGAATGTCTCTGGACTAGATAATCATTTAAATGCATCGAACATGTTTCAAGGAACATACTACAAGGACGACCAAAAAAAGGGGGGAGACATCCGCAGAGGTGCGTTTGTAAAATTACAAAATTTCTATGTAAAACAATTCGACTGTATTCAATTGCAAAATTAATTAAAAGTGCTGTATTTATCACTCGAATTTTCAGACAAGCAAGTGCATGAATTGTTGGCTGTTATGAATGACAATAATCTAAGAAACGCATTTATAAAGGTATAATGAAGAAGCTAGTTGAACTTATCTCAACTGTACCAAATAGTGTACTGCCACAGTAGAAAGTTCGTTTTCTGCAATCAAAAGAATAGAGACTTGTTACCAAGGCACACAAACTCAGTAAAGATTGTGTCTGGTCTTAGTTTACTGATATAGAGGTAGATTTATTGCTGGAGTTCAAGAAAAATAACTCATGGTGATGTGTTAAATCGGTTTTTGTTAACAGACAAGAAAAATTGAACTAATTTATAAATAATAATGTAAATTTGTAATGCTTATTTGCATTGTGTTTGATGAATTTGTATATTCATTTTTCAATTAAAAATTTTTGATTTACATTTTTGTTGTGCCAGTATATTTAAAGTAGTATATTAAAAAAATAATTATGATGATTATCATTACTCTATTGAGTTCTTGCATATTATTATTTTTTTATTCTGTTCAGCACATCTGTATTAAAGTCCACTATATTCCCACTGATATATATATATATATATATATATATATATATATTTATTTTATCTTATTTAATAGGTTTTGTTGATATTGCTTTTACCATTTCCTATTATGTGTAATAGTTTTTTGTTTTATTTACTTCCCTGTCCATTTTGCTATTTTTTCTGATTTTCTTTATTCTTCCCTAATTATTTTTTTCTAAATATATTGATATTTCGATATATCTATATGTACCTTCTATACCTCTTGTCAATGCATTCACTTGCAGCTGGTGTGCAGTATCTGTTGATGTAAATAGCGTATTTGAAACTTTTTAGAAAATTTGATTTAATTCAGTTTTAATCAGTTATGTATATATATATATATGGCCTGCAAAAGGGTTGCTGGTATCTAACTGGAAGGAGACCCACACGCTGAACGTATGTGACGATGTGTGGAACCGGCCAGGCCAGTAACCTAGTGTCCTACCCCGCCTTCAAGTGGTGCAGGCTGAGCTTTCTATTTATGTGGCAAATTAATATTTGCTGCACGGATAGAAAGGCGGAAGGGGAGGGCTAATTCACCAACCCGTCTAGCCAGCGTGGTGAAATTATGGCTAATTCCTCCATTATGTTGACACACCAGAAACCATGGCCCCTAGTCTCCAGGTGCTGGAGTGCTCCTGATCAAGGCAGCGGTCAGTGTGGCATGAAAGCAGGGGGTGCTAAGAATCACTGGAATGGCCCAGGCTGCCGTTTGTTATTGACCTTGGCAACGTATAATGGACGATCCCTTGCTTCTGAAGCAAAACTTCAGGAATTGGAAGAAGAACTTGACAAGATCAAATGGGACATTGTAGGACTCAGTGAAGTTAGAAGAAAAGGTGAAGAGTTGGTGGAACTTAAAAGTGGACATTTGTTTTATTATAGAGGAACGGAAACTGGAAGAACAAGTGGTGTTGGCTTCTTAATCAACAAAAGAATTAAAGACTGTCTTCTGGAAGTTGAAAGTACATCAGATCGAGCAGCGAGGCTCGTTGTTCAACTAACCCAGCGATACCAACTTCAAATAGTACAGGTATATGCACCAACATCAAGCCATACCGACGAAGAGGTTGAAGAATTTTATGAAGAAATCAAAGAGTTACACACCAAAGGGAAACAACATATCAAGCTCATCATGGGGGATTTCAATGCAAGAATTGGACAACAGGAACAAGGAGAGACATCGGTTGGTAAATACGGATATGGGGAAAGGAATGAACGTGGCGATCAACTCATCGAATTTGCAGAAGCTGAAAACCTTAGCATCATGAATTCATTTTTTAAGAAGAAACCGCAAAGAAAATGGACATGGAAACACCCAAATGGGGGAACTAGTGAAATTGACTATATCCTGGCAAACAAGAAATCAATTATTGAAGATTGCAGTGTACTGAACAGATTTAATACTGGAAGTGATCATCGAATGGTGAGATGTAAAGTGCACTTAAATACTAAATTAGAACGACAGAAGCTCATTAGGAAACAAGTAAGTAAGAGGGTGGATTTAAAGAAATTAAAAGAAAATACCGAGGCATTCAAGTTGGAATTAAAAAATCGCTTTTCTGCACTGGAAGGACTTATTGATGAAAGTGATATCTCAGAAGCAAATGAAAACATTGTTAAGACAATAGTTGAAACTGCTGGGGAAATTGGTGGTGTAACCTGTAAAAAGCACAATAGCAAATTATCTGAGAAGACGAAACAGCTCATGAAAAGGCGAAGAGATATGAAGGTGGACAATCGAAATACCAGTTCCAGGATTGAGTACATAGAACTTTGTAAAACTCTGCGCAAAAGCATGAAAGAAGACATAAGAAAATTCAATTGTGAGTTAGTAAGGAAGGCCATTGAAAATAACAAGAGCCTTAGGGTTGTTAAAGGAAGTTTATCTGTTGGGAAGAAACACATCATTGCATTAAAAGGAGAGGATGGCACCGTAACAAGAAATAGGGAAGAAATACTTAGAAGAGTTGAAGAATTCTACAAAAAACTATATGAAAGTAACAGTGGATTAAACGAAGACTCTGAGATAGTCGAAGGAACAGCTCCTAAAATCTTAAAAGAAGAAGTTTCATTTGCAATAAAAAGTATGAAGAAAGGAAGAGCCCCTGGCGATGATGGTATTACATTAGATATCCTAAAAGAAGCTGGAGAATATGTAGAAGACATACTTGCAAAATTCTTTACCAAATGTCTTAACAGCGGTAACATACCAAACCAATGGGATTCTGCAACAGTAATTCTTTTGCATAAAAAAGGTGATAAAGAGGATTTGAAAAATTACCGACCAATTAGCTTGTTACCTGCTATTTATAAAATCTTCACAAAAGTGCTAACACATCGCCTGCAGAAAAAATTAGATGCAGCTCAACCAAGAGAACAAGCTGGATTTCGAAGTGGATTCAGTACAGTGGACCATATTCAAGTATTAAGAGAATTAATTGAAAGAACACATGAATATGAACTTCCATTGTGTGTTGCATTTATTGACTATGAGAAGGCCTTTGACTCTATAAAAACATCAGCAGTCATCAACTCTTTAAGATCAACAGACATTGAGGATGTGTACATTGACATGGTGAAACGTGTGTATAAAAATGCAAGTGCAAAATTTCGGTTACATAAAGATACCAAAACTATCAAACTTGGCAAAGGGGTGAGGCAGGGAGATACCATTTCTCCAAAACTTTTTACTTCTGCTTTACAGATGATTTTTCAGCTGATAAATTGGAATAACAAGGGAATAAAAATAAATGGTGAATATTTAAATCATCTGCGGTTTGCTGATGACATTGTTATTTTTTCAACGGACCCATTAGAACTCCAAGACATGGTACAAGAGCTCTCAACTAGAAGTGAAGAAGTTGGACTCAAGATGAACCTACAAAAAACTAAGATCATGTTCAATAATTTTGTAGAGGAAACAAAAATACAAGTTGACAACACTGAGCTAGAAATTGCTGATTCATATATTTACCTTGGCCAGCTGATTTCAATGGATGGCAACATTATGAAAGAACTCAACAGACGTATTAAACTTGGCTGGAGTGCATTTGGAAGAAACAGTTTTATCCTGAAGGGGAAATTGCCTTTGTGTCTAAAAAGAAAGGTCTTCAACCAGTGTGTATTGCCAGTCCTCTCTTATGGATCAGAGACATGGAGTCTAACAGTTGGAGCAATACGAAAGTTACAGACAACGCAAAGGAGCATGGAGAGGTGCATGCTTGGAATAACTAGGAGAGATCGAAAAAGGAACACTTGGGTGAGAGAGCAAACTAGAGTGGAGGACATCATTGTTAAAGTAAAAGGGCTGAAATGGCGATGGGCTGGGCATATTGCAAGAAGAACTGATCAACGATGGACAACAGAAATTCTGAACTGGATTCCAAGAGACCACCGAAGACCTAGAAAACGTCCTCAAACTAGATGGGTGGATGAAATAAGAAAACAGGTTGGGGTGACGTGGAAGCGAATTGCTCAGGATAGACTTGTGTGGAAAGCATTTGGAGAGACCTTCATCCAGCAGTGGATAGATAATGGTTGAATATGATGATGATGATGATGATATATATATATATATATAAAGAGCCCAATAAACATATCAGCGAATATCTGGATACCCTCAAACAAAAACTGGGTGTATACGCCAGAAGACTCCGAAGATACAAAGACTATACCAACAAAAAACAACAGAACATGCAATTCCAAGCAAACCAGAAGGCCTTCTACAGGAAGCTTCGAGAGACCCCAGCGAACAAAGACAAGTACGAAGCCCCAAAGCCAGCAGAAATAGAGACCTTCTGGAAGACACTATGGTCCAATGAAGTACAGCACAAAAGCGCCCCCTGGATTCAGCAAGAAATGGAGGCTACGAGAGGAATAGAGGAGATGGAGTACACGGGCATCACGATAGAGGAACTCCAGCAGGTAATCCAACGTACGCACAACTGGAAAGCACCCGGTATTGACGGCATACACAACTTCTGGTACAAGAAATTTACCAGCGCCCATGGCCCATTAGCCAAGGAACTTACGGCGATAATTGAAGACCCCAGCAAAATGCCTGAATTCCTCTGCAAGGGAATAACTTACCTCCTACCGAAGGACCAGGATACCAGTAACCCAGCGAAATACCGACCCATTACGTGCCTTAACACCCTGTACAAGATACTCACGGGGTGCATCTCTGAAAAAATAAGCCGGCACAGCGAAAGCAACAACTTAATGACGGAAGAACAAAAGGGATGCCAGAAAGGGACTCTGGGATGTAAAGAGCAGCTTACCATCGACTCAGTTATCCTGGAACAAGCAAGAAAACAAAAGCGAAAACTCAACACCGCATACATAGACTACAAGAAGGCTTTCGACTCTGTTCCGCACTCGTGGCTCCTTGAAATACTCAGCATATACAAAGTGCATCCCTCAATCATCCGATTCCTACAGAGCAGCATGAAACAATGGAGAACCCGGTTACAGCTAAACACGCCAGACAGTAAAATAGAAACGGCCGAGATCCCCATCCGCCGCGGAATCTTTCAAGGAGACGCACTAAGCCCCCAGTGGTTCTGCTTGGCGTTAAACCCCTTGTCAAGGATGCTGAACACAAGTAAATACGGATACATGCTGAAGAAAGACAAGAGAAACCTACATAAAGTCTCCCACCTCATGTACGTAGATGACATCAAGCTATACGCGCCAACAATCACCCAACTCCGACAACTCATCAGTATAACAGAGACATTCTCCAAGGACATAGGAATGGAATTCGGCCTCGATAAGTGCAAAATACAGAAGAATAGCAAAGAAGATTTACCAGGCATCGAACTCGAAGACGGGAGACTACTGAAGACCTTGGACGAGGGCGAAACCTACAAATACCTAGGGATAATGCAAAAACGGCAACAGGAGCACAAGAAAGTCAAAGTCCAGCTCACGCAAGCATTCCAAGAAAGACTTAGAAGCATTGTGAAGACGAAACTGAGCGGGAAGAACACCACGCAAGCAATTAACGCATATGCGGTACCAGTGCTCACCTACTCCTTCGGGATCATCAAATGGTCCAACACTGAACTAGAACAACTCCAGCGGAAAATGAGAACCATCCAGAGAAGAGCCGGACAACTACACCCTGCAACGGCAATTGAACGGCAAACACTACCCCGGGAAGAAGGAGGACGCGGACAAGCGGACCTCAAAGACTTACATGACAAGCAGATCCAGAGCATGAGGCAATACTTCCAGTTGAAGAGTCCCCGATCGCCACTCATCCAAGCCATAATACAAGCAGATGCAAATTACACGCCACTAAACCTGTGTAGTACCGAAGAGCGTGTCCTCGAAACAGCCAACGAACAGAAACTGAGAACTTGGGCCGGAAAACCATTACATGGCAGGCACTACAATGACCTGCAACAACCACACGTTGACAAGAAGGCATCAAATTCTTGGCTGGCCAAAGGCA
>QLNU02015003.1:8714865-8734575 GCA_006491805.2 Dysdera silvatica | reverse complement strand
CACCTTGTTACGCATATGATTATGCTATACATAAACAGTCAATCATGGTCTGATGACTGGAGTTAGCCTTTAATATTGGATTCCTCAATTATTTTAGTATATTCTTTGTTATTATCATTACATGATCACAGAATAACAAAGCTGACAAATTTCGCTATTCCTTGACCCTTTCCAAGGACAGAGTTTCCTGCTTTAAATTATGCCTATCTTGTTGAGACTTATCTAAGCGTACATTTACTTAAAAGTTTGAATCGTCGAAGGGGGAAGATGGACAATATGTTATTCCTGATATCCACTATTACTGTAAGAGCTTTTCATTTTTATTTGTCTTTTAATCTTTGTCTTTTAGGTAAACAACTGTGATGCCAGAAGTGAGGAACGTCATCCTTGTTTTGAAATACGTGCTATCGCGCGAGCATACCAATCACTATCAGCGATTGGCAGCCACTGAGGACTTGCGCAAGACGTCCAGTGACCCTCGTTTCCGAAGGGGCCATCGCTGTCGAAAAGCTATGAGGGCCGCATTGATTCTCAAGAGCATTATCACGCTCCAAGATCTGGACTTGGTGTTGAACAATTTCGAAAGCAGGCCTGAAGCGTATCTGGAACACCGTGGAAGAAAAAATTGCTGCCAGCAGCCAGTTTCAGCTGCAGTGGACGATTGCACGACAGTCATCATGCAGAACGACATCAACCGCGCCAAAGAAAAGCGCCAAAAAAGAGAAAAAGCTTTGAAATATTTATGTCCTGCTTTTTGATGACAATTCCGAACTTTATTTCGATTACCCAAAGGGTAATAATTTTCATCGATATTTCAATACCGTCTGCGTGAGTTGTTCTGCTGTAATATTATAGATGCGGTTTATATAATGAGAATAAATAGAGTTGATGACTACTTTACGTAACGATTGTTTGAATCCTTTTTAATATGTTTAATTATGCGATATTTATATTCTCATTATTATACTTCAATTGGATTATTCTCTAAAATGCTTCATTTTTTTTTTTTTTTTTAAATTGATTAAAGTTTGAGAAAAAGAGAAAATTTGTATTTGGCTTTATAAACCAACAAAAAAGCCCAAAATCAAGCGGTCGTGAGCTAAAAATTAGGAAGGTAACCAATAGCAGTTCATGCGGTTTTCCACATCATAACATCCTAAAAATTAATTATTCAGTATATCAAAAGAATTAATTCAATTTGCAGTAATTCAATACGTTGGAAAAAGAATTCACTGAAGCAGCTCAGGGCATTAAAAAAAAAAAAAAATCAAGTGGGGAGGAGACGCACACACACTTCTCGTTCCCAATTGCGACACGGCTAGGTACTACTTTTATGGTTTTAAAAGCGAGAAAATATGGCCATGCCTCGAAGACCTTGCGGATTCGGTTCTGGAACCTTCAATAAATCGGGTCGCCTAAATGTTTCGATTTTCCTGTGTATATAAAAGCTTTTATACTATGCTCTAGTCTATTAAATGTATAGTAGTATTATGTCCGAAAAAATAATAACATAAACATACGTACGTTAATTAAAAAAATGTTATTTCTAAAATATTTTTTAGACTATCATCCACCACACATAGACTATCATAGATCACTCACAGACACATTATGACCACTTATAGACACACTAGACCTATCATAGACCACTCACAGACACATTATGACCACTTATAGATACACTAGACCTATCATAGACCACTCACAGACACGTTATGACCACTTATAGACACACTAGACCTATCATAGACCACTCACAGACACGTTATGACCACTTATAGACACACTAGACCTATCATAGATCACTCACAGACACATTATGACCACTTATAGACACACTATGACCACTTATAGACACACTATGACCTATCATAGACCACTCACAGACTCATAGACTATCATCCATAACAAGCTCCCTTTTTTTCAAACGAATCCCACCCCCCATACATTCAATGTTACTTTTACATCTATTCCGAGATCATCAGAAACCGTTCTCCCACATTTTGGAGATGAAGAAGAGAGATAATTTCATTTCCTGTTTATCTTCTGATCTAAGTAAAGAACTTTCTGATCGGAGTAAACAACTTAACGGTGACTTTCCCTTTAAAGATTTTATGATTAAAGAAATTCATTTTGAATTAATTTAGAATCGAATTTAGGTTTTAGACATTAGCGTATGCAGAAAGTTCATAAGGGGAGGGGGTTACAGAGCTACAACTCCATATATTTATGTGTATATATACAAATTGCATCGCAATGGAGTCATAAAAAAATTGTCAGTGTAGAAAATTTGATGGGCACTAAAAAATTTGTTCGCATTATCAAGGAAAGATAGGATCGTATTACCAACTTATTCATTTTAACGGGGTCTAGTAATGTAGCAATTCAAAAATTATGGGGGGCGGGGACATCAAGTAGCTTTAAAGATGATCATATAATATGGCCTTAGAGCAAATAATGTTTTGATAGTCAATGGGGAGGGAGGGGCTTGAGTTCAAAACTCCTCCCCTTCTCTATGTCACTAACGAGGATTCAGGAGACAGTACGTGTTAAAAGTAATTCACGTTAGCGAAGTTCAACTGTACATTAAAGACACTGGCGTACGTAAGGGAGGTTGAAGGGGTCATAACCACCCTTGCGATATAATTTTGTATATGGAATTATAGCTCTGCAACCTTCTTTATAAGACTGCAATCCCCCTTATGAACTTCCTCCGTGCGCTTATGATTAAAGGAGTTAGTAGCAAGCCTGTAGCTAGACGACGCTTGTTACGTGGGGGCTTAAAATTCGTATATGTTTTGATGTATTTTATTCATACATTTAATAATACAAAATATATAAGCAGACTAATATATTTAACAGTAACGAATAAATTTTTTAACGCAAATTATTCATTGAAAACTTAGAAATTTTAGCATACCTCCCAACAATTTCCCTTATCCTTATTATGCAATAGATGAAGACACTTATGTAAAAAACATTATGTGCACAAGATCTACCGTAGAAAGCTATTTTGAATACATTTTTAACGTCAAAGAACAATTTCCATTGTCATGTAAAATTTCACACAAAGCAAAAGATTTAAAATAAAATTCTACTGAAATTTATTTCGAGAAATAATTGATCCTTGCCCTTTCGCTTTCAATTTTTCCCTTCATTTTTAAGCTTCCAAAATAGTTTCCACTAATAGGTGGCGCTGCTAGCAATCAACTACAGTAGCGTGAGATGGCAACACTCGGGTTTCTTTCCAGTGGATTTCTGAGGAACAACAACTAGGCTTATTTGAAACGCGCCGGTGCACATTACCAAACTTAACAGGCCACTCTCTACAGAGTTATTATTAACCTCTAAGGTCTATTAAATGCTCATTATAACTTGATCCTTCCGCCCTTTGATTTTGGGCGTGCACTTTATGCAGCAGAATGGGTGATTGAAGATTAACTTTTAAACTTTTCCCCTCCAGCACCCTCTATTCTGGTCCTTTCAACGTCTAAGAACCAAACTATCAGATAATAGTGAAGGGTTAATGGTCGTTCATCGGAACAGGGGCACCTTATTAGGCGATTGATATTACCCCAGTCCATAGCGCACAGCAAGCTTCACAAGTGGTTATCCTCTCGAACACGGACCGTATTCAATATTACTTGAATTCAGTGATTGGACAAGAACTGGTATTTCCAACATTGAATAGCCGCCAAAGGCCATTTCTTGAAAAATAAAAATTGAATTTTTGATTCTTTCAGTCAGAGGAAGAAAGATGTGTATACGTATGGGGTGTGCAAAGAGGCAAATATAATGCATTTCACTTCTGAAAAAATTAATTACTAAATTAATAATTAGCTTTAATGAACGTCTATAATAATTCTCATAAAAGCATATTGATGACAAAAGGATGTTATACAGTAAATTCTTTCATTAACGAGTTTTAAGGGACGGTGGAAAGGCGCCGTTATTCAGAAAAGGATGTTTACCAGGATGTAATTCGGTGAAGCACTTGCCGGACCGCAAAACACCATCGTTAAATTGAAATATTTGTTGATTATAATGATGTTATTGGGAGATATTACGGCATACATGGAAGAGTGAATGTATGCCAAAATTCAAGTGAGGAGGACATCAGGGAAAAGATTAATTCTTTAAAATGGATTCTTCATACGAATTTAATTCTTTTTCAATTCTTAATAGGGTGGGGTGAAAGGGGAAACCGAAATCCCTTAATTCCACGTGAATTACAGGAAGAAGGGATAAAACTGGACAATTTTCCCGATTAAACGAACCGACCTCGATGGTTGTGAGAAATTTCGCAAACATATAGGGAAATATTTTGCCCTTGTGGTTTCCCGTCCGTTTAAATAGGCCGCGAAGCTAGTAAGGTTTTAGTTTTCACACTTGTTAGTCTAGGTTAAAACTGCAACAGTTTTGTTACATCTCGACTATGACTTCTGTTAATGGTTCTAAACCAGAGGAGTTGAGGGTAAGTTCGCCTTTTGCTGTTACGTCTGTTTAGTGCGATTTTTTTGGTATCTGTCTTTATGAAATATTGTCTGTTGATTTCTGAAGTTTAGTTATTTAGAAGATATTTAGCGCGTTTCAAGAGGTTGAGTTTAAGGTTTGCCGTTAGAAAGGTTTATTATTGAAGTAACCCGTTAACTTCAACCGTTTTATCTAAGAATATGTAATGTAATTTGCAGTGCCGGATTTATAAATGGGCACTTCGGGCACTTGTACAGGACGTCAAATTTTTGGGGGGCGCAAAAGGCGGCGGATTTTTTAGTTGCAATTTATTTATTTACCGTAGAATTCTGTCGATCAGCTCTCCCCGAGAAGGCGCCCTCCACCTTTTTTCTAAATCTGAAATTCTGAAAAATTGCGTGGCTCTAATACTTGCCCCAAAGGTGGATGCGGAGTGGGGCGTGCCCCGAGAATGATAAATTTGTATTAAAATGATTATTTTTCAAGTAAAAATAAAACAAAATTCACAGAATTGAAATTTTCAAACTTTGCACTCTCCTAAATTTGTTTTGCATCACCTTGCCTTCCTCTCCCCGATATCCAAATTCGTCGTCAAATAAACTAAATTTGTTATAAAATATAGTATATATCTTATAATAATGCACATAAGGTAATCACCATCTCAACCTTCTCTGTCCTCCAAGGTTTTCGTCACATTTAAAGATTGGGTGGAACAACGAAGTAATTTGTTTCTGCTAATACGGCGTAACTGAAATTCAGTCTGGGGGCTAATTTTCTAAAGAGAACTAAACGCGCCTCAATGCTCCAGCAGAAATTTTCTAGGAAAACTTTTCTAGGATTTGAGGGGAGAATGAATCTTTTACAAGGGTTCGCCCTATTTACGCGCCAATGAAGGCGCTACATGGTGATAATGGAGTATTGTTTATTATTTTACGATTATGTTTTAAAATGACTGGCTTTTCGCGACAATCGTTTGTTATCGTCTTAAAAAGCTTCATGTTGCGTTGTACTCTATCTACGACAATACAATGCATAAACAAGGGGGCAGTGGCGGTTCCAGACTAGGGCCGGAGGAGCCGTGGCCCCCCTAATATAATCGGATTTTATTATTCTGCCTATGTGCATGGTCGCTGCTGCGGCGGTACCGATGCACCTAGGCAGGAATTTGTGCCCCCCCCCACCTCAAATTTTTTTGTCGAGAATTGCCACTGTAAGGGGTTGACACCCCTCCTCTTCTGAGAATAACAAATTTACGGTTACCTGTCCAGACTCGGCAAGCAATTACGCGGAATAGGTCTAAATTGGATTTCAAGTTTTGTGCCCCCAACCCCCCAAAAAAAAATTATCTAAAGTAAAACCCTTGGCACTAATTATCCTGTTACCACGGACTAGGGTTCGATTCTGGACTAAGAAAATAGCTGATGGTTGTTAGGGTCGCGTTTAGGTTTGATCCCCACGTTAGTGAAAAACTTGATTGGCGCTACAGTTCCCTCTGGAGGCCGGGAATCTATTATCAGGATTCCCACAGGTCCTTAAAAATCCTGAACTCCTTATTTTCGGTTTTCATTTTTAAGGGCCCTTAAAAGTACTTAGTTTTCATCAATAGCCCTTAAAACTACTTAGTTTTCATCAATAGCCCTTAAAACTCCTTTTTTTTTTCGTGAAAGAATGCTATTGACGGAAAGATTCGATCATGAGTTTCTACCTTACATGCTGATGTGTAGGTGATTGCATATCCATACGCACACAAAGACATATCACACACAGACAAGTTAAAATAAACTGTAACACATAAAGACAAAAGATTATTGTTTTACGGTAGTCTGTAGGAGTGCTCTCTACAGTCAAGATATAAATGATAATGATGATGACTTTTGTTTTTAACACAAGGAGGTCAAGTTGTGCTTTTTGATAAAAATAAAACAGTGACGTGTTTAAAAACTCAAAGATTTTGTGTTAATTGAATTTATTTAAATAAAACTGTTTAAATTTTTGAATGAGATATTATTTTTTTTTATGATTAAAATATGCATATGTGTGTGTGTGTGTGTGTGTGCAAAAATACATGCACTAGGAGAACAAAATACGTTTATTCATACACCAGGTAGAACAGGGAGGGGACAAGTGACATCCACATGTAAGTTTAAAGGAGGGGCGCAATGTCCTCATGTAGGTGTAAAGGAGGAACGAGAGTAAAAAGTTTGAGAACTACTGACTTAGTTGATAGTGATACAGTGAAGATGCAATTTGGTTTTTAGCGTATCGCAGTTGATCTGTAGAAAAGATCGTTTAGATTCTTATGATAGAAACTCCTTATTTTTTATATTGGAAAAAAAAAAAAAAGTCGGAACTCTGTTATTTCGCGTATTCGCTTAATCCACATTGAGAGTTATCATTTTTTCATTAGCCACCACGTTTTTTGGTATCGTACCATTTGCGTATATCCCAGATGCGTACAGGATGAGAAATTGAACCCATAGTTATAGTTACTGCTGGGGAATATTGGTGAATTAAGAACCAAAGTAACCCCTGGTGGCACCGGTACGGGAGGTGCAATTGTTAATTGAGAACCACTGCCGCACCCTGATCGGAAAGAAGAAAGGAAATATTAAGGGGGACGTGCGAAAATTTCGGTAAATCATTTCGATTACGTCCGATTCTTCTCCCGTCTTTTTGAACTAAAAAAAGGCGTTGGGCTTACTGGCGAGTTAGTGAAATATTGGCGTCTATCTGGATGGATGGAAGGAAGGGGGAGGAAGGGAGGAAAGAAGGAGGGAGGGAGAGAGGGACGGACGAAAGAATGAATGAATGATGGTAGCCTCATTTGAACGTAGTTTTACTAGTATGCAACCCCAGAAAACCGTAAATTCCGCCTGTAAATTCCAGAGCAATATTTGGTTCTCAATTTAAATGTGAATTTTGAAGCCACACCCTTTTGGTTCTCAGTTCACGAACTCCCACCATTTGGCACCAATTTAGCCATCATTTGACGGCACACAAATATATTCATTTATTTGTACGCTGTATTTTTGTATAAATGAAAAATTTTGCAATTACCTTCCGTCACACTTTATTTAGGCTTCGGACTGGCAGCTTATTGCTATTTAAAATTTACATAAATAGTATACAGTATATTATACATTTATAAGGAAAAATTACAAAGTAAATTAAAGAATCGTGTTAAAATTATCGAAAGGAACATAGAATATGTCAGAACTTACTGTAAGTTATACGCACATGAAGCTAAATGTTAGGAAGCACTTTCCGTATTTTTTAAATTTTAATGTTCAAAAAAATATCAAAAACTATTCTGAATCATAATTATGTTATGCAGCAGATTCTTTGCTTAGAGTTTTTTTGAATAGGTATTCAAATAAACACTTGGAATAAAGATACATTTCGCTAAGTAAAACAAGGGCTAAATCGCCAAGCTCTCATTCCTCTTAAAACCGATTTACTTAATTTCCATTGTGCTTTTCTTCCCCGCCTTCATCTTTGTACGCAAGTGGGACAGTTTTTGACTTGTACGCATCTGGGATGTACGCAAATTGGCTATAATCGCCCCCTCCCCAATAAGCAGAGGAGTATATTTTAATGTTTACGAAGAGGTGAGTTTCCTTAGATCTTAGCCCCTAATATTTATTTACCAGTATAAAATTAACTGAATTTAAATTAACATACAATATATATCTGCAAATATCGTCACTTTTACCCATGTACGTTATAAATTTGCCCACTTACTCGTGTATAGCTGCATGCATACTCGTACGCAGATACGGCGTACAGAGACGTAGCTATCGAATAGCAAAAGCCATGCTTCTCTAAGGTTTGACTCAGGTTTGAAGGAGCCTTATGAAGGACAAACGGCACAGCCAGATTTTTCTTATAAATTTCTTGGGGTTTTATTTATTCTTTTTAATTGTTCTCTAAACCTATCTCTATAACTTCCTGAGAAAAAATATGGTCTTCTGGGGGTTAACCTTAAATCCTCCCCATGGCTGTACCAACGCGAAGGACCATATCCAAGGCGGAAAAACCGGCGGTGCGTTATACCAGAGGCCGCCCATTTAGCGTCTTTGTTTTTATCACGAAAGAACTCTCGTTTCCTTAAATTTATTTTTTTCTAAATTTTTGATATGACACTCAAGCTTGCCAGAAAGTGTTCCGAATTTCGTGGTCATGATGAAAAATTTAAAGAAAATCAATACAATGGAAACTTTTATCGAAAGTTCAGTTATTGGCGAAATGTGACAACGTTATGAAGAGAGTTATTGTAATGCCAACAGGTTCAATGAAATATGTAAGTCCACAGATTCAAAATGAACAAATTCATTGTGCTGCTGATAACTTGAAAAACATTTTAATTCACCAGATAAATTCTGCTCGTTGTTTTTCCGTTTTGTTAGACACCACACAAGATATCACTCGGTATACTTACTCAACATACACATATAAAAAGAAACGACGGATCAGTTGCATTTGAAATTAAAGGAAGTTTCTTAGAATTCTTCTCTCATGAGGATCGTTCTATAGAAGCTTTAAAGGAACAAGTAATTGTACTTTTAGCTAATTTCCATATACCAGTTAAAAAATGTGTTGGGCAAGGTTATGAGGGTGCAAATGTTATGAAAGAAACTTTCAATGGTTTACAACAGAAAATTAAATATTTGCCACCAAATTCTAAATATATCCATTGTGCTATTCACAACTGAAATCTGGTCAAGACACCGCGGGCTCAAAGCGGGGACCCTGGTTCGAATACAGGATGAGGAAGGCGTCTCTTTTTCTTCTAAACAAAAATAGCTCTAGATTGAGCTACTAATACGTTGGTGTCAAATTTATTTGTAATAACTGAAGTCTTGTTGTGAAAAATGCAGTTGTAGATTGTAATATAGATGGCGCGTTTTCTGCAACTCTTGATGCCAATTATTAGTTCTTTGGAAACAATACAAAACGATGGGATTTGCTCAAAAAATTTACGGGAGAATCTGATATAATATTGAAAAAATTAACTCGTTGGTCAGGGAAAATATCCTGTTTAATAGTTATCAACATGCGCTTTACAAATAAGATAAAATCCTTAACCTAAATAATTCTTACATAAAATGATGAAATACGCAATAAAGCAGAACAAATTAAAAATTTGTTGTGCTTCATTGGACACAAAACAAACGGAAAATTTGATTTGTTTTTTCATTTGCGCGCTTATGCAGAAACTAAGCCAGGTAAATATAACATCGAAAATTCTGCAAAAAAAAAAAAAAAAAGCATTATAAACCTCGAAGAAGTTCAATCAGTGTTATATCGCGTGATGGAGTATTTGAAATCGAGTAGAAACGATTACCAAGAAGTAAAAGAAGTAGCTAAAAAATATTAGAGCAGTGGAACATTCCGAGAGTCTATGCCTGGAATGCGAACGTGTATTCCTCTTTTTCCTCAAAAAAATTATCTAATTATATAATATACCTATGATCTACAATCACACACAATGTATCTACAATCACAATAATGTATCTATAATCTGCAGTCCCACAATGTATCTGTAATCAATAATCCCATAATGTATTCAATTACCACTCATGTGATATCAAATTAAGAATCACCGATACGTCTTATAACCTTTAAAAGACAGATCGGACAGTGCGATGATGCGGTCGTAACACATTCGCTCATCGTAGAGCCCCTAGAATTATGAGCCAAAGCATCAGCCCTGACTTTATTGTACACTTCCGGTTTCATAACACAACGTTTACCATTGGAAAATTAAGTCCCCTTTCTTCTTCTTATAGGATCTGTTTTAAGTCGAAACTTTCTATGTCTATTCCTCGAGTGATTTAAACAATTCACAACGGCACACCCACCCATTTGACCTTATTTTATTAAAAATTACACACTTGTAAATCACTAAACTTTAACAAAGCAGTGAATGAGATTAGGATGGCATGAAAATGCCTGATGTAGCTTATTGCCGCAGTTTATTTATTTATTTATCATTATTTTTTTTTTACAAAAATAGAACGCTTACTGGCAAACCGCTCATTCTAGTCTGGGGGTTGGTTCTCTTACGTTGTAAATGATTCCTCGAAAAACTGCGTATTCCTTTAAAGCATGATATTTGTTGACCTTGCGCCATAAAACAAGCGTAAAATAACGTCCTTATAAAAAGAAAAGGGTAACTGCTGAATAGAAAAGAAAAAGTTTTGTAAAAATGGTTATCAGCAGGGAAGAAATGCTCCCAAAGGATTGGAGAAAGAAAGAACTTCCACAATAAAAATCGTGCGGTCAATCTGATTTTTATTCATTGCATTTCAATGTGATTCTATGAAATAAAATTCTATTAAATATTATTCTGTTCTCACGCACAGGATTTCAAAATTGGGGTCAGAAAAAAACGGGGTGGTTTTGATAGAAACAGAAAATTTTCTCATGAAAATTATATATTTATTTTGCAATTATAATACTATTGAGAGTGACCTTTGTTGTCTTTGAGCCACAATTGATGCAGAATGTCCCTAGCACTCCTTGCGCCGTAAAATTTAATCAACGAATCCTTGCTTCGCAAAAATCCAACTCACCAATCATATACGATAGAGTGTTAATACTGTACTCCTCTTGTGTACAGTCTTGCTTTAATCAGTGTGATTTTATTTAATATGATTCTGTTCAATGTAATTTATTTAATATTTTATTTGTCATTCTATTCAATATGGTTTTATTTACTGCCACTTTATTCAGTGTGATTTTATCTAATATTCTATTTAATATGGTTTTACATGTCACTTCATTCGATATGATTTTATTCTATGTCATTCTATTTATTGTAATTTTATTTGAATATATATTTTACTCGTAAACATGGACTTCTCAATTAAAAATTCCCCTTCCCTTTCCTTCTTATAGGTATTTTGCCCCCTTCGCGAATTTAAGAAATTTTCATGAGTTGATCTTGCTTTCCTTTGAAGCGTTAATTCTCTCACCTTATTCCTTTTTTTCTAGTACTTTTTTGTAGTCATTATCAAACCATTTAGTTATTTTTTCAGGATTCTTATATTCGATGAGCTCGGATGCCGAAATCTTAATTATGTCCTAAAGTACCATCCATTTTTGGTTCATTTCTCCTTCCTTTAATATATTGTTCTGAGTAATTAATTTTTCATCAATAGCTTCTTGGAATTCATTTCTTACTAAAAGATTATCTTTAAGAGTTTGTACATTAAATACATTTTTTTGGGGTGGGGGGTGGGGGGAGGATTCACAGGTATTTTCAATCCTCTGTTTAGGATTCGAACCATGAAGTGGTCGGAGTCAATATCCGCTCCTCTACATGTCCTGACATCGGAACCAAATCTACTTTCTAGTAGGCATTGATCTATTTCATTTTTAGTGGTATCGTCCGGTGAGGCCAATGTAGATTTGTGGGTGTTTTTATGATCAAAATGGGTCCTACTTATAATCATGTTTTTGCTAGAAGCAAAATCAATGAGCCGTAGCTCATTATTGCTGCTATTGTCATGCAATCTATGACGCCCCAGTGCTGATCTGTTCTTCTTTTCCAAGTTTTGCGTTCATATTCCCTAGAAAGATTTTCATATCGTACTTTGGAATCTTACCGTAGACTTGTTCGAGTGTTGCATAGAATTCTTTTTTAGTTTATTCCTCTGCCGGTGCGTGTACACATATCAAAACAATATTGACAATTTTGAATTTTAAACGTAGAGTACGCAATCTTTCATTGATGGCTTTAAATCCAAGAATAACCTGTTTTATTTTTTGGCAACCATAAATCCGGTACCAACTGTATTGGTTCTTCCTCCACTGAAAAAAATTGTGTCCTCATCTCCAGAATCCATTATGGTTGTACCTCTCTACCTGATTTCCTGTAGGGCTACCAGATATATTTTACATTTCTTTAGTTCACCCTTCAAATTTTCTAGGGCTCCAGCTCGATATAAACTTCGGGCATTCCAAATGGCCATTGATACAAATCCTTTGTAAAGGCAGCCCTTTTTTGTTGCTCATCTGGTTAACGGCTGTTGCCAGTTTTCCAAAAAGGCGTATACAGAAAATTTGAAAAAGTAGAAATTGAGAATTAAAATGAATATATTTTGTTTTATTTCTCAATTCTTCTTTTGCTCGAGCTCGTTTAAAAGGAATAACTTGCTAACGACGACCCACCGGGCATTTGCCCGGTGACTCCTATGGCCAGTCCGACCCTGCTTGCTGTCCTTGCGTCATAAAAATACAGTAAATCTAACGAAAAACTTTATTTTAAAGAAAATTTAAAAGAAAAAATGTGGAATGTAAATTATGAAGTGTAAATGTAATTGAAAACAATTACAGCTGCATTAAAATTAGTACACACGATTCTTTTTCGCTTAAGTTTTCATGAAGAAAATGTAAAGATGTTTTCGGATGATATTTGGCTCATTGATATTTTTATTTTTTTCTCTACGTTTTCGATACAGATTTTCTTTAGAAGACCGAAGAGAAATTTTTAAATACCATCTAAAAGAACGAAACTAAAACTTTATATTTTCCTTCTTTCTCTTCTCTGTACGTTCTGAAAGAACTAGCTTTATTTTGCAAGCCACATTCACCAAATCGGGGACTTGTCAAAGATAAGGAATCGAACCTCAACTGACCCATTTCACCTCTGAAACTGAAGCTGGGGCTACTGGGCAGTGGGTAAACGCCATGCTTCTCTGCCATCAGTTGCATATCTTAATTTCATTCATTTAATTTATGTTTGAATTTCTTCACTTTCGGTCACGAAGAATAATTGTATGGAAATTATGAGCGGTAAGGGAAGTAGCAAACTTAGAAAATTGCCGGGCACAGGCTGTGTAGCCCCCACCCCACTACCGTCACGCCCTTTTTACAAAGAAAAGAATACTGTAGAGAGGGAAATCACGCAAATCACACTCCTAACTTTGTATGTGCGAACATGATTTCTACATAGGCCACTTATGCAAACTAATATTTTAACTAACAAATTCATATATTAACTAACAACTTATTTCTGGATTATCCATTGCCATCCGCCAACATATACTGCCATTAAGAATACTAGCGCACGAAAGGGAGAGGCCTGGGGGGGGGAGGTGCATAAGACCCTCTCACATTGTATATCAATATATATTCTTCTCTTTAACGGCGTATCCAGTGGCGATTTTAGACAAAAAAAAACAAAACAAACTTGGGGGCATAAATTCCTGGCATGCGCACGTGCACATTGGCAATATAATAAAATCCGGTTAAATTTGGGGGCCATGGCTCTGGCCCTAGCCTAGAACCGATACTGGACGCATCACATGATCTTCTGTAAAGCTTATGTTCTTCACATAATTTTTGGAGTGCTACATCACAGCCTAAGCCGTGATTTGTGCGTACCTACTTTAAAACCTGCCTCTGTCAAAGGGAAGAACAAAGTGCCATTACATTAGAAAACGTCTGCCGATATTGCATAATGATTTCTTATTAAATTAAAAAAAATGTTTACATAAGCAATGTTTCTCAACTGAAAATTGCAAGTCATTAGATCCTTATCAATCTCTCTCAGGAAAAGTAAATATATGACGTTCATCCTCACCCTACCCCCAACATTCCCGCCAATATGCTGAAGACGTATCTGCAGCTACAGTGGTAGCCCAAGAAAGAAAAGAGCTTTATCTTTAAACGGCATTTGAAATCAGATAATTTTGTTACTACTTGGAAACCTTTGAAATGCTCCGGGAAACAAAAATTATCGCGAAACATTCATAGAAACAAATCCGCTGCAAAATTTCTCCTCTTTCTGTGTTTCTGGGTGGCAACGGTCCTGAAAAGCTGTTAATATTTTTGCTAATGGGTAAAGACGACTTCAACAACGTGAAAGAAATTTATATGCGGCGCTTATATTTTAATATGACTTTAGCGAGCTGATTTTTGACCTAAGCTTATATTCTATGCATCATGGACACCATCACTGGTTCCATGGACACGATCGACACCAGCGACCCTACTGTCCTGACTTTATCCGTTTTGAGGGACACGACCGGTGGGGAAGATCCCTCGCAATCTGCACCAGGGTCCGACGATGAAAGGTAAGCAATTTTTTTATGTACATTTCTGGACATAATTTCTATTTTTTATGTGTTTAGTAGTGTTTTCGCTTCCCGCTATAATTGGTTACGTAGGCATCCACGCCCTTTTTAACGATTCATATGCGTTACAAAAAATGCTTAGTAAGTGATGCCAGCCATTTTTCCCCCTAGGAAATCGTAACTTCCCTTTCGGTAATTGTCACGTGATACATATTTTTGTATTGGTTGCCAACTTTTTAACATCGATTGTAGGATTCTTTAATTTGCATAACAATTGTTAGAATTGTTTTTCTTGACTTACAATTCTTGTTTTGAAAATAAAGACTTTGTTTACGTTAAACTCTCCTCCACCCCCACCAAATATTTAAAGAGACATTCTCTAAAAACACGCGCATGCTTTTAGAAAACGAAATCGTCCGTATCGCGTACATATGGACTCTTACTTGCATTTTGGAAACGATTTCTGTAGTCTAAATTGGCGCTAGTGCAAATTAGAACCTGACACAGGATGACCATTGCTGTCCTTGCGCCATAAAACTACAACCAATCAAATTAGAATCACTTCGTTCCGAATGTAGTTGCCTATTGGTCCATTGTCAACTTTTGAGGTAAATTGTGTTGATCTTAGAAGAACCCCATCAATGATGTAAGAAAGTGGGCAGCTCTTTGAGTTTAAGACCCCCCCCCCTCCCCATTAGATAGTCAAAAACATTATGGTGTATTTCTCTAGTGTCTTATATTACAAGATCTTTAAATTTATTTAAGCCCTCCCCCCTACATTGGTGTAACTATAGAATTTGGGCCCTAGCACAATCCTTTGTAGAGGGGCCCTACCCCATACCAGGATACCACAATTATTCTATCTAAGGAGCCTCAACTTTCCAAGCTCCCCCCCCCCCACAAAGGGCCCCAATGCAACCATATTGGCATCACTATGCCACTGTCCCCTTCCCCTCATAATTTTTGAATTGCTACTATCCTACTTTTTAACATGTGGATCAAAGTGCTTTGGTTTGTAGTGATGGTTGTGCAAACAAACGTTCAGAAGTCACAGTTATACAGTAAAACCTCCCTATAACGATAAATCCCTCTACAACGATAATTTTTCTCGGTCCGTATAATAGTGTTGTAGAGAGGTTTTACTGTATAATGAACCCTCCCTATAACAATAACTCTTTACAATGATAATTTTTCTCGATACGTATAATGTTGTAGAGAGATTTTACTGTAATTAACATGATTTGAGGTTGAAGTTGAGAATAAATGCACACTAAATGTATCAGATTTGGAATATTTTATCGAAGCTTTAAATGTTTGGAAGGGGATAATTAAATAAAATGCCATAAGGTAAAACAATTAGAATACAACATTAAAAGAATTTAGTATGCTTTTTTTGGCAGAGCTTCCAAATGATACATGTACACAAGTTGTGATGGTAAATTGGAGACTCTCGTTTATTTAGAATTCCAAACACCATTATGCATGTCGTTGCCAAATACAAAAAGTTAAATAATGTAAATAATATACATAAGTTAATATGCATAGGTAGTTAATTATAAAATGTGGCATAGAAATCTGTGCTGTTGCCAATTCTTAAAACTATAATTATAAAAATAATGCTGCCAGGCTATCTCAAGGGCAACAGTCTACAAAGCCCATGATGCAAAGAGCACACTACAGATTTCTGACAGAAGATTCACTTGATTAACAGTAACCTTCAAGTTTTGACATTTTTATTTTCTCCAGTATCAGTGCAGCCCATCATATTTTATCCCCATAATGGGAATCTGGACTCTGGTTAAAGAGGAGAGTGGGATGAGGGGCAGATCAACACATGATATATTATTTCTTACTTAAATTTAAATGTTTGTGATATATAAGTAGGTTAGAAAAGAGGCAATTTTCTTTCGGTAAAAGTTCTCAAACTTTTTCTCCCGCGTACCCTTTCGTTTTGCCCAAGTGTGTGGGCATACCCACTGAGAAGAATAGGACATAAAATGCATGTATGCCATAGAATAGATTATGGTCATCGTTTGGGGAATAAATAACAGACAAGTAGTATTTCTTTATAATTTAGTCAATACATAGTTACGTATTTAATGAGATGGATGAGCTTGGCTCTTTTCAATAAGTAAATCAATTCTGGGAACCGTTTCAGAGAGATATGCGCATGTTATTTTTAATCAACAGTTTTGCACGATATTTGATTTTGATCATATACATCGTTGAAAAATTTTGTTCGCAACAAGTCAATGGGAACATCAAAAGACACTGTGGGCGGAGTGAGGCTAGGGAAACGAATTTAGAAAGCAAATTGCCTCTTTCTATTTTGGAAAATAGACAGAAGGGCTATGAACTTCAAATCATAAAAAGAGGCAAAGTGCTAACTCGCTGGCATACCTCTTAATTTTCTCTTGCTTATCCCACATAGGCATAATCTGGAGGGGACACTCGTCTCCCCCTTTTTGCCTCTTCAATTTGTGCTCTTTTAACCCCTAAGTTATGCCTATGGTACATCTCAGTTTGAAAACCCTTGTCCTAGAGTGTAGATTTAACTTAGTTTAACGGTATTTAAAGTTTTAAAAAGTTTACATTCACGAAGACTTTCACGGCGTCTATTAATATACATCATAGAGCTTTGCGGGTTATTCCGCAACGTCTGTTTATTAAAAACACTTAACGTTTCTCTCCGTGCTATGCGGAACATCCTCAGAAATAATAGCCGGCCCAAGTTTCCCTCTGCAAAATGCAAGACTTTCGCTTGGTTGCTTGGCAGAAAATGAGTGAGTAAAAAATATGAGACGTATTTGTAGTACTATTTCCCTGGCTACCCCCTGATTGGATGATTTCCAGATTATGCGCCTTCTTATTGGTTGTTGGATGAAGGTTGTCTCTCATTGACCCAGAGGGTGGCGAGTTTAGATTGGCTGAATGAGGCAGGAATTCCAAATTGATAGAATACTAACGTAATCGTCTCTATCGAAATTATTAGGACAGTTTTTAATGGCCAAGGTTCCATGTATAAGCGTGTCCACAATGCACTAGTTTTTGCCGTAACCGAGATGTCGTGAAAAAGAATTTGATGTTTATAATCAATGGCGTGTTGAGCGACCGCTGACTTGTTAGGTTGTTGCAAACAAACATGGCGTTCATGTTCCTTAAGTCGAGTACAGATTGAATGACCAATTTGACCTATATAGCTTTTACCACATTGACAAGGAATTTTATATATGCCTGGGTGTTTTTAGGGGATCTCTGGGTTGTTTTGGATTTTTTTAAATATAACGGAGTTTGTTGGTGGAACGAAAGACAGGTCTGATACCCTGTTTGGCCAAAATAAGTCCAATTTTGTCTGTAGTATTTTTAACATAGGGCAAAAAAGCCACAAATTTAAATTCAGTTTTATTGGATACCATTGGTGCCAAGGTAGTAAAAACGGTGCCATTTTGTTTTCTCATGGCCTGATTGATAACGCTTTTAGAGTAGCCGTTCATAAAAAATGTTTTGGATAGGAAAGATAACTCGGACTTCAAAGTTTTTCAGTATCACAAACCTTACAAGCACGATGTACAAGGGTGTTTAAAACGGATTGTTTTTGCTCAGGGTAATGATGGGAGCTAGCATTTAAATATCTATTGGTATGGATTGGCTTATGATACACAGATGTGGTAAGAGACCCATCATCCTTTCTAGTAACAAGAACATCAAGGAAGGGAATTTTATTTTGCATTTCAACCTCCATGGTAAACTGAATCTTGTTGTGTATGCTGCTCAGGGGTTTTAAGAATTCTTGTAATGCTGTTTCACCATGAGGCCACACCACCCATGTGTCATCGACATATCTATGCCATATTTTTGGTTTGTGTTTCGCCGACGCTAAGACCCTATCTTCAAAATATCCCATGCAAAAGTTTGCAACAACTAGGCTAAGTGGGTCACCCATTGCCACACCGTCAGTTTCTTTATAAACGAGTGTTTAGTTAAGCAGTAGAGAATATTTGCCCTGAAAAGGTGAATGCATTTAAAGAAATTGCTCTTGCGCCAAACACAGTTGCCACTAGAATTGACGAATTAGCTTCAGATATAAAAGTGCAACTAAAGCAGAAAATAGCAGGGTTCCTTTATTTTTCACTTGCAATTGACAAGAGTACAGACGTAACAGGTGTTGCCCAGTTAGCTGTTGTTATTTGCTGGGTAGACGAAAACCTTAAAATAACCAAGGAGCTATTCCAGTTAATACAGATGCATGACACTGCAAGAGCTGTTGATATTTTTAACAAAATCAAGATAATGTTTGAGGAGGAAAATTTGTCTTGGTTGAAGTTGGCATGCTTGGTTACAGATGGTGTCCCTGCAATGGCCAGTAATAAAAACGGTGTTGTCGGAAAAGTAAAAGAAAAGTTGATCAGTGAAGGATAGATTATTCCATTTGTACATTTCCACTGTATCATACATCAAGGGATACTGTGTGGCTGTGTTTTAAAAGTAGAAAATAGCATCTGAAGCCTGTGGTGAAATTATTAACTAGATTTGCTCCAAAGGCTTAAATCACAGTTTGTTGCTTTTCTCCAAGATATCGGTTGTGAGCATGGTGATGTTGTGTATTACTCTTATATAAGGTGGCTGAGCTGTGGACGAGTATTAAAACGATTTTAGGATCTGAGACAAGAAATTACGATGTTTCTTGAAAGTAAAAATCAAAACGTCTCAATCTTTTTATGATCCTAAATTGTTACACGAGCTGGCGTTCAGCACAGATATAACTGGCTATTTAAACGAATTAAATATCAAACTACAAGGCCAAATTAAGCTAGTCACTGATGTTATTGATAATGTGAAAGCATTCACGAAAAAATTGCAGTTTTGGGAGGATCAACTTCAAGTGGGAAATCTTGTTCATTTCCCAACTTTGAAATCTGTACTCGAAGAAAACGAGGAAATTGACTTTGCTGCATTTTCTGCGAAAATTGCTATGTTAAAAGAAGACTTTAACAGGCGATTTGAATGCTTCAGAGATATGGAAAATATTTTTAATATATTCAAGTCACCATTTCCATCCTGCAGTGTTGATAAGGTGTCTGAAGAACTTCAACTTGAATTAATAGATGTCCAATGTAATTCTTTAATGAAAGAAAAATTCAGCACCTGCAACCTC
>QLNU02015003.1:8654657-8699193 GCA_006491805.2 Dysdera silvatica | reverse complement strand
TCTGTCACCTCAAAGCAGCGCCGGAACAGGTGCTTAGTGTACAGCTTTTTAAAATTAGAAATCATCTGCTAATCCATGGGCTGCAGGATAGGAGTGGTGTTAGGTGGTAGATAGAGAACCTTTATAAACTTGAACTCTTCGAGGATGTCATCTTCGAGGTTCGGTGGGTGAGCAGGAGCATTGTCGAGGACGAGAAGGGCTTGCATGGGTAGGTTGTTTTCCCGTAGATATTTCTTAACAGAAGGGCCAAAAACCAGGTTTACCCACTGCTCAAAGAACTTCCTAGTGACCCATGCCTTCGGGTTTGCCCTCCACATAACTTGCAGTTTTTCTTTTAAAATCTTATGTGACTTAAAGGCTCTGGGGTTTTCCGAATGGTATACAAGCAGAGGCTTTATCTTGCAGTCGCCACTCGCATTGGCGCACAGTGAGAGAGTTAGTCTATCCTTCATGGGTTTGTGGCCTGGCATTATCTTCTCCTCTGCTGTTATGTAAGTCCTATTCGGCATCTTCTTCCAGAAAAGCCCTGTTTCGTCACAGTTGAAGACTTGCTGGGGGATGTATCCATTGGCTTCTATCAGTTCGAAAAAAGTTTTGAGATAATCCTCAGCTGCCTTCACATCCGAACTTGCTGCCTCACCATGCCTGACAACGGAGTGCATGCCGGTCCTTTTTTCTAAAGTTGTCAAACCAGCCTCGACTGGCTTTAAACGAGTCTTCCGATGCCTCGTCCGTGGAAGTGCGCGGGGTCTGATTCAGCAAATCACCGTAAATCGCTCGTACCTTCTCGCATATGATGCCCTGTGTTAAGGTATCGCCTTTAAGCTGCTTCTCCGTCACCCAAACCATCAGCAGTTTCTCCATCTTTTCATGGAGAGAGCTCCAGAGCTTAGAAATTATTGTAACGCCCTTAGCTGGCGTTATACCCTTTATCGACTCCTTCTGTTTAAGCACAGTGCATATCGCTGAAGTACTACGCCCGTACTGCCTCGCCAAGTCAGCTACTCGCACACCTTGCTCATTTTTTTCTATGATTTCACGCTTTAATTCAATAGACATCATCTTCTTCTGAGCACTGACCTTTCCACTCACTTTCTTCGGACCCATGGTTATAAAAAGAAATGTGATAAAGTATGTAAATGCACAAAAAGCGCAAAGCCCTAGAAAAACTTAGCAAAGATGCTTCGACAGCGAGGTAAACAAGCACACTGGGGAATACGTGGGATAATGCACGAGGCGCAGGCGCAGTAAACTGGTGGGCCGTGTGCAGCGTCGCAGCTGGCCGTTCCTCGTATCTCAAATGTCGCTCGTATTTCAAAACAAAACTTCGCTCGCTCGACAGCTCGTATCTCAAATAACTCGTATGTTAGGGCACTCGTATCTCGAGGTACCACTGTATTAATAGAAGAGACATTTTTATCGCATCATCATGCCAGCTAGTATTGCCAGATCAGATTCAGAGGTTTCACCTCTGAATCTAGAGGTTTTGCATGGGGAAAGGGTAAAAATTACCAAAACAGAGGTATGGCTTGATCAGAAATAAAAATTGAGATTTTTGATTACCACAGAGGTTTTTAGAGGTAAAAAAAATTCTGTGGGGGCTGTTACTGGTAAAAGAAAAAAAATTTAAATGAAAGGACTGAATCCAACTTTGATTCAAACTACAAACAGTTTGGTGTTATATCTGTTAAAATTATTTAATTACCCTGAAGTATTTCGAGGCACGTTGAGTGGTAACAGTAGTAGCGTGTAATTTCGTTGTGTTTTTGTTTCTTAAGGGGACACAGGACCTTTAAATCTTTAAAAAATCGATTTTTTATTTATTAGTTTAAAAAATAATATGGATTTTTGGCAGTGTTTTAAAACAAACCGCATCAAAATTCTTCAATTACTTCTTGCACTATTGTATAAAATAAAAATAACTATTACATGTTACCTTGTTACCAAGTTCCAACTTGAACACTCTTTTTCTCAAAATCACTTTTTCTATATTGCGCAGAGATTATCTTCAGATCTATGCGCACTAGAGTTCTGAAATTTTTAATATGCTTTTATATCATAAATACCTATATTTTAAAGCCAACTGACAAAGTAAAAATATATTTTCAATAATTTAAAAAAATATGATATTTAAAATATGTCGATTTTTTTATATAAAATATATTTATATTTAATATATAAATATTATATATATATATATATATATATATATATATATATATATATATATATATATATATATATATATATATATATATATTTTTATTTTTATACACTTTAATGACTTATTTTTTCCATATTTTCTGGTATTGGGTTAAAGCTGATGCCTTTCTTGGTAATTTGTGTGTGTTTATGTGTGAATGAAATGTTTATGTGTGATAATGGGAACCGTATCATTTACAATGTGAACAGAAGATATATACACATTAATAAGCCTGTGAAATGAGTAAATTCCGCCTTACTTCCCCACCCCTTTCCTTGCAATTATATGCTACACTGTACCGCACCATGATCGTTTTAACACACTAGAAGAATAGGAAGAAGCTTGCTAGGAAGGATGAGACGTCCTTTCCACTTTCCTCACGTGACTAATGAATTACGTTTAACATCACGTCATGTGGAGCCGCTCGAAGAGCAGCCGTTAAACTGGGGACACTGCTGTGTCCATCTTTTATATGGTCCAAAGTTCAGATATGCGCACTATGCTACAAGTTCTCAAACCGCCTAGAAAAACAGCATTTCCGTTACTTGATTCGTTAGGTTAAACCTAAGAGGTTCCTTTACAATATGACGTTTCCCTTAAATGACCAGGTATGTATTTTATTAGAAACCCCATTCTCCAGTTGGAATAACGATGATAAAAAAGATTTTTTAAGTAAGGAAAAGCCCATCTATGCCTATGTTAAACGTAAGTAAAGTTGCAAAAAAAAAAAAAAGGACAAAGTATATAATCGGCATTTTAAGATTTCGTGATATTCGGAGTTTGAATGGCTGTGTGGGAGTTATTATTTAAATAAACTTTTTTGTATGCCATGTTTAATCATTGGTGTTAAATCAAATGTGTGGAATAAGAGTGGTTTCAATGATTTTGGTAACGTTACCCGTGCTCTTCACAAACATGAAGGTTCTTTTGATCGTGTGGATTGTACATTATGTTTTTCAAACTTAAAAAAAAATTTAAGTGGTACCGAGGATGCTTTAAAAGAATACTTTAGGCAATATATATTAAACGCTTCAACGAAAATATGCAGCTTAATGGACGTTTCATTCAATTGCCTTGCAAGAATTAGCATTTCATGGTCATCACGAAGACGTAACCTCCACTAATCGTGGGAATTTTAAAGAATTGTTAGAAAACTGCATTTCGATAAGCCCTGTGGACATTCATGAGCACTTTTGAAAAATCACACCCATGTTTGCCGGCAATTCTAAGACTATTCAGAATGAAATAATTGACTGCATTTCGTAATATATTGAAATAAAATAGAAATAAAATGAAATAAAGTGGAAAAGAAATAAAGGATTGCATTTTTTTCTATACAAGTAGACGATTCCACAGATATTGTCCAAAAATCTCAATGTAGTATCATAATTAGGTACATTGTTTAGGAAACATATTTGGGATTTTATGACGTCAGTTCCAATCGGACTGCCGAAGCATTGTTTAACCTTGTATCAAGATGCCTCGAAAAATTTAACTATAAATCAAAACTTATAGGATTACGTTTTAATGGGGCAAGCGCAATGTCAGGGCACTTAAAATGGTCTTCAGTCCAAAATTAAAGAAGTAGCACCAGAAGCAGTTTTTATTAATTGTTTGGCACATCGTCTGAATTTAGTGCTACAACAAAGCTGCAACAGCATTTCACAGTGTCGCATATTTTTTGCAACTGTAAGCGGCATACCTGCATTTTTTCATCATTCTGCCAAACGAACTCACGTGGTCGATACAGTCGTCGGAAAACGAATTCCTACTTCTGTTATTACGCGATGGACATCAAACTCTAAAATGTTGAGTGTTATAAATAAAGAATGGGATTCTTTAAAAGAAGTATTTACTGAGATTATGAACGATCCAACCTCCGATCAAACTTCGCTTAGGCAGAGTGTCGGCTATTTAAATATATTTAACGACTTTGAATTTTCACTTTTGGTTGTTGTTTTTAACCATATTTTTGGACTTACGGATGTTCTCTTCAATGTACTACAAAATAAGTCATTTGACATTAATTTTTGCATCTCACAAATTAAAAATACGCAAATGGTCTTAAACAGCAAACTAAATGAGGATACGTTCATAGAAATTTTCGAATTAGTGATTTCGAAAACAACAGTTCCAACTGAACACCGTGAGGGACAAAAAAAAAGTGACGCTCACACAAAATAAAGTTCTTGCAAAATATAAAATTCATATTTTATGAAATATTAGATACTATTTCTTTACAAATTACTACACGTTTTCAAGATATGGAAAAGCTTCATTTTATTACATTAATGGATACTTCAAAATTTGTAGAGTATTCCAATAAATTTCTTACAAAAACAATAAATAATTTAAATGTGTACTACCCCAATATATTTACTGACTTCCAAAGATTGAAAAATGAATTAAAACACATATATCTGGATAAGCAGTATAGAGATATGAAATTACAAACATTCATGGAAATTTTAACAGAAAACAGATACATTTTTAAAGAAGCTTATAAACTTTTTTGCTTAATAGTGACTATTCCGTCCACTAGTGTTTCCGTAGAACGGAGTTTTTCTTGCTTAAACAGAATCAAAATCAGTCTACGTAATACGATGTTTGAAGACAGACATAGAAACTTGTTAAAAATTTCAATTGAAAAGGAACTACTAAACGGTAATATATATATATATAGAAGTAGGAAAAGTAAAACGACTTTTTCGAGCTTTCAGCGAGAAGAAGTGATACTGTTACGTGTCAAGCAATATTTACAAAGATTAGTGACTCTCTTATTACCATCTATTATGAAAATTTTACAAAAACCGAAGATATTCATTATATTACTTTTTCTTCTGTTGTAATGTTATATTTTATTATACCACACGGCCTCTCCTGATGGTTGTCCGTTCTCGGAAAACAATAGTTTACAGATACAGTCTTAAATTAGTCTTAAAATATATACACATTTCTACACAGAAAAAGTTAAACAAAAGTTTCAATCAATGACTCGGTTCCTTCTAAAAATTTATATAGAATGTTACCTTTAAGGCAGTAGTCGTCGTATGTCTTGGTTTTCAACATAAGAACTGTAAGATATGAAGAATATTAATAATTGAATATAACATTAGATCTACACAAACACACAATATCACACTTTCTTCTTCTTCCTTGTTTTCCACACATTCACACGCATCTCTTTAATATACTGGCTAAATACTGACTTAGATAACACACTCATGACGGAACTCGACGAGCTTGCAGTTGTCTTTGGAAGAAATGATGTCACCTGATTAATTGTGGCATTACATGGCAGAGTCGGCACAACTATCTTCAATTTATTGGTGACTTCAGGTTTGCAGTTGCTGCGCTATAGGATATCGATATTAACTATTTTTGTTGGTGAAGTTTTCAGTTCTTCGATGGTAGCATCATTATGTAGTCTTCTGACAAACAGATAACGAATGTCCTGTTCGTCCTTTCTTTGGATATCGAATTCGGAAACTCTTTGGAAAATGTTTGTGGCCTTGACTGAAATTTGTTGTTCAGCTTAGGGAATCTTCTTCGCTTCCACTGGAGTACTATATCAGTCTTAGCAGGTATCTTGTCTTTAAGATTATCCTTCAGCATTGGCAATTCGGTCATTCCCTCTTGCTTAACTTCTAACAGTTCTCGTTCAAAAGCAATTCCTTTCAAGGATGATTCACAGGCATCTCCCTTATCATCTTCATTGTCTGATTTATCGTTATCGTCTTTGCTGTCTGGTTCACCTGTTTTGTCTTTACTGTCTGGTTCATCTTTTCGCTTTCATTACCCTCTTGTTCCTCAATGTCATCATTGGCATTTTCTTTATAACTGTCATTATCCTTGTCTTCCTTATCAATGTTATTACCCTTGTCTTCTTTATCAATGTCATCATTGGCATTTTCTTTATAAATGTCATTATCCTTGTCTTCTTTATCAATGTCATTATCCTTGTTTTCTTTATCAATGTCATCAGCTTTGTTTTCATTTTCAACGTATCAGCAATGGGTTGCACTGTTTCATCTATTTGAGGCTTGTTGCATCTATTTAAATTTGTTGGCGTAGTGATACCAGCGTAGATGTTAATGACGTGGCTAGATGGTGCAACGTTCGAAAGAAAAGAAATGATTCTGCGTTCGGTGGCAATTAAACCCACGACTTTTCAGAAGTCCGGTTAGTATTTATCCATTATAGCATTTAGCGATTTTCGGGATACAGCGAGGAAATATAAATTTTATTTGGTATAATAATTAAGCGTAATGTAATTTAATCGATTTTAGTGAACAAGCCTTTTTTGGACCCCGGATTTAACGAGCAATTTAAAAAATAAATAAAATGGGAAATCAAACTTTTTGTAAAAATTCCTTCGTTACATGCAATTGGTTGCATGAGTGCCCATATGAGTACTTCTAGAGGGGACTGAGAAAAATTGAGTACTTCTGGGGTGGGGAAGCTTAGAAAAATTATTACCTCCTTCTCAAAGCTGTCGAGAATTTTAGTGAATGTACAAGATACCAAAACGCTACAAAAATAGTTACCTGAAACACTACCTGACAAAAATACTACCTGAAAAACAAAATTTTAATTGAATTAATTGAGTTGAGTCAAATAAATTTAATTGAGTTAATTAATTTAATTCAGTTACAAAAATACTACCTGACAATTAGTAATGAGCTAAAAAGTACCTTATTTTAAAATGTGACTGTAAAACTTTTGAAAGTAAATGCATAGCAGGTTCGGGCAAATCAAATTTTTAAACGGCTATGGGGTGGGGACTCGAGCTCCCTGTCCCCCCGATATGGGAGCCCATAGTTGGTCGTTATAATCGGCGTTCATTGTAACCGATTTCGAATGCGTTTTTATGGATTTGAGAGAGGAAATTTCTCCAACCCACTTTCCCCTCCCCGTGGATTCGCCACTGCAATTTTATACAAAATCTGTAGCAACCAGGAGCGTATTCAAAATGCTGTAGCAATTCAAGAGTTATGGAAATGGGGGAACAAGTAGCTGTTCAATGAAAACTGTCATGCACTTCGAAGTCAACGAGAAAAATATGCTTTGATATACGATGTGAGGGGATTGAGACAAAACTTAAATCCGCACCCCATAAGTCCCTATTTCCTATTCCGCTGCATACCAGGGGCGCAACAATTAAAAAAAGTGGGTGCTTAAAAAATTACATAACTTAATGTTAAACAGAAAGCCGTGGCCTTGATATACAAGGGGCTTGACCTATCCCTGAGCCTACCCTTTCCTTACGCCACTGGTAGCATCTGGTCCTTTGAGAGAAAAAAAGGGAAAAGTAGAATTGTAATTATCCCTCCCAGTTGTACGTGGGGGAAAAACTCAAACTTAGGGAAAATTGATTCAATGAATGGGGAATTTTTGTTTGCTGATGTTTCCATCACTGTTGTCGTTATATTCAATTGTTAGAATTTGAAATCTGGTGTTTTGCTGTTTGAATTAATTTGAAGTTTCACTTTTCTTTTTGCGAAGCTTACTTCGACGTTAAGCCATGTCCAAGTAATTGATGGATTTGATTCTAATTTATGTTTAGAATTTCACATACAAGCCAACTGTTTACTATATAAAATGAAGTTTCAAGTTTTCAAATGTTTTGTATTGCATATGTTTTATAAGCTTAATTATATTTAAAACCCAGTCGGCCGACTTATAAAGTGCCTTTTTGATGTATTGATCGTGTGCAGTCAATACGAAAACATGGGATTGTTAGCACTAACCATAGTTCCCTCCATTTAGCTGATTTTCTAGATTTGTATGTTTTTTCGGAGTATGCGAGTTCATTGCTTTATTATAAAATGTAAAGCGACCTTATATATATATATGTAATTTATGTATTGTTTTTTAATCACAATATTTTTTTAACATTGTGTCTTTTATGTTTACAATAAGAGGCCAACTGTAAGGCTTACGTTGTTAATTCTCATGTTTATTTATTCGAGTCGAACACTAGTCAGATCAAATCAAAAGCAAATTTTATCTACTTTTTTAGTTTTTTTCATAAGGTTTGTTTGGCTATGTTTGCAAAAAAGGTATCTTAGAGGTTTATGTCCACTGTCATAGGGTGCACTGGGTTTGGATTTATCTGCTAAGTAATATTAGTTGAACGCAAATGTGTCATGTAGTAATTTTAAATGTCTAGCATGGTACCCTTGTATTAAACGACTGACAAATATCTGCCTTTATCTGGCAGTCTCAGCAGTTTGGCCCTGCGGTGGCGCAGTGTGGTAACGCGTTCTCCTATTGCGCGGCTAATCCGGGTTCGACTCCCAGCAGTGCAAAAAGAACGCTTACTCAGAGATCTCATAAAGATCGCACTGCTCACTGTAGTCCGGGGTTTGGTTCCCTAGGCCTTAAGAGGTTCGGATTCCTCGGAAAACAGTAGGTCCCGGCGCAGCATGACCACTGTAGTCTTTGAGCCGTAAAACCAAAAAGAAAGCGAAAGCTCAGCAGTTGGATATCAAAATGGTTAGATAATCAAAAATGTTGTAAGATATTGTTATCCTTTATTATATATACGGAGAAAAATGCGTTTGTTCTTGTCCTCGTTCGTCTAGTAGGTCAAGACACCGCGGGCTCAACGCGGGGACCCTGGTTCGAATCCAGGATGAGGACGGCTCCTCTTTTTCTCCAAATATAAAAAAGCTCTAGTTTGAGCTATATGAACGTGGGTGGCAAAAATTATTGTATAATAATTAAAAATGTTTGACATTCGAAAAAACGAAAAAAAAAGATAAAAATTAAAGTAAAAAGCACTGTAACATTTAATATTACAGCCATCACCAAATTTGAGAAAATTATCGTGCCACTTAAAAATAATTCAGTATGTCGCAGATCACATCTACAAATGAAAAACAACCATTTACTATATTATTCTAGAAAGTAACGTATTGTGCAAACTATTGGCATATGCAGGGGATGGTGATGACCATTACAACAGAATTTTGCATATTTAACATAAGAATATGTGAATTGTAGGTCTGTAACCCTTCCCATTGATCCTACAACCCCCCTTACAAACTTTTTGCATACGCCTATGGTGTAAACGTGATATTACTTGTGTAGGTTTATTACATTACAATTTATATCCATTCTAGGTGCTATAGTCTGCAGGAATTGGCTGCTTTGGACCTTGAGTTGGGAACTCTCTTCCTTCAACATTGCAATCACTGAAATCGCTCCCATTGTTTAAAAAGCACTTTTCTCAATTCTTATTAAATTAAATTAAACTGACATCTGTTCATTTCAAAAATAATAAAATGTTCCAACTCGGGCAGCATGGGCTTTGTCAACCCTACAGTCTTTACTCATTGTTGCCCAGGCGAATCAATTTAATATTTTTATAACATATAAAAATGTGATGTATCTGAGATTGTAATTGATTCTCCTAATGTGTTGTATTATTAATAATGTTTTTTTTTCAATTATCTCAAATTTTTTTTTTATGCAGCATGACTCATAATTGTACTTGCGCCATTGAAGTTGAATCAACTACTTATTTCTTTTTTTTTCTTTAGTTGCAGTTGGGAGGAACATGATACAGAAGAAGGAGAAGAGGAAGAAAATGAAGAAAAAGGAGAAAATGAAAGGTATGTATATTATACAGAGTGACAGCCTTATTGTACATTCCCTGCATAGTGCAATTTCCTGCTTGGAACTTTTTTTTATAAAGTTTTAAATGTGAATTCAATTATTAATTGAATGGAGTGACATTCTTGTCTACTAAATGGGGTTTCCACATGCAATGGTTAGTGGCAACAGTCATATGTGCGTGGGAGTGAATACAGATAGATTCAATTGGCACCAGAATTCACTGTGCCAGTCAAAGAGGTGGGCGGATTGTGAGATTTTTAAAAAGAAAGCATCAGATACACTAATTTATTTTGGAAGAATAAGCATAGTAGCAAGTACAAGTATAATTTAGAAATTTTCATTAAGTGCTCTTTCCTTTTCATGTTGAAATGCTGATGTAGAAAAAATATTTTCATCAAATAATAATATTGCATTGGAGAACAGATGGAACATTGCTGAATATGCCATTATTGATTTATGACATGTAAAAAATGCTGTGAAAAGATTTGGAGTTTTCTTTTTCATTCTAGTTACAGGACCACTACTAGAGTTAAAGTGTTAGTCATGCGGTATATTTTGCTTTTAAGGAAGCTGAAAAGAGAACCACTGAAGAGTGAAAAAGTGAAACGAACATGTGAAGAAACAGGACTGAAGTTCAATGAAGCTAAAAAACAAATCTGAGAAAAAGAAAATATGAATAATGTTTACATATTCATGTAGCAAAGAGAATTAGTAATTAGCAAGCAATTTTGTTTCGTCAATAGTAGACGATAAACTGTTATAAAACAAAGATTTCTCCGGTATGCACATGTCCTAAAAAATTATGGATGAGATAGCACCTAAAATACAAGAACTGACTAAACAGATTTGATGGGGGAAAAATCATTAAATAATGCATAATAATTTTTAAATAATATTGCAGTTATTTTTTTTTAACTACAGAAGGAAGTTGAAGTGAAACCAACTGTACTTAGCAAGTATAGACCACAGGTGAGCCAAATCGTTCATTGAACGAATCGTGGAATAATTTTGCCCATCCATCATAAATGAGCAGACTCATTCATGTCGTCAAACGATTTGGCATACCGCTAGTACAGACGGTGCATGTCCAGGTTTTTCATTTATATTGTTTAATATTTCCGTTATACACATTTGCTACATACATAGCATTTTCAGGGAATTTGAAATCGCCTTTAAAAGCCAGGGAAACAACAAGATTTCTGTAGTAAAACCTTGCTAACTTCTATCTGAATAGCCAAATTTCATGCAAACCTGAAACTATTTTCCACAAAACCAAAGTTCATTTCGAAGTTTTGTTTGCAATTAGTTTGGAAATTTTGTCCGAGAAGTCTGGGAAAAAGTCTGGAATTTGTTTTCACATGGGAACCCTGATTATTTTGTTTAATATTTCCTGTATATATCTTAATATTTCTTTTTACATCGTCTAATGTTTTCTCTCATGTACTCCAGTGGTCAGGAATGCCGTTTTCGGGCCAACCGGTCTGGGTTTCATTCTGGATCAGAATGGTTGTGTATAAATGTATCATGTAGGCCTCATTATGCCATTATGTAGGTCCCGTTATGCCATCAGTCCCATCCCAGCTAACCCATGGCTCAATATTGGGCCTTAAAACATGCCAAGGGAAGAAAAAGCTTTTATACTTTATCTTATATAACTGCCCAGTATTTTTCTTGCATAAATGGCTGCCTAGTATTTTTCTTGCATACATGGCTGTCCAGTATTTTCCCCATATACCACTACGTAATATTTTCTCTTATGTGCGGCTGATCAGTATTTTCTCTTATTTTTACAGTGCAGAGGAACCTGAAGGTGGGGTAAAGCGAAAGAGACTAAGCAAAGACACAAGTCCCGATTCCAAGAAGTGGCGTAAACAAAGGTTTAGTAACAAATGGCTGACCGATGCCAAGTTTAGGGGATGGCTCACAAGCCATCCAGGTGATCCAACGCTAGCATGGTGTATTGCATGCAACAAAAAATTAGTTGCCGGGAAAAGCGAACTTGTTAGACATTCTTTAAGTAGGAAACATGTAGAGTCGACGAGAGTAGTTGACGGTGATGAGAACGGCTTGGATGAGGCTGGAAATGACAAATTATCGAAATCGGCTCAACCAATGCTGTTATGGGTCCTCGGTGACCAAGATGCTACGATAGAGATAAAGGTAAAAACATGATTTTTGAATTTTCTATTCAGATTTTGATTATTTTGGCCAAAGAAGTTCGGATTCTTCATAAAACTGTAGGTTTTGGTGACTTGGGACAGTATGTTTTTAGTTGTCCTCTTACCTTAAAATACAAGTAAATATGTAAGGAGATCTCATGCTTATACCTGCTGATGCGACATTTGCCTTGAAAATTGAACAAACTGTTATTTTACTTTCTTACATTTAGAATTCGGAAAAAAAAAAAAAAAGGTTTGGATGAATTCTGGTTTCGGATATAGCAAGTTGGGTCAAGCTGGAATGAGTTTGCTGTGTGGTGGCATAAAGAGCGCAGCTTTGTTGACTATGTGAAAGAATTAGGTTTGAATTTTGCCGGTATGGAGTGTTCACAGTTTTCTGTAAATTTGTGTTCTAGGATTTGAATCCCTTGATGACAGGTTCAGATCAGAGGTGGGCAAAATTGTTCATTGATTGTCAGTGAATGAATGGTTCTGCCCAGCTCTAAGAGAGGTAAAATTGTCACACTGATTTGGTTAGTGACTGATTTTGCACATATATAGTTCAGATTCCTTGGAAATCTGTAGGTCTTGGGACATCATGATCTTAGCTGCCTTTGCATCGTGAAATGTAAACAGAAGTAAACAACGAGTTGAATGATCTGCTATAAGAATGCCAACCTATTATAACTGAATTCTTACTTTTTTATATTTAAATTCTATGTAATTTGGATGTATTTTTTTTAACTCATTGGATCCATCAGCGATGCTGTGGTAATGTATTTAGCTGCTATGTAAACAAACCATTTTTCAGGCTTGTAAATAAGCCCGGAAATAGTGCGGTGCTAACATGTTTGTCTATCATGCAGTTATCCAAGGTTTGACTCCCAACTACGCCAAAAACGAACGCTTACTAATTGCTCACTGTGGGTCGTGGGTTGGTTCCCTAGGCCTTATGAGGTTCGGATTCCTCGGAAAACTGCAAATCCTGGCCCAGAATGACTTCAACTGTCCTTGTACCATAAAAGACAAAACAAATTTTAATTCGTTAAATATTGCGGTAGAATCATGGCAAAAGAAATTTACTTTGTTAAACAGTATAATAGAGTGAACACATTGGCTGTGACCGGCAGTGAGATGACAAAATCGTATCAAAACTGGTTTGTTGAATTGTAAAAAGTTTTATAACCGGTTTGCCAAGGGCCTGGTTTTGCTCTATTTAATATATAGGGTGGTCCATGAGTTCGTTAACATTTTGAAAATTCATAAAAATTGAAGGAATTGGTATATTTGAATGTAGTTTGAGATAAAATTATTCCCATGAAGCATTTTTTTTTGGTACAGAGACAAAAATAAGTAGTTCAAAATGTTGTCCATAGGGGGCGCTTTGCACATTCAAATGACGGAATTCCTTAGAAAACTACGTTTATTTGTATTTAGGCGAATGTTTGGAAGCATATTACAGCACGAATTGTTCTGTGCATCCTTCAGCATGAGAAATTACATTTTGTAAGCGAGTGAGAACACCGTTAACTGAAACATGTAACATATCCAGATGTATGCAGCCGGTTTCATGGTGGATGGCATCCTTTAGCTCCGCTAAAGACGATGGGTTACTATGGTACACTCGGGACTTAACCCCATAGCCAAAAATTAACTGGTGTCAAGTTCGATGAGCGAGGGTGAAGAAGGCTATTTATGTTTGTGGTAATGACTGATTGTTAAGGTATTATGACCCTGGTTCGAATCCAGGATGGGGAAAGCGTCTCTTTTTCTCCAAAATTAATAAGCTCTAGTTTGAGCTGTAATTAATACGTGGGTGGCAAACAAAAAAAATTATTGCATAATGACTGATTAGTTATTCTGCACCAAATGTGTGTGTCAGGAATCGCTTCATGGAAGATGCAATATAAGGAGATGCCCAGTCTTGTATGGATGTAACTGTGTAACGGAGATTATGTTCCAATAAGCATGGTATCATTTTCTCCTGTAGCATTTCTAAGTAGAGTTTTCTGTTAACTGAGCACATCTTCCAGTCTGCTTTTGCACGGGGCTCTTCAAAGAAAAAAGGACCCACAATAATAGACACAGTGAAACCACACTACACAGTAACACATGGTGAATGTAGTGGTTCTTCAGTGCAAGCATGTGGGTTTTCCTTTATCCAGATTTGACAGTTATTGTTGACTGTCCCATGCAATGAAAATGTTGTGCAGACAGTGTGGATCTCCTGAGATTTTCGTCAAAGCCCATCGTGCAAATTCTTCTCGCTGAATGCTGTCATTTGGTAAGAGCTGAAGTGATTACAACTTATAGGGATACAAGTCTAACAGGTCATGAAGGATATGCAATACCAATGTCTTCGGTATACCGGTTACTTCTGTCACTTCTCGTGCGCTACTTATCGCACTCATAAACTGTTCACTTAGCGAGTCCATTTATTCAAAGCCACAGCTGAGGTATGGCCTCTGATAAACTTGGTGCACCACTATGCAGGTGATCAAACAAACTTCCCGTACCTTCGAAACGTTGCACGAGGGAGGGTAGTCTAGCAATAGTGATTGGATCTGTACCTTCATTTTTTTGTGTGCCCGAAACCTTCGTAAAGCTTCAGTTGGCGATTCCTGACAGAGGTAAAGCAACTTTATCAGTAGTGCTGTATCCATCAACATTATAGTAAAAAACTTACATCTACTAGTAACTGCTAGTAGCAGCAAAATTGAGAAATGAGCTGTTAGTTGTATAACCTGAATTTTATAGGACTCTAATTTGCATACTGATTACGATTTGAATGTGTGAAGTGCCCGTATGGACAAAATTTTGAACTTTTTTTTTTTCCCTTAAAAAAACAAAAAAACCCCACCCCTTCATGAGAATAATTTTATCGCAAACCGTATTAGAATACACCAATTCCTTCAATTTTTATGAATTTTTGAAATGTTTATAAATTTATGAACCACCTGGTATAATGAAATTAAATGGCTTCTACTTCCAAAAATAATTTTAACTGGTGTACAAGAATCAGTGACAACTGGCCCCTATTCACCAGTGGTTTCCGGATACCAGAGTAGTATGTTTACTGATGCCTAGAACCTATAAAAGGATTGAAAATGATCCTTTTATTCATGATTCGCAGTATTGTACAAAATATTGATTAAATTTTTTTTTTTACAGTATCTCTCAGGATTTGGTGGTGACTTGACATCTGAAGACCCTCGTTGTCCAAATGCGCTACCATGGGGACAGGTAAACTTTATTGCCAGACGTATATGTGCTTTCTTTTCTTTTTTTCTTCTTATCTTTCTTTTTTCTTTTCCTTTTTATCCTTTACTTACGTTTACTTAGTACCATTGCCTTGAGAAAATGTTCCCACTTGAGTTTAATTTGTGACCTGGTTTATTACTGGATGTGGTTTTCATTGATGTCAAATTCCAATGCAGCACTACTGTAGTAATTGTTGCCATGAAGACTCCAGCGAAGTTATGTGAATGAGAAGTTGATTTTCCAAAACACAATCACTAAGACAAGAATAAAGAATTTAAATTATGATTTTGTGTAACCCCAAACAGAAAGAATTGGATGATGTGTGCGATATTTATTTATACAATACTATTTGGCCCGTGAGGGCCCAGGTAGGGGTATACAATACACATTTAAGATGTTACAAATTGTCGAATATTATGAACAAATGCATTGATATTAATTGAAGGAACACAATTCTGAGTTAAGCTTATTCCAATTGTCAATCGTTTGAGCAAAAAAAAAAAAAAATAAATTTATGAGTATTGCTGTGTGCGGTAAATAATTATAATTTGAAAGAGTGATCAATACGAGAAGAAATATAGTCGGCAGGTCTCACGTATTGTAAGAAATTACATTTATAGTGATTATAAAGAATTTTTATATAAAAGAGTAAGACGCAGGTGTTTACGGTGAAGGGAAGATGGAATTAGGTTTAAAGAAGCGTTAAGAGACGTTACCGAAACATTAGGAGACCAGTTATTCAATATGAAACGTTCAGTCAGATTTTTAATAGATTCTGAGTGGTTGATATTGAAGTCTGTAAAGGGATCCCAGATTTCGGAAGCATAATTTAATATTGAGAAAATGTAAGTTTTGTAACAATAATCTGATGGATTTAGTGGAATGTTTTAATTGTCCCTGTAGATAAAAAATAATTTTGATTCAGCTTGATTAACAATTCCATCGGAGACCAGAAGTAAATGTTATCCCTAGGTATCTGAAATGTTTCACTTCTTGAATTGTAGTGGATTGGATTTTATAGGAGAAGGATAAAGGGTTAGTTTTCCTATGAATAGATAAAAGAACTGTCTTAGAAGAGTTTAATGGTAAGGACCACTGGGTGCACCATTGAGAAATGAGATTAAGGTTAGATTATAAATGCCAGTGATCATTTAATGAGGATATTTGATTATAAATTATTCAATTATCTTCAAATGGCCTAATCTGAACAGAAATAGGTGAAGCGATGTCATTAATAAAAATCAGACAAAGAAGGGGAGATAAAACTGTACCCTGAGGAGTGCCTGAATATATATCTAGGAACTCCGAATTAGTATTGAGTATGATGGATTTCTCTGCCCAGAAAGATGTAAAGTGCAGTATCGACAATTTTCATAATGATTTTTAATGCCTCTTGTCTTGCCTTGGATCCCTTTTCATGGGCATCCCTTTCTTTAAAGTTCTTTTTTCTTAATTGCTGCTGACACTTTCACCACACTTTCACTTTAACGTCATAGCGTTAATGGTTTTGGCTATACTGTATTCATAATTTGTGTTCTATTCAGGCAGGTATTCAACGCTTTCTGTCTTTTCTACAGATCTGTATTCTGGAGTTCGATTTTCTAATGAAAGTATTTCGGATTTCCTGGAAAACTGGGTTTTCGTTTGGCATGATCTCACCCATTCTTAGTTCTGCGGCGGCGCAGTGTAGTAATGTGTTCGCCTAGTGCGCCGTTAACTCGGGTTCGACTCTCAACAATGCAAAGAACGCTTACTCCGATATCTCATAAAAATCGCACTGCTCACTGTAGTCCGGGGTTTGGTTCCCTAGGCCATAAGAGGTTCGGATTCCTCGGAAAACAGTAGGTCCCGGCGCAGCATGACCATTGTAGTCTTTGAGCCGTAAAACCACAAAACAAACAAACCATTACCTGTTTTTGTGTTATAAAACATAAACAATGCTTTTAATAGTCCTTTACTTCACTTACACCCACTTAGGTATCACTTCAAGCCACTTATCGTCTGCCAAAATTCTTATAAACGTGTACACAATCAAGCCAATGTACACCATTCTTAAGTGTTTACAATCTCATAGCATTAATAAATTGATATATATTTCTGTTCCTGTAGTTGTATTGGTTGCAAAGCTTTTTCTTACTGTCACATCTTCTGAAGTTGGATTTCTTGGTAGAAAATCTAATCATGGCCATGCCAAATTATTTATCTTGTTTCTAGATGATCCACTATGCAGTGCCCTGCAGTGGCACACTCTGGTAACACATTCGCCTAGTGCGCCTTTTATCCGGGTTCGACTCCAAACAGTGCAAAGGACGCTTACCCAGAGATCTCATAAGGATCGCACTGCTCACTGTAGTCCAGGGTTTGGTTCCCTAGGCCTTAAGAGATTCGGATTCCTCGGAAAATTGTAGGTCCAGAGGTTTGGATTCCTCGGAAAACAGTAGGTCCCGGCGCAGCATGACCATTGTAGTCCTTGAGCCGTAAAACCACAAACAAACAAAACCCAATATTCAGCCTTAAGACATTTTTTGAAATATCAATGTTTATGATTTTTTAAAAACTTTTTTGTTTGTATACTCTTTAAGTAATACGTAAGATATTTCTAATATCTTACGTATATGATTTTTTTAAAAAAAATTCTTTGTTTTTAATGCAGCAGAATTTTTTTAGCATGCAGCCTTTTTTTGGTTCCAAATAATTGCAAAATTGTTCTTTTTTTTCCTTCTTTCACTGTCATTTCAGAATAACCCTCAAGTGTGTCCATATAATTTGTATGCCGAGCAACTCTCAGGTTCTGCTTACACTGCTCCAAGAGAAAGGAATCGGAGGACGTAGGTTGCTTTCCCTTGAACTGTGATATTCTTTAGTTTTTTCCTCTTTGTTTTATGCTTATCAGAAATGATCCTTTCAGGTGGTTCTATCGAATTAGGCCTTCTATAGTATGCTTCCCCTTCAAGCGATTGGAGGGCAATCATACTGTGACAGACGACTGGAATGATAACGAACCAAATCCTAATCAAGTTAGTAAAAATTTAATGATATTCTAATTAATACCTTAGAATTTGTTTCTTTCATGTTTCGTTGAAGGGATATACATTTGCATATATTACGAAACTACTTTTTAATAGCAATTTGAAATTTTTTGGGTTTGTGACTGCTTAATACACCATTTGCGATTTGTACAAAAGCCCTTGCTAACTCACCTGAGACTTGACCTCTCCTCACTCATTTTAATTGGTAGTGTATCCTCCCTCTGCCTACATTCCAACTTTGCATTCATTTTTTATGCTCCATTATTGTAGTATTCAAATATAATTTATATGTCTTAATTACTTTTGTTAAGAATTAATTATGTGCTAAGAATAATTGTAGAGAGAGAGAGGATACGAACTATGATTATGGAATTTCACTCAGATTTTCATAACGTTTTTTAATTATGCACATTTGCCGTACTATTATTATTATGACATACATGAGAGAGAGAATTGAATTATATGAGAGAGAGTATTATCATAACTTAATGAAAAATGCTGTTTCTATTGATTATTAAACTGTTTTAGTTGTCATGGGAACCATTTGAGATAGCTGATCAGCAATCAGAAGTGGTTGACTTTGTTGAGGTAAGTTTTTCTACATAACATTTTGTTTTTGACTTAGTAGCTGGAATCGCAGTTGTTAAGCTTAATTTTGATTTGATCTCACAATAAACTTGGTGGTGTTTGATTCAGAAAACAGAACATTATAATGAAATTAATTCTATTTCTTCGCAATTTCATATTTCTGTTTAACGATTTTTTCTGCATAGGGCTTGCGAACTGTGTGCGGTGCAGGCGACCCGAAAGCTCGTAACGGTGTTGCTATTCACATATACACATGTAATATTTCTATGGGCGACAAGTAAATATTTTTTGTCATCCTTTAGTATATTAATTTCATTATAATACATCCGTATTTATTCTTATGGCACATATGTACTTGTATATTATTGAATTCCTTTTTATTGTTTCCTTATAGGTGCATATATAATTCTGATGGCGATTTTCTTTTTGGTAAGTTTCATGTACATAATATGCTTATTGCTTTAATAGTTTTGAAGGCATTTTGAATAGGTTTGTAGCTTCTACAGGATGTCTTCGTAATCTTGATATCATTTGTCGTACGGGGGATTAGAGATAATGTATTTGCCTACCTTACCAAATGTTCCGGTTTGAACCTCTCCGATATTGGTATAGCAGAATCTTACCTGTTCTTGTTTTTAAAACACAAACAATAGTGTCTCATATGATGAATTTATAGCTTTAATAGTGTACTCTTAATATACTTTATTTTTTATTATCATTAGTCTTTTATTTTTCATTATCATTGACCATTTATTTTTCATTGTCCTATGGTAATATAGTGGTAATGTATTTGTGTCTATCATGTACAAAAATTGAGTTTGAATACAAATAGTAGTGAACACTTTCCATTTTTGTGCTAATTCGTAGTTTTGGGTTCGATTCCAGCGGCGACAAGGCTCTAAATTCTTCTGAAAGCTGATCGTTTAACCGAAGTTTATATATGTAGACATGTTTTACATAAACAAAAGCTGTAGCAAAATGCATTTTATAAATCGTTGCATAGTTGGGTTATGTATTTGGTTGTATGTATGTCTGGTTTCTGTGTGTAAGTGTTTAAATAATTAATATATATAATCTGTTTTTTGTAGTTCCTCAACAGGGAAGGCTTAATATCACAACAGAGTTTGGTAAAATGTATGTGGAGCCCAATGAAATTTGCGTCATACAGGTATTGGTATTTCTGTACTACAGCTTCAATGCTTTGATTTCTGCTGTATTGCAGCCTAGGATTGTATTCTACATGTGGGGTGGGGGAAGTTTAGCTGTGTTCAGAGTTCAGTAGTGAAAATTGTGATTAAAAAAAAACATGTGGGCCAGGTGCGTTTTTCAGCGTGATTTTGCTGGCCATATTTTTTAGGATCTTTTTACCACGATTTTTCATAATAATGGTCATTTTTTGTACACTTTTCATGATCAGCCCAACAAACAGCATTTATGGTTAGAAAGTGTACTTTTAATTTAATGTAAGCGCATCTTTCTGATTAGTGCTGAAGTACAATTCGAACCATGAATTCTATCAACTTACAAGTGTTTTCTACAATTAGTTGCTAATTGCACTAAACTTCTACTAATTAGTTAAAACATCTTCTAAAATTAGTTAAAACGTATATCAGTTTGTAATTAGTACAAACTTAAAGTGTAAAAATTGATGTAGCAGTAAGTGGAATGCACTAAAGCAGTGTTTCTCAAAGTGTTGTCCGCGATGGCTTATCAAATGGTCCGTAGGATCATCACCAAATTTCAGGAAAAAAAAAATTGAACTAGAAATTGCCAGCATAGCTAGAATTTAGATTTGAGTGAGATTTAAGGAGTTTCTTATAAATATTACTTCTTATAAACCTTGTTTGGATCCTGTGAGTACACCCATGCTGTCTACATTGCTTATTATTATTTAATTAAATTAAAAATGTAATTTTCATTGTAAATTTGACAAAATAAGATCGTAACTCATTCTCTTTATCAAATAGCATTACTCTAAAAATTATTTTGTTTCAGGTGGGTTTGACAACCAACCCATATTTTTTTAAGAACTTGATCGGAGATTTTAGAGATTTTTTTGCCAAAAGTTAGTGCTTTTTTAAAGTAAAAAACCCAAAAAGCTTAAAAAATTTACCACAAAACGAGCTAAGATTAACTACAAATTATATTTCAAGGGATGAATAAGTCTCTCCTGCCAGAGCTCTTATATACATAATATATCATATATGAGCCTGTCAATAAATTGCATAAATTGAGGGGTATTTTGGTTACGTCTTTCCTTGGGAAGTGGGGGATCAGTATGACGGTGACTAAGTAGGGCTTAATATTATTAGCCATAGCTGATAACCTCAATTTTGGCAATATATTTTTAATGAAGGGGAAGACCCCTTGTGGTCCGCGATAAATAAAGAAAAGCTTAAAATGATCCTTGAGTTATCAAAGTTTGAGAAACACTGCATTAAAGGTTAGTAACAACATTGTGTGACATTTTAGATGTTGATTAGAGTATGTTGACACATTTCTAACAGATGTTGCTGCCCTTCATTAGGAATGAATTAAATTTTAAATGACAATGGAGTGTTTCCATCTCGCTGCACTGTTGCCTGCGTGACAGTAGTGGTACCTATTGGTGACAAATATTTTGAAAAGTGAGAAGTAAGGACAAAATATTGAAAGAGAGGTGGTTATTAGTGAGAAAAGATTAATAAGGCTTTCCACGCATTACTGAAACTAGGAGTAGATTGAAGGTCATTTTTAACAGTCTATTCAACTTTAGAAGAAACCATGGTATAGGAAAATTTGGCACGTCAAACATCAGAGAATGACAATAAATAAAGATTGATCGAATTTATTTATTCTATTTTTAAAATTGAGAATATCAAAACCCAAATGCAGTTTACTACCTGTATAAATTTAAAAAACTGTGGACGGAAGATTCGTATGCTTTCTCGAATCTAGGTGCACGGATGGTTGAACTTTCATTGAATAGTTTCAGATTTAAGCCTAGGGATGCATGGATGGTTGACTGTTCGAAAGTCACTTTAAGCCTAATCTTGAGTGATACCATTCCTCCATCTCTGAATGCAGTTTGATTCTGTACATTAGTGGTTCTCAACCTGTGCTCCACAAAATCTTTCCAAGTGCTCCACATGCTCCAGTTCTGAAAAATTCCTGGATTTCCTGCTGAAGTAGTTAAAAAAAAGCCAGATTTATAAAACATTGCCCCTGGTCGCTGAATCGAAATTTCTTGAGCTAAAGGAAAGTTAAATTCGCGACATTAGCAACATTATACATTTTCACATGACCATGCAAAACATCGAAAATGTCGGCGAAGCCCACAGGTTGCAATGAGCTAAACTATACAAAGGAAAGTTTAGCATGGTGCTATCTAATCTCAACCTTCTCTGTTTTTTATGTTCATGTATTTAAGTAAGTTCTCCATTTCTCTGAAATTCGTAAGAAATATAATATTTCAAATAAAATAAAACGCTGTTTTACATGCCCAAATGATTAAAAATGCCTTCCATTGTTAATACCTCTGTCATTGTGCTTGGTACGTATGTAGGTGAAAATATCTTTATGAGAAAAGAAAAATATAAAAATAAATAAACGAAAGCATATAAGAAAGTATAAGCATAATTGATCTCAAAATATTACATTTAAAGTTCCGGTTTTTAATGATTTTTATTAGGAAAATTAAGTTTAGATTCAAATTTAAGCAACTTAAAATTAGAAAACACATTTGTGCTTTTACTATTATACAGTAAAATATTAATTAACAACTTGAAAAATGTAGTCGGGTAAAAGCAGCCAAAAATGCACGCACATGCCTTTGACACAAGGGAAGTGATAGTGCTCCACAAATAATTTTTCTCTTGAAAAGTGCTCCGTTGAGGCAAAAAAGTTGAGATCCACTTCCGTATGTGAAAATGGTTTGGATTCCTCAGAAAAACTAAGTCCTTGCGCCACATATTCTTAGCTATCCTTGCGTCACTAACAATTCAAACTTATTTTAGAATATAGCCCATCTTTGAATTGTATAAAACCAAAACACACTCATCAAACTGGGAAATGCACTTTATGTGCTCTGAAACAAATTTGTTGGTTTTTGTGATTTCTCCTCAACTACCTTATCTTGTTTCGCCTATGTTTCGTTAATGGATTTGTTTAGTCTATGTGTATCCTGGTTGAGGGAGGGGGGGGGTCAAGCGATTATGACTGCCACTTTCAGACCTAATGTGTTGGATTCAATTCTCAGTATGTCATGGTTTGATGGTTGTATTAGGCCTTCGATCCTATCCCAGGTTACCCTGGGAAATAGAAAATATATAAACACAATTATTATATAATCAAATTATATCAAATTATAAGCATAATTTTGAATGTGTGCTTTAATGCTTTGCTTCTGATTACAGCTTGGTATGAAATTCAATGTGGGTGTTGAAGGCCCAAGTCGAGGATATATTTTGGAGATTTTCAACTCCCATTTTGAGCTGCCGTATTTGGGTCCACTTGGTATGTGGCTTTCACTTTAAACCTCTTGATTTGTATCATTTGTGCTTTTCTTTCAATATTGTCTGCTAATTTGTTGTTTTTCACCCATTTGAATAAATCGAATCAAATCAGTCACCATGATTCGGACAGTAATTTTCTCACAGGAAAAAAATGCAAAATTCGTGGACGGTCATAGGAAAAAACGTGAATTTTGCAGAATTAAAAAAAAAAAATCCCATTAGAAATGTAATACTAATGTTAAATTCATGAAATAGTTGAAAAAAATGCTAAAATTTGCAGAAAACATTGTGGAAATTTGTGCCCCTGTGATAAAATTACTTTCTAACTCTGATATCATTGTATTGTGATAAAATTATTGAGAGTAACTATTGATCAAGCACGTCTGGCTTGATAGAACTCCCCATGAAGACTAATTTGGGTATTTGAGGATTTGAATTGCTATTTAAAAAAAAAACATGGTTGAAGCAGAGTTCCCACATACCTGGAGAACCTGGAATCATCAAGGAATTTGAAATCGTCCTGAGGTTAGGAGAAATAGACTTTTCGGACAAACCTGGAAAAGTCATTGGAAATTTTCTTAACCTCCATTTTGAATAAGTAAATCTCCCACATGTCCGGCGGTGGTGCAGTTGTAATGTGCTTTCTTATTGTGCCGTTATCGTGGGTTCGACTCTCAGCTGTGCCAAAAAAGAATGCTTACTGATTAACTGCTCACCCTAGTCCCGGGGTTTTCTAGGTCTTGACAGTCTGGGGGTCTTCTATGTCTTGACAGTCTGGGGGTCTATTATGTCTTGACAGTCTGGGGGTCTATTATGTCTTGACAGTCTGTGGGTCTCCTAGGTCTTGACAGTTTCCTAGGTCTTGATAGTCTGGGGGTTTCCTAGGACTTGAGAGTTGCAGATTCCTTGGAAAATTGTAGGTCTCTGCACAGCATGACACCTGCTGACCTTGCACAGTAAAACTCAAGCAGATAAATCTCCCATAAACGTGAAACCATCTTCCCCCGCAACCGAAGCGTAATTAAAAGTTCTGCTTGTGATTGGTCAGGGAATTTTGCTGGAAAAGTTAGGGAAATGTTTTCTCCAGTGTGAGTGGGAACTCTATGAAGCTGAGTAGATATTAATTGGGTCTTGGTGGTCTAGTTGTAAACATGCTTGGGTTCCACCCAAGAGGTCTCTGGTGCCACCGCAGCCTTTGATGATGCCTTTTATTTCATTATGACCCGCTAAATATTACGATAGTGGTTTAGTGAGCTCTAGTTTGAACCACAGGACTTCGATGTTGAAACATAAAATTTTTTATTAGTAGCTTCATGTTAACAATCACAACTTTCAAGCTCACAAGGTTGGATTCCATTCCCAGTGAAAGATGATGCCGGAAGTCACGTTTTCACCCTAATTCCGTCTCAGCTAATTCATTGTACAGTTCTTGGTGTAAACATAAGCATTTCTGTTGCAAGTTTATGTCAGCAATAAGAAATGATCATTTTAAATGCAACTTAATGATATTGTTAATTTTTGTTGCGTAATATTTAGGTGCGAATGGATTAGCGAATCCTCGGGACTTTTTAACACCAGTCGCACTTTACGAAGACCGTGATGTAGAAAATTATGTCATTGTTAATAAATTTCATGGAAAATTGTTCTCTTCTCATCAGGTATTTCTTTACAATTACTACAAATTCTTATTTATGATAATTCGACAAGACAGTCGAAACAATTTACAGACCCTGTAAATTTTAAAGTATACTTTTAAAAAATTTAGATATTTTGATTTATGCAGTAATTATTAGTGAAAGTGTCAAATATTTGGAAAAAAAAAAGAAAAGAAAAATAGGGTCTGGCGTAGCATGACCTTTGCTGTCATTGCACCATAGAACCTCAAAACGCCACATGCTCTTCCCCCCATTCACCAAGACTTGTTAGTACATGTAAAGGGGATTTTTTTTAAAATACTGATATTTAAATATATTAAAAGTTTTTTTTATGAGCAAAATTAGTTTCGTGCCATTTACCTATATTTGTCCTCGCTTATTTTTATTTATAAGTGGTATGGAATCAGCTTTAAACTTTATTTATATATCATTGTATTTAATCATTGCCTATTTATTATTGTATGAAGGTCTCTCCAATTGCCTTCCATGCATGATGACTCTCTTAACGTGTTTCCATGTTGCTTTGAGCTGTTTTCTTCTCTTGTCCACCCATCTAACCTGTGGACGTTTCCTTAATCTTTTGGAATCTATGGTTAAGAATCTTGATTTTCCATTATTCATCAGTTTTTTGGCAGCTAATTTATCCATTCTCTGCTTGTGTATAGCAAATGAAGCATAATACAGTCAAACTTCGATATCTCAAATCTCACAAGGACAGAATAGAAATTAATGTGGGTGTCGGAATTATTATATATAATTATTCCCCACGAAAAAACCACAAAAATTTGCCCCATAGGCTTTTTTGTGTTGACCACTATGTGGCATTTGTGTCATCCCTGAGAGGGGTAATATCTTTCACCTTATATATATGTAGAAAACGAGCTTCGTTCCTAGTTCCTCAATTGCCTAGCAGTTAAGGCACTCTGGGCTCAACGTAGAGACCCTAGTTCGAATTTAGGTCCGGGACGATGCCTCTTTTTCTTCTATAAAAAAAGCTATAGTTTGAGATAAAAAACATGGGTGTCAGAATTACCACCTGTGATTGAAATTAAGAGGATGAATTTCTGAGATATTAAGGTACAAGCTTCTTACAAGCAAAATTTTGCATTTTCGTTCTAAGAAATCCACTGCAGCTCCCTCCAATATCAAGAACTACCATGTCTGCTGTTTTATTTACAGTATGAGTGTCTTCAAATTTGACATACCTGTTAAATGTTGAAAAAAAAATTAGGACAAAGGACAAACGCTTTTGAATATCTGTTTTTGTAAATGCCTTGCATTTTTTACCGTTTCGACGAAGAATGACCTTCGTTGTCTTTGAGTCAGAATAATACCAACCAGCCAGCCGTCTTTCATCTTTGTAATTGGAGATAACAAATGTTTCAATAAATATGTTTCGAGATAACTGAGAAATATATTAACAATGCTGTAAGTGCAGAGGAAAAATATTTTTTGAGATAGAAAGCTTCGAGATATTAAGGTTCAGGGGTGATGTGTTCATAAAACTCGGTCCTAAGGACCCACTATGTTTAAAAATGTGGGCCCCAAAGAACAAAACACTTTTTTCCCTTACTAAATAGTGGGTCTCTCGGATGCGTTATTTTTCTAATATTGAGTCCTTTCCTTCTATTCTGTGTATTTTACGTTCTACAGCGTTTCAACGGCACCCCTGAGGGTTGTGTCTACTTGGGTGACAAGGAAAAGGAGGATTAAAGATACACAGCTGTCAAAGTAAAAAAAATTTAAACACATACTGCAAGAAGAAAGACTGATGGATGACCGAAATTCTAAATTGGATCGCAAAAGACCAGCAAAGGCTTAGGAAACTCAGAGATGACGGATAAGATATGAAAATAGGTTGGCGTAACATGGAGTTGAATTGCCAAGAACAGATGTGTGTGAAGGGCACTTGCACTCGTTTGACTGTAGATAGCTAATGATCGAATACGGTAAATGAATTTAATTGATGAAATTATAAGCACATAATTTATTATTTTCTTTCTGCAGAATCATTCGCCATTTGATGTTGTCGCATGGCACGGTAATTACGTGCCATATAAGTACAATCTGTCGAACTTCGTGTCCATTAATACTGTGTCATTTGATCACCCAGTAAGTTGCTGTTTTCTTTTTAAAAACTTGGTTTTCAAAATGAGTTTTGGGAAACTTCTTTAGTTTCTTAAAATTCATGTGCTTCCTAATGGTTATATATGATTTTGTTTTCTTTTGATGTAGGATCCATCCATTTTCACTGTTTTAACATGCCCTTCCGCACAGAAGGGTGCACCCATTGCAGACTTCATCATATTTCCTCCACGGTGGGAGGTGGCTGACGGGACATTCCGACCACCTTACTATCATCGTGAGTAACACACATGTATATTGATAGCGTCGGCCTCACGTCAAATTACCAAATTTCAAAATTCTAGTTCTGAGAAAACCACATTTAAACAGTTATTGCTAGTATGCTTTAACATGTATAAAAGTGCATGTAGGGTTTACTGTCATTTAAACTAACAGAACAGTTTCATGTTTTAGTCAGAACATGGTTGTCCAGTAAACAATCTGAAGAATGTCAGATTTGCATGGTGTCGACACTGTAATGTAATGCAATTTTTGTTGGGGCATATGCTGCTATTTTAAAGCACCCGTTGGGCCCCATGGTGACGTCTGTCACGAGTTCGGCCCAGTTTGCACCGATTTGCACGAAGCAGTTATTGAAATGTTTGTGGAAATAGTATCAAGTAACTTTTATTTTTTGGTTTGTTTGTTTGTGGTTTTATGGCTCAAAGTACTATAATGGCCATGCTGCACCAGGACCACTACTGTTTTCGAGGAATCCAAACCTTTTAAGGCCTAGAGACCAAACCCCGGTTCTGATGAACAGTGCAAGTCTTTATGAACCTTTGAGTAAGTATTTTTTGCACTGTTGGGAGTCGAACCCGGATTAACGGCGTACTAGGCGAACGCATTACCACACTGCGCCACTGAAAGGCAAATTTTTTTTGGTATAGCCCTGAGGTGATTCAATGGTAATGCATTCACCTAGTGTGCCTTTAACCCAAGTTTGACTCCCAATTATGCTAAAATAGAACATTTACCGAAAAACTGTTCACCCTAGTTTGGTTCTCTAGGCCTTGAAAGGTTCGGATCTCTTAGAGAACTATAGGTTCAGATGTGTCATCACCTTTGCTGTCCCTGTGCAGTAAAACAAACTTTTTTTTGGTATGTGTTGAATAGAGTAACAAGACACTCAGAGAACCGTTGTAATTTTTTTTGCAATTCAGCAAATCAGTTGTCACAATTTTGGTAACTCACCACTGTACATATCTACAACATGATTGCCTATCTTGCAGAAAATCTGAGTTTTAATTCGAATCGGTATTGAATTTTAGGCATTTTTCTTACTGATCTGTGGTCTAGGGTTTGATTTCCTTAGTAACAGAGGTTTGAATGCATCGGAAAACTGAGGTACTGGTGCAGTATACTTTTAGTTGCCCTTGGGCCATAAAGAACCATTGCGGCATGATCCTTGTTGTCCTTGCACCACAAAAGTCAAACACACAATACAGCCATAAAACTTAGAGGTATATAATGTATATTCTACAATAACTGTTCTCATAAAGATTGTTTTAAATCTCTCAGAAAATTTAAGTCTCTAAAAATTGATTCTTGAACTATAGAAATGAATGTTACTATTTTTGTGAAGTCAATCTTTTAATTTTATTTGTTTTAGGTAACTGCTTAAGCGAGTTTATGGGTGTTGTGTTCGGTACCTATGAAGGGAAGGTACGTTATATACTTATTTTTTGTAACTTTAATTACACAGGTTTTCATTATCATGGTTTTCTATTGCTATAGTGGCTACCCTTACCCTGATTTACTATAGCCAGTGAAGCATTAGTTACCTTGCTTGTTTACAGTGCAGAAAATCTAGGTTTGAATCCAAGTGGCACTTGCCGCTTTCCTACCACTCCATATTCTAAGGTTTGATCCCTTCGCAAAAGCTGTTTGGGTCCCTGGGGAAATTTTAAGTCCTTGCGCCATAAAACATGAACCTTAATTTATGTGGCTGTATACTTATTTATTGCTGTCCGTTTGGTAGGAACTAGGATTGGAGGCTGGAGGTGCGACTTTGAGAAGTATTATGACCACACACGGGCCAAGTGCAGATTGCTACCATAAAGCTATAACGGAAAAATTAGAACCAGAGAGAGTTGCTGAAAATACTATGGTAAGATTACTTTCAAATTTTCGTTACTGTTTTGGGAATATCTCGACACTCATAAACATTAAATATGACTACACATGTTATCTAATGTGGATTTTGACATTAGGTAGACCGCATTAATCATCAGACATTGCTGTCCTTCATTGAGAATTGATTGGTCTTGCTGTAGTGCAGTGTAAGGGTAATGTGTTCTGCTAGCTTGCCGTTCATCCAGGTTTAATTCCCATTGGCACTAAAAATAGACTGTATGTATGATTACCACCGGGGTTTGGTTCCCTAGGCCTTAAAAGGTTCGGATATCTCAGAAAAATTTATATCTTCTTCTTTGCAGTATCGTTGTGATGATGCATTCATTTGTCGCATCATTAATTCTTGTTCACAACACACACATCCTTTGGAGTTCTAATCTTCCACCGACCACAGGTGTACCACAACCTCCAGGTGGCTGTTACCGGTATGATTGGAAAAATATTTCATGGGCAATGGATGTGACTAAGCTGTCCCACTATTTCAATGCCAGCTGCTTTGTAATCCATCACCATGCTCCTACTGCCCTACAGTTGCATAATGATAACATGCCTGGCTATTACGGGAATTCGTAATCTGAGGTTATCTTAGCTGCCATCGATAGATATATGCAATTCAATTGCTTTAAGCTTGGATGGTGGAGTATTATAGGGTGCATACAGACATGCAACAAAACATTGTAACAGAACATCATCGCGTAACATCCTATGTTACATGATGATGTTACGGGATAAGCATCGCTGCGTATCATCGGTGTGTAACATCACTGCGCCTCATCAGTTCATGACGATATCCAACCTACAATGACAAAACACTATCGTTCGTAAACCGATCTAAATGTACCAGCATGGGGTGCAACGTAACCCTCTAACATTCCTTTGATGTGACGAGGAAAACCTGACACCTTGTGGGACGTGGAAATGTTACGATGTTCTGTTACTGAGTGCGGTCCAGACTTGATACGTGACGGTGTTAAGATACGGTGTGTGAATGTGGCCATATAATGATCACATTTCTTCAATATTGCCAGAGCTGAAGAAAGATTTTTTTGCGGTACAACGTAACCTTAGTCACCCTTTTGCTGGCAGACGCGATTAGACTTCAGGTTCCTCTTCCTAGCATGAAAATATCTGAGGTGTTGATCACACACATTCCCTACTCCGTTTGGGTCATGTTAGTGTTTAATTAATTCCTGTTCTCTCAACTTGTTCGGTACAAAATGACCCTTGCTGCCCTTGCTCTGTGCAAATTGAACCAACCAATCATTTCTATCCTCTGGTGCTTTTTGTTTTATTGTCGCCACCCACGTATTAATTACAGCTCAAACTAGAGCTTATTCGTTTTGGAGAAAAAGAGACGCTTTCCCCATCCTGGATTCGAACCAGGGTCCCTCCGTTTAGCCCGGAGTGTCTTGGACCGCTAGACGAATGAGGACAGGAAACAACGCTCTCTTTCTCCGTATGTAAAGATGTTAAGGTATTATTACCCTCCGCAGGGATAACACAATTGCCAAATATGGTCAACACAAGAAAGCCTCCGGGGCGAGATTTTTGTGAGTTTGAGCTAATTAATACGTGGGTGGCAAAAATTATTGTATAATAAATTCCCCCACGAAAACTCACAAAAATCTCGCCCCGGAGGCTTTCTTGTGTTGACCATATTTGGCAATTGTGTTATCCCTGCGGAGGGTAATAATACCTTAACGTCGTTAGTGTTTTTATGCTATTTTTGTTTTATTGTTTTGTGTTATTTAAATACAGAAAAATACTTTGTGAGAATGCATATTTTCTTCTGTTTTTTCTTCTTCCCCAGGCTTTCATGTTTCAGACTAGCTTCAGCATGAATGTCACAATCTGGGGTGAACAAACAAGTCAGGAAATAGACACTGAATATTATGACTGCTGGGAGGGATTGAAGAAAAGATTTGTTCCAAATAAAGCAATGTAAGTTAAGTTCTCAGGGATCTATAATGTTGCCAGATTGAAAAAAACAAACAAAAAAAAAGTAACGTTAGTACACATATCATTGTGGTATCCATGCAAAGTGCCGCTATCATTGTGGTACTTAAGTAGAGTACTCACGTCATTGTGCTATCCATGCAGAGCATCCATATTTATTGTGGTACCCATGTAGAGTATTCACATTGTAGTACTCATGTAGAATGCTTATATCATTGTGATTCATTAGAGTGTCCATATTGTTTTAATATTCTTGCATAGCACCCATTTTTGTGTGGAACTCGTGTATAGTACCCGTATCATTGTGGTATTCAAATGCAGAGCATCCACATCATTATAGTAGAGTCTTCAGCTTAGATAGCTGTGAATATTTGTGAAATTAATTGTACTCGCAGTAATGCAATTAAACTGATGGTGCTAGTGCACAATATGCACACAGGTCACTAAAATTTTCTGATGATGCCATTTTGGTAGAATTAGTCTTCTGTTCCTTTTTTACATTTCTAAATGTTTTTTCTACTTTTGGGTCAGTCAGTGTCAAGTGATCCAATGGAAAAACTTTACCCCTTGGATTTTTTTTCAAACTTGGCTCATTAGATGTACACCCAGAGATAGTGAAAAATCTAAATTTTCAGATTTTGAACTGCAGTATTTTTTAAGTTATAGGCCTCTTAAATCTGGAAAAAAGCATGATTTTCTTCTTACGCGCCGTTACAAAAACTATTATTACTCGAGCTAGAAATGAGATAGATGGATGAAATAAAAACCATGTTATAGATTATTTTAGAAGCTTTCATATGATATCCAACATGACTAGTTTTGGGCAGTTTGGGATTTCAAGGTAATGACATGAATTCTTTGATCTTGAATTTCTCAAAAAGCGTTATTTTTAAAATTTTTAAAAAAATCACACATAAATTTGCACATATTAGCATCATTTCTGGAAAGTTTCATCTTGGGGCGGGAATGGAGTCATATTTTGGTCATTTAAAAAAAAAACTATGCCAAGGAAAGACCATCTGCATAAATGGAAATTTTTAATTTTAGTCCACACTTATCAATTACTTTGGCAAGAACAACTATTTTTAAAAGTAAGAAACAGTGCTATCATATTATGCTAAAATAGATGAAAAAATTTACCCAGTTGAGGGGGGATGAGGCCAAGGCAGGTGTATCTTAAGAAAATTACATCCTCAAATAAACTTTAACTTGTGAATTTATGAAACATTGTACCTTTTGCTGTAGTTGCCAACTTTATTTCTTCTTTACAAAGGTAGTAAGTGCTGCCAGTGGACATCTGGGTTCCACCAGAATCAGTGTTTTGAAATTTTTCACTGACACTTAGATTTCTTCCTTTAAACTTTTCTATTAGCTGATTAAGCATTTCACAATCTGAATTATTTTCCCCAATATCATGTACATCCTTACTTGTTCTTGTCAATACTTTGTCCGTTAAACATCTTTTTATTTTGCTTATTTTTTTTTATCACAGTGTGATGGTGTATGTAATCTTTCCTTAACGATAGGTGACTCTTCAAAAATGCTAAGAGACTTATTAAGGTAATCTAAACTAACATCTATGTCTTCAAAGTCTTTATCTGCTTGACTAGGGCCTGTCATGTTAATTGCTACTGAACTGTCTTCTGTTTTATTTATTTTTTCAGATTCATTTTTCCCCTACAAATGGCACATATTTTCATATCCTTTTCAAAGATGTCCCATAAATCACACATCCATTTTGCAACAGGCCTTAGATTTTTTTTTTAAATATTTTTGTGCCCTTCCTTGTTAAAAAGGTTACAACAAAAAAGTGGTAATTATAGACCTACTTACATTTTCAGCCATGGTGGAAACTGACAATTACATACAGAGAATAATGATGTAAAAAATTTAATGCGGACTGTGCAGTGTGCATTCACTCTATGAGAGTTAAGGCAAAACTGAATGCTAGCTGTTGAATTGTCACTTTACATGCAACAATTTATAAGTCTTCAACATAAAATATTCAGAACTGCACCTGGGTAATAACTCGGCGTCTCTTGCTTACAAATCATTGCCATCTGTTTATAGTCTTAAAGGAGAATTTCTATGGTTTCTTGAACACTGTTCTTCCACCTCTTTTTACTGGGTGAACTAATTTAAACTATTCTAGCATGGTTGCATATATAGTGGCGTAGGCAGAAAGTTCATAAAGGGGGGGGGAATAAGCTTAATGAGAGGGGTTACAGAGCTATAACTCATATATTCCTATGTTAAATATACAAAATTTTATTGCGATCGGGGGAGTTTCAACACCCAAAACCAACCACTGGCTACACCTCTGATTGTATAATAACACTGTTCTTAACTTATAATAATGATAGTGGTTATTTCCCAACATATTGATAATTGTGGATTAAAATAAAAAATTCCCATTTTTGCAGATGGTTTTCCTTGGAATAACTTTTTTTAAAAAAAAATAAAATCTGTTCCCATTCCTGTCCCAAGATGAAACTTTCCAGAAATGATGCTAAGATAGGCAAGTTTATGTATGATTTTTTCATAATTTTAAAAATAGCACTTTTTGAGAAATTCAAGGTCAAAGAGTTCATGGCACGAACTTGAAATCCCAAGCTACCTAAAACTACTCATGTTGGATATCATATGAAAGCTTATAATCTACAACATTATTTTTATTTCATCTATCTCATTTCTAGCTTGATTAGTAATAGTTTTTGTAACTGCACGTAAACAGAAAATCGTGCTTTTTTCCGGATTTCAGAGGCCTATAATTTAAAAAATACTGCAGTTAAAAATCTAAAAATTTGAATTTTATACTATCTCTGACAGAACATCTAATAAGCCAAATTTGAAAAAAATCCAAGAGGGTGAGGTACAAAAGTGCTAGAATTTTAATTCACTTGACACAGAATGACCCTTTCGTAAAGTGTAAGTGTTCAATAGATTGTGGTGACATGATTATCTGATGTTTTTAGTATGCATGTGTGTGTGTGTGGGGGGGGACCCCCCACAAGGCATGTACTGATTCAGTAAAACTACTTCATCACAAAACAGTCTGGCAAACACCATTCCATCATGGCAGCTGATTGCTGAGACCACTGCCGTCCATTTTTGGTGATGGTTCAGAATTTGGTGCGCACTGTGCATTTCCACCAAATTGATTGTATTCAAATTTTTTTCTTAAAACTATATGCATGGCTTCACCATGTTTGGTGTAGAATGACCTTTGCCATCTTTACACCTAAAACATTCAACAATCAATCAACCAAAAATTTCTCTTTAATGAAATTCCTTACTTAAAAAAGCTTTCTTTCTTTATAGGGCCGAAGATACGTAAAGTCTTCAGCACAATTATTTTTACAAAAATGCCTGATTCAACTCAAAAAGGACGTGCTTTATTGTCATTTTTCAATTTGTAAAATAAGCAAGTTTGTATTTAGGTGTCATTATCGATGTTGTTGCGCGTAAACAGCAATTTAACATTCATATTATTACAATATTCTCGGAGGTTTTAATTAGATAGCTTGTTTATTTTATAAAATTTTAGCAAGCTGGTTTGGTTGAGTTTGAACTGTGTAATGGGAAGCTGTTCAACGTAGAAGCTTCACTATTCAGAGGTCTGTTGAGTCATCATTTAACTCAGTTTCCCTGGGGGTGCAGTGTTGTCGTGGCATCCATGATGCAGACGGAAATCTAAAACTGCACAAATCAAAGAGATGGTACAAAAATAGTACTTTAGATTGTGTGCATTGCCTTACCCTGTTTGCCATAAAAATTCAGCTAACCAAAAATAATACTTGAAAAGTATGGAAATATTCCTAAAACTGTAATACATTTTGGTAATGTTTGCATTGTTTAAAATTTGCCTTGGGAAAGCAATCCTACATTATGCAGATAACGGGAAATGATGAAGTATAAAGTTTATTGTGTGTAATAATATTCTCAACAATTGAAGTATGTTTTGATCACGTTGTGTTGGGAGAGCAATACTGCATTATACCGAGATCGTTAAAGGATAAAATTTAATGTTTATAGTAATGGTCCCTAAATGTTCTCAAATATTGTAATACATTCTGACTGATAGTGACTGTATTATTTGGAATTGCCGTTGGAAAGCTGTACAGATAATATGATACAATTTGTTGTTTACAATAAACTTTGGGTTTGATCTGTATAAAATGTGTATAATATGTTATTTTGAAATTGTAAAGATTTATTTCTTCATTCAATCAATGTTCTTATTTTATAGTGTTTTTTGTCTTCATTGTACGTGAAAAGTTAGTGAAGGTAAAATATATGTTAAGAATATTTATATTTAATATGTTATTGTTAGGGTTGTAATTTTATTGGGGAGAAACAAATTTTGCACTGTGGTTAAGGGTAAATTCCAAAAAATAGGAACAACAATAGCCATAACATTTAAAAATGCAAAACTGCCAGTTTACAAATAGTAACGAAATATCTACTACGTTCGTGGGTGTCCACAAAGGGCTGGATCCATCTCCCCTAGCCATTATTTAAAATTTTTATTTGCTCTATTCTACCATGCATTTATCTTTAAAAATTTTACAGTTACATTTTGAAATAAGGTACTTTTTAGCTTATTGCTAATTATCAAGCAGTATCAATTATTTTTGTAGCATTTTAGTATCTTGTACATTTACTGAAATGTTTGACAACCTTGAAAGAGGTAATGATTTTCCTAAGCTGCCTTCCCAGAACTACTCATATGGGCACCACTGATTACGTTACTAAATACAGTAGAGTCTCCATATAACGAACTTCCATTTAACAAAGTTTTCTATTTAATGAAATTTTCGGCGGAACCTTGACTTTGAATGGCACTAACATGTAAATTTGTCTCCATATTACGAAAAACAATTTCTATATAACGAAGTTCTTTTTATAAAGAATTTGATTTTTTTTTTAATTTACCTTTTACAATTTTTCAGCGGGATGGTTAGCTAGAAGGAATAGTTGAGCATTTTAAGCAAAAAGATGGAGGTGAGGTAGCCTTCTGTATTGTGGATCTACAGCCTGTTGAATTTTCTTGTCCTAAACTGGGAACTCAGTAGTAACTCGGAACTAAACTGGGAACTCTGGGTGTAGTAAAAAGTGTTATTACTGTGCAGGTCTAGCTAAGCCACGAAATTTGCTTCTCGCACATACGTGTTGCATTGTTTGAAAATGAGGTTGAACTTAGTGGAGAGGGGTTGGGGAGCATGCAAGGAACATCTGGAATAAGTTTTTAAGAATTATTTCTCTGTTTCAAATATGTAGTATGAGGATCATACAGGTGCAAGGTAAGCCTGGTCTTTTCTTTTTGTTATTAATATTTACGTACTTGTATACAAAAAATATTTAAATTCGTAAGAAAAGAAGAGTCTACTAAAATTAGTTTTTACTGTCCAAATTTAACCTTTTTCATTTTATCGAAATTAAGTTTCATCATTTATGTTAATTTCTATTTAACGAATTTTCCTTATAACGAAGTTTTTCAGAGGAACGATGGCACTTCGTTAAATAGAAACTCGACTGTATTATGTAATGTAGAATAGGATTGCCCTATATGTAGATGATGTATTCGAAGACAAACCATGGAAAGTCGTGAATTGTGTCTATCAATTATTTACAGATGGACCTCCAATAAAGTTTAATCATTAAATTATTCACAATAAGCCGTTACCACTATACTATATATTATAATACATACTTAATATTATATAATTATGTTTTATAATTATATACTATATATTATAAAATAATAATGTACGTAATATATTTTATTGTGAAAGAAACTCATACTGCCATTTGCCAGCATAACTAGGAAAACTAACAGATAAAAACTCTATCTTCGTACTTCGACACTGAAGGAGGTAAAACTATACAGAAGTTTGAGAAGAGAGTTTCATAAATTTCAGACAGAAACATTTTCATAAAGATCATTTCTCATGTCTTTCGCCTTAGTTTATTATACTAATGTTTTTCTATGGGATAATGGGATTTTAATATTTTAACTTTGCCCTCAATGGATGGTAGGCATTGCTGTATTATATGCATTGGTATATATTCAGTTTCAATACATTTTTCTTCCAAACTTCACCTAAAAGATTTCCCGATGATGGCAGTATTAAAATTACTCTAAACATCTTAACAGAAGTTTGGCAATAATAGGAAAAAACCTAAAATATATGAAATTCTTAAAAACAAAAAAAAAATCCTAAAATTTATGGAAATTTTCAAAAATTCTAAAATTAGTATCGTAATAGAATTACCGCTCTACTTATGATGATGAGTGCATACCTTCAACCTTTTATGCATTTTCTGTAAAATTTATGGATTTTGAAATTTTGGTTTTAAGACTTCACGAATATCTCTCTAAATAATTTTATTGATTTTTTTTTAAAATCTACTTTTCAATCTGCAATTCATATGAAAATGAATTCAAAACATGATAATAATTTAAAGGTTTAGATTCCTTGGGAACATGTAAATTTCTTGTCCTACATCCTTTTATCATGTCATTAACCCATATTTGATTACGAATGGTATCATAGAATGCATGCTGTTTTTTGTCCACCATAGGGCAGGGTTTAGGTTCATTGTAAACTATAGGTCCCATTGCGTCATGACCTTTGCTGTAAAAATATATGTTGTAAGACAGAAGATAACATATAAGATTATAGCCAGTAATAGATACCCATTGTGCAGTTGACCCCGGCTGTAATGATGAACCTTATATATTTTTAGAGCAAGGAGCCATATTGTCAGGTTGAAAGCTCGCCCCTTAATTAGTTATTCTGATTGCATCGCATTATGGTTTTTTTTATTTGCTTATTCCCTCTTGTTTCTATTTAAATTGTCGATACTGACAGTAAATATTTTGGAGGACCAAATTGTTTGCATATGAAAAAAACCCTTAATTATGTAAGAAATTCAAATTTTTTAAAACAGGTTTCCAAGTTCCAGGGAATGGAAATTACGTTTTGAGTTTTCTTGCCCAACTTCATAATGAAAGCATAGTTTAGTTGTATATTTAGCAAAATCGTTTTATTTATTTTTGTATGAGGTATGATGTGTAAATAGAGTTTAAGAAAATTTTGGTGCTCATGTTTTGTGGCACGAACTAAAGCACTTTAATCCATGTATTACAAATTATGATAATATCATAATTATAGTATTTATTTATGATTATTAATTTTCATAGGGAGGAAACTCCACTTTAAGGATGTGTGAAATCTAAACTTGCACGTAAATAGAGTTTTAAGTGATTGCTCATAATTTTGTAAAATTGTGCTGACATTGCGTTGCCATTTCACTAATGTTAAGTTTTGGAATGTGACGGTATGCCAGTAAGCCAGATTAATAAGTAATAATATACTTATACATAACATAAGCTTCCTTATGGCAATATTATGGTGGTGTCTGTATATCTTTGAAGAAAACACTGGTTTAAACTTATTGTTAATATAAGGTACTAATTTGCTTATATGGGATGATTCGAAACTGTACAAATGTTGATGGGAGGTAGGCAATACAACGAACTTTTTCGTTGAGGAGTGTATATATAAAGAGCATCACCTTTTGGGTCTCTGTATTGTAGATGGCAAGATGCTTCATTTCCAGCCAGAAATGATACTCTTTTTTTTTTCTTTATGACCTACCATATCTTAAGATTGTAGGTCATGTACATAGCTTTAGTTTGAACACAAAACTTGAGTTGCTGAAATATTGCATCTCATTTACCCTTACCCCACTATGAAAAATTATAAAGACACTTCTCCAAGGGCCTTGTGTGTTTATCACTGGTAATTGTGTTATCCCTTAGAAGAGTAACAATATGAAAAAAAAATGAATGTATTCCCTCAGATGTGATCTTCAGTTGCACAACAACAGGGTTTCCACACAAAACAGAATTACCAGGGAATCTGCAATCGTCATTAAAAGTCAGGGGAAAACCTTCCTAAACCATTCTGAATAGCTAAAGGTCACGCAAACATGAGGTTATTTTACCCAAAACTGAAGTTCAATTCAAAGTTTTGTTTTCGACCAGTCAGGGAATTTTATCCGAGAAGGCATCGAAAAAAATATGGAAAAGTCAGGATTTTTTTTTTCTCCAGGGCGAGTGGGAGCCCTGACAACCAGTTGCATGATGGTCTTCACAAGTGAAGCCTCTTTCACACATGAGAGGGGTGCTAAATGTTCACAATATTTAGATTTGGGTGCACAATAATCCACACACTGCATGAACATATCATGCAACTGAAAAATGTGTTTGCATATACACATTCATTAACACTTTACCTACCGCTTGCAACTGAAATGTATACATCGAAAAGACTGAACGATTCGAGTGCAGATTATATGAGTTCTTCACAAATAACAGCGATACTTCGCAAAAAGGCATTTGTGCCAATTAATAGGTTTCCGGGCAGCAAAAGCTGGCAATCGAAAGACCAATTAATAGGCTACTGGTTGTTAAGTGTCAGTGAAAAATAGCCCATTAATGGGCTTCTGATAGGTAAAATGCTAAATAAGAAGGTTTGTTTCAACATCCCCTATCTTTTATTAAAGTTCGTTACAGAGAGAGTTTCGAATAACCCTGTGTATAGAATTATAATGAGAGGAATTGTTTATATAAGGCTAAATTTCTGATACATTCCTGTATGTTCAATAAAACTTTCCTTAACGACCACCTCCCATAACAACAATTTTTTGTGGAAACGGATTTTCTCTCTCTCTCTCCCATAGGTCCAATGCTAAATTTACCCCCATTCAGAGACTACCTCTCTGAGTGACCACTTTTTCACGAAACCGATGGTGGTCATCTTAGAGAGGTTTTGATGTAAATGAATTAATAAGCTAATGTTAATTTGCATAACAGGCACATTTAATTAGCTTTCTTGTTTGTGTAAACAGCAGATTTCAAAATCTTTATTCACATGCAAAGGATCGATTTTATAAACTGACTTGTTTTTATGCAAAGGACTGCTTTAATAAACTGACTTGTTTTCGTGCAAAGGTTTATTTGAGTAAGTTGACTAAGTTTATGCAAAGGGCAAATCAATATGCTAACTTGTGTTCATGCAAAGGTCTGTTTGAATAAGTTAACTTGTGTTCATTCAAAGGTCTGTTTGAATAAGTTAACTTATGTTTATGCAAAAAGCTAATTGAATAAACCAACCTGTGTTCATGCAAAAGGGACTGATTTAATAAGCTGACTTGTTTATGCAAAGGACTGACTAAATGGGATGATTTATCTGTGCAAAGGCTTAACGTAGTGGTAACTAATGTATAGACATGTTTTTACTATTGAAAGCTGTTTAAATACCATTATGCTGTCAAGTGAAGTGAAATTGTTAAACATTTCGAACACGTTCATGTGCTGTTGTTTTCTATGCACATGAAATGAAAAACCATTCTTTGTACAGAATATATAATAAAGTATTTTAATATTTATATTAAATTATTTGTAGTCCGCAATATTACATTTACAAATAAATTCTATATGAAACCAATGATTCCTTTATTGCTATGAATCCACATGTGCAGTTTGGCTCTTTGCTAATTTTTTAAGTTCAAGGCAAGAGTTGCATAAACTGATGGGAAAATGACACATAATTAACAAAACAAGGTACACAGACTAACAAATGTGAAATTTTAAACTTCTGTGCATTGAATCCATGCTGGTAGAAGTGCTACATTATATTAAAAAAAAATCTCCAATATCAAACTAATTTAGTTTCATTTAAACTAATGGCTCCCAACTCAATTTAAGCCGCGGACCACTTCGAAAAATTCCCATGAGCTGACAGCAAGACCTTAACAAAAAAGGAAGCTGAGCCTTTTTTGGGGGAAATGTGTTTGGCAAATCGTTTTTTGGGGAAAAAAAAAAAAAAAATAATAAAAAGAAAAAACATAATCTAGTGATAATACAGTTAAACCTTGGTAAGATGAATTACTTTTAATATGAACCGTTTTCTGAAGTTCCATCAGATTATAAAATACTACAAATATACCATCAATTTCATTTTTATAATTAATAATTTTTATAAGTATTTGTTTCTGTTTTTCTTTTTAAATAATGACCCGTCTCATGGATCACTTGGGTCTCCTTCGTGGACCACCGATTTAAATGTACATTTATTTTGGGACCCTGTGGTACCGCAGTGTGGTAACACGTTCGCCTAGTGCGCTGTTAACTTGGGTTTGACTTCCAACAGTGCAAAGTGCACTTACTCAGAGATCACACTGCTCACTGTAGTCCGAGGTTTGGTTCCCTAGACCTTAAGAGGTTTGGATTCCTCGGAAAATTGTAGGCCCACAGGTTGATTCCTCGGGAAATGACAGGTCCTGGTGCAGCATGACCCTTGTAGTCCTTGAGCCATAAAACAAAATATACATTTTTAATTGACAATATGGCTCTGTGGTAGCACAGTATTAATGTACTCACTGAGTATGCCGTTAATCCAGGTTTTACTCTCAACAGTGCCAAAAAAAGGTTATCCACTAGTTGCTCGCTGTAGTCTGGGGATTGATTACTTAGGCTTAAAGGGGTTCGTATTCCTTGGAAAAACATAGGTCCACTGTCCTATAGTGGTAATGCATTCATTTGTCGGAGCTATTAACATGGGTTTGATGCACAATGGTATCATGGAATGCTTGTTTCGATTTCTTTCCCCATGGTAGTTTCGGGTTTGAGTTCCTTAGCAGCAGAGGTTCTGATTCCTTGGAAAACAGTAGGTACTGGCACAGCATGACCGTGGTTGTCTTTAAGCTGTAAAAACACAAATGTTTAATATAAAATATAATTAATAAAATAAGAAACACAATTGTTTTTAGCCCTGTGGTTGTGCAGTGTGGTAACGCGTTCGCATAGTGCGCCTTTAATCTGGGTTTGACTCCCAACAGTGCAAAGAACGCTTACTCAGAGATCTCATAAAGATCGCACTGCTCACTGTAGTCCGGGGTTTGGTTCCCTAGGCCATAAGAGGTTCGGATTCCTCGGAAAACAGTAGGTAGGTCCCGGCGCAGCATGACCATTGTAGTCTTTGAGCCGTAAAACAACAAGTTAATTGTTTTTATATTTAATTTTCGTTTATTTTTAAAATGGGTATTTTTTTTTTTACTCGATTGTCTACAACTTCTCCAAGTGCCATATACCCCTATTGGGGAAAGGTATGGCCTCCTAGACAGAGAATTATTCCTTTAAAAGAATGAAGTCAGAATGATCGACCAGAGCCATGCTTAGTAGGTTGGGTCGAAAAAAATGAAATTACTGTTATCGAAAACCCCTAGTGCGGAAAAGTTGTAAGTGACCACCACTAAGAATTGTGTGAAATATTTTTCGAATCGGTTGATATCTCTGGCCAGAGGGTCAAAATTTTGAAATTTCACTAAACACACGAAAGTTTGAAGTATTCGTAGAAAATACCTGAATTGCTCGGATTGAAAAGCCCTAGTGCGGAAAAGAAATTAATAACCATGAATAACAAGTGTATATAGTATAATTCCAATCCGTACATTTATTCGGCTCTGACCAATGGCTCAAAATTTCGAGATTTTGCATATAAACACTAAATTTATAAAATTGATACTTTTTTACCATCACATGGCTAAAATGTGGAATAACTCATCAATATTGGATTAATAGTTATACTACTAGATAATGGATTAATATTTAATAGTGGAATAACTAAATGTGTTATCGTCTCATGATCGTTTGTTCACGGGTCTCACAATGCATTGATGTCAAGGTTGAAGTTGGATTTTTGATCAAAGTTTAACATCACTTTTTTGGACAATAGGGTTGATCGCATGTAGCAATCTGTATTATTGTGCCCACATATGCGAACCGATGCCTCAGTCACTAGTTTTACTGTCTGTTCAACAGTCTGTGTGTGTGGGGCAGGGAAATTGGGAGAAATCACAGCAATTGGCATTGACTTCTTCGACAAGACCCAGCAGTAGATCTGATGTGATTGCAGCAGTTGCTCTATCAGACACACCATATTGCTGACTAGTAAGTACAGTTACATTAAGTGATAGTCGCATTTGAGAAGAAGATTGAATTGACTTACTTGTACTTGAGTGATACAAATCATACGTTTCTTCCTTGGTAACTACTTCGGTTTCTGTTCCAACTGGGTTGTCGTTGTCAGTCCCACTAGAAATGCAAGAAACCATTTCTTTTCTGGAAAGAGCAGACTCTTATAATATTCCCTTGATTATCTTTTGGAACTCCTGTGTTTCGATAAGATTAACGGAACCTATTTAGCATAGCCTAGTTGATCTCTGATCGACAAGGAATAGTCAATCTTTGGCTGGGACTTTATTCCCCAAAGGGCAAGTACATTTATTGATATCTAAGCACTTGCAAGAAGCTATATCAAAAAGGCTTGTACTTGCTTCTTGCCATTAACTTTTCAACCATGTCTTTCACCGGTTAACTTTTAGTGACCTGTTTACTAGAATTTTTCATTTCAATATACTTCTTGTGATATGAGAACAACATAGTATGTACACGATGCTGAGAACCTATCGGAATAGACACTTTTTGATAAAACTTCTTCCCAGCCACAGCGTCTGCAATACTTGAGAAACTAGGTTGTTTGCTATCAATCTCCAAAATAATTTCACGTCTCTCACATTCAAACAACACTTTATGACATCTTCACTTGTCGAAATTTAACTTTCACACAAAGTTTTCAGGGGTCTAAAAATGGGACAAACAAAATTCTTTCGACACAGACAGCTTTGAAGTTGAAGACTTCATCTTTGTCATCATTTTTCTCTTTGTAGCACTGTATCAGCTATTCACTGTAGTATCCAGCTATTCAGTCCTGGAAACTAGCCGCTACATTAGCCGGCATCAAATATACTGGGCTGTGAGAAACTATCCTGGAATTTGTCATTTTAGTTTTCTAAGCATTTTTATGAATAAACGTTTTCTAGTGGAAATATTTTGATAAAAATGATATCACGAATGTGTCAAAAAGTTCAGATCCAGAATGCCTAAATAACATTCGTGTTGCAAAAACTAGTGACCAAGCCGTGTATTTTTAAATATGTGGGTTTTCGTGAATGATCGAAAATTTTTGCACATCCAAATCCTTCAACATTCAAGAAAAGGTTATGCCACTCATTACAATCGGTCATGAAAAGTGTCTGCAAACTGATTATAATAATGTGCGGTGCCTCCTATGTCCTTAAAACTGAACGAAATAACTGTTGCAAACGCTAGTGACCAATCAGCAAAGTGTATATTAATAAGAGTGTACTGATATTCTTTACGATTATGCCGTAATTA
>QLNU02015003.1:8641630-8654557 GCA_006491805.2 Dysdera silvatica | reverse complement strand
CTAACCTTAAACGTAGAAAAATTTTAATATAAAGTTGCGCCATATATTTGGCTAATAATTCTTTCCCTTACATTTTCACAAACCTCTTCTCCTTTTATCTTCATTTTTCCTTTTAGCTATTTTCCTCCCCCTTCTTTAACTTCATTTATAGCCAATTTCTCTAACCTCCCTCTTGTTTGGCGCCGAACTGTCACCATTACTAAATGATTCTGCCAATAACACCCTCTGCCCCCCTCTCTCTCCCTTTCTTTCAAATGTCAAAACACAAGGTCATGAAGCCCAACGTACCCTTGTAAGTACATGTACATTTTATTATATATTTATGTATTTGAATATTTCTTGCTAACAGCAATGATCTGTAGGGTGATGTCGGGAGCAGAATGCCTTTGAGCCGTTTGACAGTGTTTTTCGGGGTTTTAGTCGAACGGTTTATTGGCGTTTCAGAAACATTGTCTTGCAGATCTTATATATTGTGTCCGGCATGCGTGTATAACTGTTCCCTTGAAAAAGATTGTACATGCATGCATAGATGCAATATATTGTCATATAATTTCAATCTTCACTCTCGTCACTAGCCCGTTATTATTAATCGTAAAATTGTCTATTCATTTATACTTTCACTACACAGGAATGTATATTTTGTAATTGTGGTATGATGTACATACATTTACACCTATTAATAACCTTCATTTACTCGCTTGATTTTCTACATTTTGATTTATATTTATATTTACATTATCTACTATTTCCTATTTATATATATATATATATATATATATATATATGTATATTAGGCTCAAACATCGAAAATGCTCAATGCGTTGTGGCAATTTCAGAAATGCCACGATCCGAAAATTGTGTTGTCTCCCTTTCAGCAAATGGCCAATACCTGCTCTGGTAGTATTGCTAAATTCTAGGGTTAAAAAATCTCCAGACATGTCAGGGCCATAACCTTTTTCTAGGCTGCTATTGGAGATATGACTACGATATTTTGCATTCATGGGAGCATACATGAGGGCATTAGCATAGAATTTTGAAAATCGTTGGGGGGCTAAGAACATATTTTGTACATTTATACATTACAGTATATGTAAAATTGCAATTTATTTCAAATTATTGGGGGGCTTGGGCCCCACGGGCCCATATAACTCTACGCCCATGCGTAAGGGCACTTGAAATGTTGAATGTCAGGGCCATATTGGTGGTATCCTAGAGTCCCCATCCTATTTTTAGGCTGCTATTGGAGTTACGACTACGATACGGCCCTGACATTTGACGTTTCACATGCCCTCATACACACTCTCTGAATACGGAACATTATAGTCATAGCTCCCATAGCAGCCTAGAAAACAGATAGAGCTTCACCCTAATATGGCCCTGACATGCCTGGAGATTTTTTAACACTACAATTTGGTATGATGCTGACATGTCTGGAGGATTTTTAATCTTAGAATGTGGCAATACTGTCAGAATGGGTATTAACCGTTTGCTGAAAGAGCCACAATCCGAATTTCGGGTCATGGTATTCTTTAAACGGCCACAATGCATTATGGTCGTTTTTTCTACTCATGGAGCATTTTCGGTGTTTAAGCCTAGCACATACCTTATATACCTTAGCATTTTATTTATCAAACAAGATCATTGTCTATCAAAGTATAATTTATTATTAATTAATTGGGAACATGGAATGAAACGTACCATTTAAATATAATTTCGAAGCATTTTCTGGTGGGAATAATACAGCACGTTTCCTTCCTTTCACTTGAATCAACATGTTGTCCATAATCTAGGATTAAGAATTCAATTTTTTTAAATGCTTATTTTATTTTAACACTGATAGTAAAATAAAAATCGATGCCACTTTTAAGAAAAAAAAGAACGAATGAAATCAAATGCTTTTGAACATCTAAAAGCTTTTGTAATATGATATTAAACATCTAAAAGCTTTAGTAATACTGAGCATTGCTTATACGATAGATATTACAGAACAGAAAATATAATTTATTCAACTTGCATAAACCTTCTGTGTATGCTAGTGTATTGAGTATCATCAACTTTCAGATAAACCAGATAAATTCTAATATAATATATCAGCATTCTAAATGATGGTTCATGTTGGTGAAATTTGACAGTAAGAGCTAATGTGTGTGTAACAGCCATGGGTGTCTGAAAATTACTTAGAAACTATTCAATTACATTACATTAATACAGTGGTATAAATCAGTGATGCCACCGAATATTCGACCAGCTTTGAGGCCAAATACGAATATTTGGCAGCTAGATATCAACTTCCTTTAAACTTTGTTACAAATTTAAATAAATATATGGGCTATGTTTTTAATTGAGAATCAAGTTAAGATCTATTTTTGTAATTTTAAAGGAAATTGACATTTGGTTATACAAAACTGGATTGAAACACGACAAATAGATTTATGCTTATACTCATAGTGAATTTTAAAGTGATATCTATTCGCCGAATATTCGGTATTCAGCCTCAAAGCCAGCTGAATATTCGCTCGTATCCCTAGTATAAATATTAATTGGAGAAATATGTTTGTGCAAATTTCTCCCTTAAACTCTTTTTACCATAATGAACTTTTTCTTTTATAATTTCTTGAAAATATACTTACATCGTAATGGGTCCATAAAGTAACACTTGCTGAGGCTATCCGGAAAACACTGGAAAATATTTTTTCACAGGGAACGATTGAAGGCCACAGTACATCACGAGCTAGAATTGGAAACTGAGTCTGAATATCGGCCACGTCTTTCCTTGGATTTTTTCCGATGGTCCTCAGGTAATAAAATTCTGTCTGCAGAATAAGACCTTCATAAACACAACATATAAAATATTTCACTTACTGTAAAAAAAAAAAAAATCAGTTTCCCAATGGAACAAAGGAAGTTGTAAACAAAAACGAGACGCTCACCTTATTTACAAAAAATTCTTCGTGTTCGTTTTCTGAAGCTCGTTTAATCAACTCGTTCAGAGGCAAAGTTCTAGGAAAAGTCTTATTACATAAGCATGAATATTCACGTTAAAAGTTCCAATAATTAATGTAAATAATATAATTGTAATAAATTTTGTTTTAAAATTCTATGTCCTAAGCAAAGCTAAGCCCCCCGCTTAAGCTATTAGAGATGGCAGGCAACAACTTAACGTAATCTGTGAATTATGCCCTGTTTTTTCTTCTTTGAGATTCAAATATGAAATTATCTAGTTAAAAAAAAGGGAATTTAACATGCCATATTCCTCATCTCCTTTCTTTTTTTTTTGTATTTCTACCATTGCCATAACTAGTCTCAAGACCAGTGGGGGGCGGCAAAAGCCCCTACATCTTGATTTTTCCCTCAGTTCAGGACAATCCTTTGTTCAGTTGCACATTTTCAATTTAGGTACTTCGTTAACAACACCATAAAGAGCTCTACCTATTTCTCATAGCTCTACCCATCTTCTGGCGCAGTATAGCCCAGATGCTTTTGCGCCATAAAAAAGCCGAAAAACAAACAATCTACCCATCTTCCCCAGGAGTGATCAAAACCATCAGCATTAATTGTCTTTGATGCTGATTATGAATATATAAAAATTTGAAAAATGCGACATTAGAAAGTGTTTTTTTTGGGACTTTAGATTGTAGAAAACATATTTCTACTACAGATTCCTACTGTAATTTGAGGTACTGAAATGTTATTTTCTGAAACTGTACGTCCAAAACCTTTATATATTCGTAATCAGCATTAAAAACATTCTTAATCTGTGCTGATGATTTTCAATTCTTCTCAGGGTGCAGGTATTTCTATAGAAAGTGACTATCACTCTTTGGTGCTTTTTTTTTTAGCTAACTATAAATCTTCAAGTTTTGTATAGTAATACCAGGCATTTGTGACTATGTAATATGCAAAGCTTTCTGATATATGTTGCAGCTATTGCCCATGATTCACATAGTTAACATTTATGCTTGAATACAGTAAGATCATTTTTAGGAATTGAACGCATGGCGTTAAAGGAAATTTTGAGGATAAAAAGCTAGCTGTCTCAAAATATACCTATATAAAAAGTTTTTATTTACAAAATCCATTAGATTATGTTCAGAAACATGAACTGTAGCTTCTTGTGTGCCAAGAACAGAGGCCAAGTATTCCGCATTCCACTTCACGGAGCAGGGTCCAATATCGATGCCACGTAAGACTACGGGAACACGCTATAAAAATAAATATAATGTTTTAGGATTTTCCATTTGTTGGTTGAAATTTAGTTTTAGCTATCTAAATTTAAATTACATTTATAAAATACAAATTTTTTTACTGATATTTTTTGATATATTTTAAAGTATTTCATGATTTAACGGTGCCTATGAAACTAAACCTTGGATTACAAATCAGCAGCAAAATAAGGGTTCATTACCATTTGCATTTATAAACATAGATCTTTTGCATAGTAAACAAACACACTACCGCTATGACACCGTAAGGCTCTGTTTTGAAATAAAGTTATCTATTTCACATGATGTACGCTATGTTATTGTTTCACAACCTTTATGAGGCTGCATCCCAGTAAGTTCTTTTTTTATAAGACGAGGGTCCGGTCCCAACAAATGTACCCATGAACACTTTTCTATTTTTTTATAAAGTCCATATACTAAACTATTATTAGGGGCGCCGTTGACGTGCCATAGTGAGTAAAATACGTGGAATAGAAGAAAAGGACTAAATATTGGAAAAATAGCACATCCTAGTTTGTTTATGGTTTTATGGCTCAAGGACTACAGTAGTCATGCTATGCCGGGACCTACTGTTTCCTGAGGAATCCGAACCTCTGGACCTACAAATTTCTGAGGAATCCAAACCTCTTAAGGCCTAGGGAACCAAACCCCAGACTGGAGTGAGATCTCTGAGTAAACATTCTTTTGGGAGTCGAACCCAGGTTAACGGCAAACTTGGCAAATGCGTTACCACACTGTGTCACTGCAGGGCAGTACGTCCTAGGGACCAGCTATTAAGTAAGAAAAAAAAACGTATTTTGTTCTATGGGACTTAAGTTTTTAAACATAGTGGGTCCTTAGGACCTAGTTTTACGAGCACCCAGCAGCACCCCTGATCATAAATATGAATAATTAATTATGGCTTAATTATAAAGAGTATTGGCACACTCCTATTAATATATACTTTGCTGATACGCTCCCTGGCAAATTGGCATTTGCAAGACATGTTAGTTTAATTTTAAGAACAAGGGATGTACCACACGTTATAATCTTTCAGGCACCTTTTATGACTGGTATGCCTTTTCTTTAATGTTAGAAGACTTCGATGTCTGAGAATTCTCAATCATTCATGAATAATCACAAATTTAAATGTATAAGGTTTGGTCACTGGCATTTTCTGCATAGACGTTATTGAGGCATTCTGGATCTGAGCTTTACGAAGCATTCGCAACTATCATTCGCCACAGAATATTCCCACGATAAAATATTTATTCATGAGAGATGCTTAGAAAACTAAAATTTCAGGGGAAGCTCTCGCAACCCTAGTATAATTAACGACAAAGCCCAACAGTTGAAAAACACTACAGTATGTGCTTACTTGTCTTATATTATAGGATATATACATAGGAGGATTTATCATTTTACCCACCCCTAGGCTGCATTTTTTTGTCACCAATTCCTAATGCCCCCAAATCAGTGATAAGAGTACAAAAATCGTTACATTCAATAGAGCCAAAAACTTTTGTACTGACAGTAAAAATGTTGAAATATAAACTCATAAATTGAAACATAAACATTAAACAATATTAACTTATATTGAAGCATTATTCCTTTTTGGTGTATAATAAATCAAATTCAATTTTATTGAAATAAATTTTAATTTTAGCAAAAAAATAAAAGCCTATCGAACATTGGTATTTAAATGGAAAGCATGACGTCTAGCTTTCTTCTCGGCAAAACATCTGATTATATCATCGTATGATATTGATTCGAATTGCTATTGAATTCAATCTATTTTCGCACATAGTTGATTACAGATAATCTTTAATTTGGGGGCACACACACCACCATTGGGCTTTCACTAATTCAGGAAAAATACTGATTAGCAAAACATCCCCTTGCATCCGAAAGAAACATGGTCGCTCAGAGCTTGTTTTGGCAACCTTCCAAGATATAAACCAGGCCTTGTCTACGCTGCGATTCACATGCAGGCATGGTGCTTAGAGCTCCCGGATTCAATTTTAAGAGTACAGCATGAGTTTTAGTGACAAAAGGAGCTTGGCGACCAGGATAACTCTAAAGTTTTATCAAATTTGACTGCAGTGTATTCGGAGGAAACTTTTATTTGGAAGGGAAAATCGCCTTTGTGTCTAAAAAGAAGAAAAAGAAAGGTCTTCAACCAGTGTGTATTGCCCGTCCTTTCTTATGGATCAAAGACATGGAATTTAATGAATGCAGCAATACAGAAATCACAGATAATCCAAAGGAGAATGAAGAAGTCCATGCTTGGGGTTACTAAAAGGGATTGAAAAAAACCCAAAAACATTTAGATAAGGGAACAACCAGGACTACAGGTTATCGTTGTTAAAGTAAAATGGCGATGGGCTGGGCATATCGCAAGAAGAACTGATCAACGATGGACAACAGAAATTCTGAACTAAATTCTAAAGATTACTTAAGATTTAGGAAATGTCCTCAAACTAGATGGGTGGATGAAATAAGAAAACAGGTTGGGGTGACGTGGAAGCGAATTGCTCAGGATAGACTTGTGTGGAAAGCATTTGGAGAGACCTTCATCCAGCAAATAATGGTTGAATATAATAACGATATAGAAATTAAATTGTTAATTTATATCATCTATATATCGGATCAATACCATTACTTTCTGGGCAGGCAATGTTCCTGATATATTTGTTCAAGCCTTAAAGCTTCGTACAGAAGGTCTCACTGGAAACCCAGTTGGAAGTGATGTCTTCTAAATGCTCATTTAGGGGTACAAGGCAAGATAGCCCGTATATTCAGCAGCTAGACAATAAACATTAATGTAGGTATCTCTGGTTCGCATTTGAAATGTGGAATCATCAGCATGTTGCTGCATGTATAAACTCAGTCATTGTTGCCAAGTCTATGCATGCATTTAAACTGACAGCAAGTGACTTCCTCTTATTCTTAAGTCCTCCCCTCTTTCGTAAAAATGAACTAGGGACAATAGAAAAGGACGATAATAATAGTGTAAATTTAAATGCATTTTACCGATATTGCTGTATTCAAGAACGTGAACAAAGACGTCAGCTGGGGGTTGGGGGCGGCTAAGATTGATCCACTGGTTTAGTTTCTTAGTATTTAAAAAAACAAAACAAAGAAACAAACAAACGAATAATACATAAATACGTTTTAAAATAGTAAATTTTAGATCGAACTAAATATTGAAAAAAAAAAAGTCGATACTGTTGTACATTTAAAACATATTGCGTACTTTACAAAAGACGTTTTCTAAAAAGAGCGTACTTTACAATAGACGTTTTCTAAAAAGAATTTTTTGTCCACATTTTCTAAAATCGGCACCGACTCCTTTACGGGTCTAAATTCCATCATCTGAAATTTCTTGAAAACAAAAACTTTACAAACAAACCCCTTGTTTACAAAACAATTCCCTTGTTTACAAATAAATCTTAGTTTTAAATTTCTAATAGTAAATATAACTCTTCCACCTTGTACTCCGGCATGGAATAATTCTTGGCCTTCCTAAATTTGTTTTTTAAATTTTAAGTGATCAGTCAGTGTTTTTTAGTTGCAAAACGCTCAGAATTGTTTAAAATTGACACGTTTGTTTTGTAAAATGTCTTAAAATTGAAATGCAAAGCAAAAATAAATACTATACGTATTTAACTGTCAGAAGTAGACCACTTTTTCTGCCTCATTTAGAAATCACAATCACGTGTTAGTGGGTTGTGTTTTTTATTTTTCATAAGTTGTATCAAATGATGTATAAATGATTAAGCCGGGAGATATGTGGCGCAAGGATTAAAGATATCTAAAAAAATCCTAACGGCCCTGAAACAAAACACGCTGTATTTTTTGTAATAAGCAATAATTTTTATATTAAAAATGTCCTAATCGTCTTCAGATTATTTTCTTCATTATGATGGATTTGTTTTGATGGCTGTGTCATTGCACTCAGTGTTGTATTCGTTTTTTCCAGCAACGTTTTTCATAAAATTTAGGCTAAATTAAGTATAAATCTACATTGCTTGTTAAAGCTCGTTTTAAATCGTTGTTTTAGTAATGTGTCGTTATTTAGGTGTATAAATGTGAGAATGGCGAGTTCAGGGATGCAACACACTTGTAATGAGGACTGTTGTAACATCCCTCAATTTCGAGAATATCCTTTTCCTCAAAAGTTGTTAACCATACCAAGTCAAGCACAGAAAGGTTTCACTAATATCCCCATCTCCTTCACATGTCTTGATGCCTGTGAAGATTACTTGGCAATTGGATCAAATGTGGGTGTTGTTTACCTTTATGACTGGAAAAGTGACAATCTGCACAAACTCAAAAACAATGTGAGTAATTTAAAAGTGTTTTTCTCTCCGGTTACAAAATGTAGTGTTCACAACTGTCACCAAACAGCCACACCCAAAACACGGTATCCCTATAATCTTCTATTTGCACCTCTTAAGCGATCCTTCCTGATCTTGTCCAAACACGAGTTGGAGTTATTATAGTGCGGATTTTGTAATTAAACCCTTGCTGATAACATACGCATGCTGCCTTTGTGAATAGCAAATTGGTGCTCTTTTAATATACGATACAGGCTTCCATTTTGGCGAGTGTTTCTTTACTTACATTTTCTCCTATTCTAATCCTGAGTTTCCCTCTCCAAACAGTAGATAAATAAAATTAAAACTAAGTTAAGTCCACGCCTGTAGCCAGGATGAAGGGGCAACTAGGACAGGGCACCCGGGGATTGTTCTATATATATATATATAAATAGCTCAATGGGGCAATTGGCTACACCTCTGCTGGCCCCAGCTTTGCTACAGGTCTGACTAAGTCAAAAGCAAATGTCACGTTTCAATGGGTATTGTAAACTAGCAGCAAATTTTCTCCTGTTATTACAGTTTCAAAATATTTGCAGATTAACAAAATTGCTTTTTTCAAAATGGCACAATTACGATGGGCATATGCGTTCGTTATGACGTTGAGTTCAGAAAAGTCATACGAAGTTGAATTTGAAGTAGAGAAAAAACCCGATATTGAATTTAAATTAGAAAAAAAGAAAAGAAATGAAGTTGTATTCAAATTAAGTGCTTGGCAGCTCTGTGGTTACTCTTTTAATCAAAAACAATAAAAAAAATTATTAAAATAATTGTTTTTTTAACTTATATTTAAATTAGTAAAAAAAAGACAGTATTAAAAAAGTAGGAGAAAATTGGAATCCAAGTAAGAAAAAATGTATGGAAGGAAACACTCACCAAAATGGAAACCTGTACTGTATTGTAAAAGAGCGCCAAGATAGTGTTTATTGATTGATTGTTTGGCTTTTTTTATGGCGCAAGAGCATCTGGGCTATACTGCGCCAATACATACAGTATGCGCCAATACAAGATAGTGTGATGAAAATGATGCATGGGCAACTATTCCACTACATTTAAGGCTAGTAACAACATCGTGGTGCATATTTTAGATGATTGACAATTCTGTTCAACATTTAAATCTATACTCCACAACTTTTAATGTAGTCCCACATATGATGTCTTGCACTTCGGCCAATCTTGTACAGTAGTTCCCAATTAGTTAAATGCTACAGACCCCGCTTATGTAATGCTACAGACCTTACTTATCTAAATTTTGGTAATGCTATAATAGTCTCAGCATGAAGCTTTTTTTTTTTAGGAAATGTGGGATAGCCCTTAATAAACAAAAGTTTTTTGGGTAAATTAAAAGACAAACCATAAAATGTGAATTATTTCCTCATAAAAATGACAGTGATTTATTTAAGGGGAAAAATATAGTTAACTGTACTGTCTACTGCAAGCGAAAAACATTATTACATAACCATAATAAGCAATTACTGAACCAGATTAAAGTTCTTGGGGCTACTGGTATCGTAAGGCCCCAAGTAAAATAGTTCAAAAAGGAGGGGAAAAAAGCCCCAAGTGGAGGAGGGGCTTCTGAAAGCGATGATAAGCAAACTAGTTGTAACATCGTTTAAGTAAAATCAAATTTATTTTTAGAAAGTTAAAAACAAATTTCAAATATTTGCTCTGTGCAATTTGGTAACAATAATAGTGTGTAGAAGATCGCTACAAGAGAACACGTAGCATTCATTAAAAAATATCACACTAATCTCTGGAGGTCCCTGGCCACAACTCCTAAAACCTATGTGTTAATCTGGCACTGACTAAACCTAAATGTGATCTTCAAAATCATGCCTCTTTTTGCCCTGAACAATGTATTCCACATCTTGTTGAATATTTCCTACATTTAGTTTTAAATGTGGATCAACATCAACCTGCTTTCTCTCAGGAACGATGACGATGAACTTCCATCAGGACGATGTCTCTTTGTCTCCTATACCAAAAAAACCTCTAGTATTAGCTAAATATGTTGATGTCAACCTTATTAATTTTAATAAAAATCCCCCACAAAAAACTTGCTCCGGTGGCTTTGTGTGTTGACCATTATTTGGCAATTGTGTTATCCCTGAGAAGGGTAATAATATCTTACATCCTTATATACGGAGAAAGTGAATGTTATTCCTGTCCTCATTGGTTTAGCGATAAAGCCACTCCTGACTCAACAGAGGGGCCCTGGTTCGACTCTAGGATGGGGATGATGTCCCTTTTTCTTCTATACCAAAAAAGGTCTAGTATGAGCTAAATACTTGGGTGTTAATTTTATTAATTGTAATAAAAATCCCCCATGAAAAACTCACAAAAACTTGCCCCAGTGGCTTTGTATGTTGACCATTATTTGCAGTTGTGTTAGCCCTGGGAAGTGTAATGATACCTTACATTCATAGGCGTATGCAGAAAGTTCATGAAGTGGATTATAGGCTCAATGGGGGGTTACAGAGCTACAACTCACATATTCCTATGTTAAATATACAAAATTTCATTGCAATGGGGGTTACAACCCCCACATATACCCCTTTGCCTATGCCAGTGCTTACATCAATTTATTGTTATAATTATTTCTTAGTTTGAATACTTCTAAACATTTATTTATATAAATCGAACACTACGCAGATTAAATTAAACAACAATGTCAATCAATCAACGTTTATTGGCGTAGTGATACCAACGCCGATGGTATGGCGTGATTAGATGGTGAAACGTTCGAAAGAAAATAAATATTTCTGCCTTCGGTGGGACCTGAACCCACGACCTTCCACTTGCCGGGCGGAGGCTCTACCCACTGAGCTACGAAGGACAATATATAATCTCTTTACGAACGTATATAAAGACTATTTACTGATGCCAGTTATTTCGCAGAATGGTGTATTTGGTTTAAAATTTAAATTTGGTTTAAATAGTAGTCCATGTACTACACCATTCTGCGAAATAACTGGCAACAATATATATACGTTCGTAAAGAGATTATATATTGTCCTTCGTAGCTCAGTGGGTAGAGCCTCCGCCCGGCAAGTGGAAGGTCGTGGGTTCAGGTCCCACCGAAGGCAGAAATATTTATTTTCTTTCGAACGTTTCACCATCTAATCACGCCATAACATCGGCGCTCCATCACTACACCAATAAACATTGATATTGTTGCTTGACTTCTAAACATATTATAAAGTATTAATTATATAAGAGCAATTTTTTTTTATTATATAAATGGAATTGTCATTTTGCCTATAACTTCTATTATATCATATTTCCATTTTCAGGATTATACCAATCCAATAACGTGCGTGAAAATTCTTGTATCCCTGGAATGTATGGTCGTTTTTGGCTGCAAAAAAGGAACTGTTATAGTATTCAAAATTCCTCTAAATAATGAGGATCAGGTTAGTATTACCGATATTATCATGAAGTTCAGATTTCTGTTATCAGGGAGGGGCCCTGCGGTGGCACAGTGCTGTAACGCATTTGCCTACTGTGGCGTTAACCCAGGTTCAACTCCCAACGGTGTAAAGAATGCTTACTCAGAGATCTCATAACGATCGCACTGCTCACTTATTCCTAGGTTTGGTTCTATAGCCCTTAAGAGGTTCAGATTCCTCGGAAAACAGTAGGTTCCGGCGTAGCATGACCACTGTAGTCCTTGAGCTGTAAAACCACAAACAAGCAAACTGTCATGGGGGTGGGACTGTTAGGTCTGATTTCAAATGACCCGCCGTGTTTAATAGGAATGTTCTGTGAAGTTCTAGCTTCTGTGCCATTTGGTATATCGTAACTTACAGGTGGTTTCTACTGATATTTTGGATACAAAATTTTGAAATTTAATTTAGGCCCTCTTGTTGGGCGCAGTGTGTGTAACGTTCTTCTGTGCCTTTGGCTAATCGGGTTAGGCTCAGCAGTGCAAAAAGAACGCTTACTCAGAGATCTCATAAAGATCGCACTGCTCACTGTAGTCCGGGGTTTGGTTCCCCAGGCCTTAAGAGGTTCGGATTCCTCGGAAAACTGTAGGTCCCGGCGCAGCATGACCACTGTAGTCTTTGAGCCGTAAAACCAAAAAACAAACAAACAATTTAATTCGTGACCAACAGGTATGATTAAGCAATTTGGTAGCCGGTTTACCCTTCTTTCCACCATCTTGGTGTTACTGCTGAAAAACACGGAAGTTTGATTATACCATAGGGCATGTGCTATTTTTTCTGTCTACTTTAGTCCAGAGTTTGGTTCCTCAGACCATAGAGGTTTGTTTGGATTTCTCCGAAAACTTCATTTCTCGGCACAACATCATCAAAGCCGTCATGCTATAAACATAAGCTGAATTC
>QLNU02015003.1:8617726-8641530 GCA_006491805.2 Dysdera silvatica | reverse complement strand
CTTGACTTCTAAACATATTATAAAGTATTAATTATATAAGAGCAATTTTTTTTTATTATATAAATGGAATTGTCATTTTGCCTATAACTTCTATTATATCATATTTCCATTTTCAGGATTATACCAATCCAATAACGTGCGTGAAAATTCTTGTATCCCTGGAATGTATGGTCGTTTTTGGCTGCAAAAAAGGAACCGTTATAGTATTCAAAATTCCTCTAAATAATGAGGATCAGGTTAGTATTACCGATATTATCATGAAGTTCAGATTTCTGTTATCAGGGAGGGGCCCTGCAGTGGTACAGTGTGGTAACGCATTCGCCTATTGTGCTGTTAACCCGGGTTCGACTCCCAACGGTGCAAAGAACGCTTACTCAGAGATCTCATAAAGATCGCACTGCTCACCATAGTCTGGTGTTTGGTTCCCTGTGCCTTAAGAGGTTCGCATTCCTCGGAAAACAGTAGGTCCTGGTGCAGTACGAACATTGTAGTCCTTGAGCCACAAAACCACAAACAAGCAAACTGTCATGTGGGTGGGGGTGGGACTGTTAGGTCTGATTTCAAGTGACCCGCTGTGTTTAATAGGAATGTTCTGTGAAGTTCCTTACTTCTGTGCCATTTGGTATATCACAACTTACAGGTGGTTTCTACTGATATTTTGGATACAAAATTTTGAAATTTAATTTCTTGACCAACAGGTATGATTAAGCGATTTGATAACCTTAAGTTTACCTACCTTCTTTTCCACCTTCTTGGTGTTACTGCTGAAAAACACGGAAGTTTGATTATACCATAGGGCATGTGCTATTTTTTCTGTCTACTTTAGTCCAGAGTTTGGTTCCTCAGACCATAGAGGTTTGTTTGGATTTCTCCGAAAACTTCATTTCTCGGCACAACATCATCAAAGCCGTCATGCTATAAACATAAGCTGAATTCGGAGTAGCTCTAAACTGTGATTAGTACAGTATTACCTGGCGATGGATCCTATTTACTATTATAAGATTGATAAAATCCTTGTTTGGAACAGTATGCCTGTAACTGCCCTTATGCTGCAAAATGCATGTAAAAAAGGTATTACAATCACAATGTTCCCATCTATCTATATACTTGTCCTATACTAGTTATTCACGTTAAGAATTTTCTCTTTTAATTCGTAGTGCAATGTATTAAAACAAGGTGTCTACTCATCTGGAAAACCTGGAAAAGTCAGGGAAATTTGAAATACAAAGGCCAAAGTCAGGGAAATTTGAAATTCATTGTTATAATAAATAACTTATTAAAATAATTTTCCTGAACTGTGCTTTTCATACCATGTTGTATACTGAAAATTTTGAAAAACTTATACTTTTGACTAAACGTCTTACAAAACTTACCATTTTTCACCAAAACTAATATAATTTATATAAAATTAAGCCCATATATTTTTCAGAAGAAAATGTTTGCCAAATATGTAACTAAAACTTGGAAAAAAAAAGTTTTTAGCTAAATTATCCAATCTGTAAGGGATTTTGATCATGCTATTCTCCTTTCCCTTATACAAAGTCAGTTGTATAGGCAGAAAGTTTATGAGGAGGAGGAGGGATTATAGGCTTAATGGGAGGGGTTACAGAGCTACAACTCATATATTCCTATACAAATACAGTTGCCAAAATGGCCGGGGGCTGCAACTCCCCACCTGGCTAGGCCTCTGTGCAAAGTTATACACACTTTAAATGGAATAGAAGATGAAGCATCAGCTTTGCGATTATATAGTTAAACTCTTTTATAATGGACTTGAAAAGGGTGGAATGGAAATGTTGCTGTAAATATTTAATTAGTGCAAGTTTTTAGTGTAAAGAAATACACTTTTTAATACAGCTTTTGAATTTGTAAATTCACTATAATTGAGTTATAAATGGCTTTGGGGTTTGCGTTAATCGATTTCCTGGCCTTCAAACTTATTTTGATTGCGCATATTTGAGTGCCTTGTGTGTTGTTTACTGTAATTAGCGACTGGAAATCTGGAAAAGTCAGGGAAGTTTGAAATAGAATTTGGGTAGACACCCTGTTAAAAAAATTGTTTATATCTAATAAATTGTATTCGCAGTAGTTTATAAACAATCCTTTTTATAATTTTTGAATTTCAGTGATATTTATGAAGCTAAGAATTATATAAGCAGTCTATTTGTAATTTTTTTATTAAATAATAAAATGAAAGGTGTTATTAATTATGAAAATTTTATTTTCTGAATTTTTCTTTTCAACTGTTCCATGTAGAATGACCTTGCTTTTCAAATATAATGTATTTTAGTCATGATTTATTTTTTTTTGAGAAGGTTTTGTTTTTAATTTGTAGGTTGAAAAATTTACTGTGGAGGGCTTGCATCAGTGTAGTGTGACGGCATTGGAATGGGTGAGAAATGGAATCAAGTTCTTCAGTGGTGATGCCAATGGTGTTATTGTGTCAACAGAAATAGAGCATTTTGAAGTAAGAGTTTTTTTTTAAATAACGAGTAACACATGCATCATATTGTGGAAAATCAAGAAATCCCCACACCGTGTTTCTAAATATAGTACAATCTCCATAATTCATTTGTATGTTAGTCTGACATGCTCAATATACCAGCAGTTTTCGTCACTTTTCACAAAGAGTCATATGTGATAATCGCCAATTTATTATTTATTTTCTGTGTTCACATCAAACGTGACGGTGATGGAAATTTTCCACCATCATAACTGTCATTAATTTGAAGTGAATCATCTACAGTACAAGATCTGGGCAGTTGTGGGCGGATTAGTAAGTGTACTGGCTTTTGAAGTCCCTCCACGGTTGTACATTGTATCACAATTGTCCGACAATCTCTGCTTGACCAAGTTCATTATATCAACTTGGTGCTTCAATCCTCATTCTGTTCAGCATTCTCCAAACCATATAAGAGCGTGCTTTCCCCATCAGCTATTTCCTTTTTTTTAGCACTATTTCCTTTCTGGTGAATTTTGTGAGTCGCGGTGAAATAAATAATAATTGACTATTTTTCCATTTAATAAGGTGTCTGTCTTTGGGAGAACTCAAGGGCTTTAGTTATGGCCATAAAGTGTTTTCTAGACTTCATGTCTGTTAGTATGGGACACATATCCACTTCATGGATGTCAAAAATCATTTTTGTTTGAATCTCACGTCATCTGCCACTGCAAAATTCAGTAGACAGCTTCCATGGAAAGTGTGGCATGTGAAATATTTAAAACACCTTTTCTGTTATTGTCCGCATTTGAAACACTGGGTGGCCATAATTAAAGTCAATATTTTGAAAGGTTGAGGTGCCCTGCGGTGGCGCAGTGTGGTAACACGTTCGCCGTTAATCCGGGTTCGACTCCCAACAGTGCAAAGAACGCTTACTCAGAGATCTCATAAAGATCGCACTGCTCACTGTAGTCCGGGGTTTGGTTCCCTAGGCCATAAGAGGTTCGGATTCCTCGGAAAACAGTAGGTCCCGGCGCAGCATGACCATTGTAGTCTTTGAGCCGTAAAACCACAAACAAACAAAAAGTTGAGGCTTCAACTCAGTAAGTATTCAGTGTACAAAAAACTTCATATTTAACGTAAGGACAGCTGTGGTTTTGGACTTTTATTTGTATTATTATTATTTATATGTCCAGCCACAAAAATACGTTCCTCCTTTTAAAATTACTCAGGAGCTCTTTTTGGCTAATATGTACAAACGAGAAAAACAAAAACAAAAAAACATTCATATGTTCGGTGACCCAACGGTCAAGACATTGTAATTGCACTCCAGAAGTGGCTGGTTTGAGTCAAGCGTGAGCATTTATATTTTTTTCTCCCTTTGGCTATTGTGAGTTAGTGAAAAGCTTCTAGTCTGACCGTAAAAAGAGTGGGGCATCAGGCTTTATCATAAAAATTGTACAGTTTGTACATTATAATTTATTAAATGTTATCTCATTGTTCATATGTCTGTTATAGTAAATGAAATCTTTCTTTGATGATATTTTCCCAAATTCTAATAGATATATGGTGTCTCATTTTGACCTTGTCTTTAGCGGTATTCTTTCCTGGTCCTTTGAGTATCGTTACAGTTGGCTTTCACTGTACTTATTTCTTGTAATTAATCTTATCCAATAATAGCTTACTAATGCATGTGTCAGGGATTATCAAGATCGTACCGTGTACAATCTTTATTCATTTTACTGTGTTTTATACTGTAACCATTTAAATAACAGAATGATTTTATTATAATTAATTACTTTATCTCAGTCGGTTCAGTAGTACATAGTAAGTCCAGTAAAATTTCTGTTTAACAAAGTTACAAGAATCCACCAAGGGACTTCGTTAAATGGAGAATATGTTAAATTACTTTCTGAATGGACTTTTTTTACATACTTGTGTAGCATCATATCACTCTTAAATATATTTATTGTAAATTTAAATGAAATTTTGATTTATGAATTGCATATATATATATATATGGTGAGATCCATTATATGGCAAAAATTATGTACATAATTTATGTAGGAGAAAAAGTATGTTTTGCCTAGACTGTTTGTTTGAAACACTATTTCTTGCCATAATAAGTTTCACATTTTTGGAATGTGTGAAAAACATTATAAAAATAAAGTCTTGAAAAGGTTTAGAAAAAAAAAAATTCACTGTATGGAGAAGGGACTTCTCTGTATTTGGAGATACTTTTATAAAAGAATGTGTATGGAGTTCAACGTAAAAAAAAAGGCTAAATGGATAAGTTCTTGCAAAGTAGACATCCGTTAAATAGAGGTTTTACTATATTTGCATTTCAAATTGAATTTTTAAAGGGATCTTTTAATTATTAAAACTGGTCTCTGAACACTTTCCATTAATGAAACTGTATGGTGTCTAGACGTTCTTGCTATGTGCATTATCCCTGGTTCAATTTCAACCGTATTGTAGGGTATGTTCTGTTTTTATGTCTTGCAATAATGATTCAGACTTTTCGGGAAACTGTCGAACCCTGTTCAGCATGACCATTGCTGTCCTTGTGTCCTTATGCACACATACAAAATGTCTTTTTAACACTTTACCGACTGTAAGCCTATTAATATGCTATTTTTCACCAACACTTTATTAATCGGTCTTTCGATTTCCAGCGTTTACTGATGGAAGCCTATTAATTGTCACAAATTCCTTTTTTGCGAATCACCTTGATTGGCTTAGAATGACTACTACTGTCCTTGCACCATAAAATTACAACCAAACTTTTTGCAAAGTACTACTGGTATTTGTGAAGAACCCATATAATCTGCACTCAAATCATTCGGTCTTTTTTCTATGTATTCATTTCAGTTGCAAGCAGTAGGTAACTGCCATGCATTTCTGATCATTTTTTTTACATGTTTCTGACTTCTGTATGTTTGTTGTGCATGAAAAAATATGCGTTATGTACTTAATTAAAAATATCATTTTATAACTAATGTATATCATATTCAACCATTATCTATCCACTGCTGGATGAAGGTCTCTCCAAATGCTTTCCACACAAGTCTATCCTGAGCAATTCGCTTCCACGTCACCCCAACCTGTTTTCTTATTTCATCCACCCATCTAGTTTGAGGACGTTTTCTAGGTCTTCGGTGGTCTCTTGGAATCCAGTTCAGAATTTCTGTTGTCCATCGTTGATCAGTTCTTCTTGCAATATGCCCAGCCCATCGCCATTTCAGCCCTTTTACTTTAACAATGATGTCCTCTACTCTAGTTTGCTCTCTCCACCCAGAGACTAATTTACGATTTTGCTACCTGTAGATCGACATATTTCACCACCTAATCTCATCAAACATAACTAGTAGTACAACAGAGATTTCGTCACTTTCGTCAAATTTTTAATCTGACGTCCTTTTCGGTTATTTGCAACCATATAGTTCTCTTTCCAGTTATATACCAGAAACTCTTTTGCATGCTGACTATTATACAGAGGCATAGCCAGGGGGGTTTGGGGTTGTAACCCCCCATCGCAATGAAATTTTGTATATTTAACATAGGAATATATGAGTTGTAGCTCTGTAACCCCTCCCATTAAGCCTATAACCCCCTTATGAACTTTCTGCCTACGCCACTGCTACTATATATATGCATATAATTTTAATAACAAATATTTCATCTCTGCAATGAAAAAAGTTTGGCATTTTTAGTATTGATATCATCAAAATAATTGGGCCGTTAAGTTGTTAATTATTCTTACTTGGTGCTTAGGCAATTGCTAGGTCTCTCCATCTATTCTTTGGTCTTTAACTATTTCAGTGTCTTCGTATAATCTACTGTTTCCTTCATGTAAGTTTCTGTAGAAAAAGAACTGCTCTAGCAGTTATGGGGATTATACCAAGTGCACTCCTCACATTTATACATACTATGATATGTAATTTAAGTATGAATGTTTGTAGCATTTTAAGAAATTTCTTTTTCTATGTAGCATCAAAGTTGCTCAAAAATATTGCTGGAAGAAAACAGCGAGGTAGTTCAACTCAATTATCAAAACAAAGTTTTATTAGTGTCAACTTTGCAACGGGCTTTTCTGTACAGTGTCGCCGAAGGCAAGATTATCCAAGTCGGTCAGAAGGACAGAAAATGGTACAGATAACTGCTGTAATAAACAGCTCTATATAATAACTGGATTTCTCTTTGTTTAATTGATTTGTTAACCAACATTTTTAATATTTTTTTTGTTTTTTTTATTGAAATTGAGTATTCCTTTCCTCAGAATTGATGGGTAATGATTATTCGGTTAATCATTAGAGAATTAATGATTAATTTAATAAGGTTCACCTTTATGTCAATTTTTAACACATTTTTTAAAGCAGAGGTTCTTGGGGCAATTCAGTAGTCATTTGCCCTTTGGCTGCATAATGGTAATGCATTAACCTCTTGTATGCTTATTAATTTGGATTTGCCCTGCGGTTGTGCAGTGTGGTAACACGTTTGCCTAGTGCGCCGTTAATCCAGGTTTGACTCCCAATGGTGCAAAGAACGCTTACTCAGAGATCTCATAAAGATCGCACTGCTCACTGTAGTCCGGGGTTTGGTTCCCTAGGCCTTAAGAGGTTTGGATTCTTTGGACAATTGTGGGACCTGACATAGCATGATCCTTGCTGTGCGTGTGTGACAGAACTTGACAAATGAACAAGATAAATGTAGGGTTCGGATCAAGGGTAAGATTCCTTGGAAAATTGTATGTCCCGGTGTAGCATGACCTTTACCACCTTTGGACTGTAATAGCACACATTATTGGTTATTTCTGATATACTTCTGTCGGCAAAACACTAGTATATAAATCCAGAGGTGGATAGATCCATGTTAGCTTGAAACACAGTATATTTGTGATAATTTTTTTGACTCAGGGAAGAACAATAATATTCAAGTTTGTAACGAATGGATAAAGGAACTCTTGTTGCTGAAAACATTGTGAGTGTACGTCAGTCAGAATTTAATTTCATTAATTCTCTTTTTTAAAAAAACAGAAAGAAAAAATATATTTTGCATTTAAACAACCTTTTTTTTTGATTAGTTAACAAATAAAAATGACAGAAAGGGGAGACTCCGAAACTATTTTAGAAATCATAAACAGGGAAAAGATTCAAATTTCGTTGCAGTTTTATGATTTTTTTAGAAATTTAACTTTGGAAATTTAAACGTTAACTTTTGATAACTATGTTATGCCATCTATGTTGTTTGTCATTGATATGTGTACCTATGTTGTTTATTTATGCCCATACTGTTGTTTATCATTTGTGTGTCATCTATGTTATATCGGGCCATTAGTCCTTTTACAGATGACCTATTGCACAGTTTCGAGATGTAAATCGGCCTGTGATTGCATAACAATAACATGTTTGGCTGTTGTGTGAAAAACTCTGGTTTGCCTCTTGATGTTACATTGCATGTTCTGCTTTTTCTTTCGATTCATAGTCCAGCCAGTGCAGGATTAAGGTTTTTATGAGCCCTAGACTGGAAGGATACAGTGTGTTCCCGAAAGAATGTGACCATTACGGTATTTAGTCAATAAATCATGATTTTTTCCTTTAAAGCACATTATCTTCAACATTTAGGGATATCCATAGTGAACATTTCTTGGACATTCGCAAAGAAACGAGGTTAAAATATTAATACTAGATTTTTTTTATTTATCACAGGAGAGAAAGCATACAATCTGCAAGTACATGCTTCTATGTTACAACGAAAAATTAATGTGTGCACATTATAAATTGCACATACACAGATGTACATAAGATGTTACTCTGTGATGGGTCCCTAGTAAAAATAATAAATAATGAAGCTTAAATTTAAACAGCACGGGGTCCCTTCAAGACATTTGCGGAGGCTCCATTTGGTCCGAACGGAAATCTGGCACCGAGTCCCGGGTATGATTTCCGAGGTGACAGACGTTTCGATTCCTGAAAAACTAGGTTCTGATGCAGCATGGCTTTGCCAGCCTTTGTCCCATAAAATATAAACCAAGTTGAAACTTGTGTTGCACATATTGTGGTGAGGGTAGAATAGTTTTTATGCCGGATTCTTTGATTTGTGACATCTGTGGGATGCAGATGTCATGTTTCTGTTTTGAGATATCTTTAAATGTTTAATTCTTTGCATTTTTCCCAAGGCTAATTTTTTGATTCGGAAGGAATGGTTTTTTACAGTAGTAAGAGTCTTGCGTTGTTGGTGTTATCGGGATTCTTGTTATTACATTGTTTTGAGACATTCGAAAATCTTTAACTCTTCATGATCTTAAGAACATTTCATTTTTATTTTAACAGTTTGGGAAAATTTGGTGCCGTGTTCTTTGATGTGGATGGAGCCACTCTGTATGCCAGCCGACCGGGACAACGTCTATGGAAATCTGACTTTAGTGGCGTAGTTTCCGAAACAATTGTCTTAAAAAGTGCTCTCAGCAATGCCCATCATTCTACCTCCATCCAACGGAACTCTGTGAATTCGGGCATTTTGAAAGACGTTCAGTTTTCTGTGTTGACGGCTTATTCTATGACGTACCTTTTAACATGGTCTGATTGTGCCCTTGTTCTTATTAATCCCCAACTGCGGTCAGTGGCCAGTATCCAAGACTTTTATTCCATTGTCGGTGTTGCATGCAGGAACGATGAAATTTTCGTCTTGCAAGGGATTCGGCATTTAATCAGACTGCGTGTGCATGTCCCGAACGAAACGCACATTCCTGGTAATGAATTATTTTCTTTATATAATTTTGTCTTTCTACATTCATTTAATGTGCCATTGATTTAGGTTTTACTTTTAACAGTGTAAAAAAAAAAATCCTGCTTACTTCAGTCCAGGGGTTGGTTCCCTAGATATTAGACATTTTTCTCTAGGTAAGAGGTACATAATTCCTAGGAAAAAGGTAGGCCTACGACCACATAGTAGTGTAGTGGGAATGCGTTAGTCTACCAGGCCATTAACCTTGGTTTGACTCCCTGTAGCATCATGGGATACATGTCGTTTTTGTGCACACCATATTCAAGGGTTTTGTTCTTATGGCGCAGTATAGCCCAGATGCTCTTGCGCCATAAAAAAGCCAAACAATCAATTGTTCTTATTGTATTTATTTTTTTTCAGTCTTTTTTTTTTAAGTAAATGAAATTTCTCAAACTAATTAACTGAATAACAATTATTTTCATTATAAACAAAGTTTGTTTACAAAAATGTAAAAAAATGAATCAGTGAGTTAAATGGAGTTAATTCTCAAAGAGTTACTTAATGTCATACTATGCAAATTGTATAAGGGAATCTTTTTCTTTATCTGCTTGTGGCAACACTTGTTTTGTTGACCACAGCTATATAAGTCAGTTTTGGTATGCTGTCTGTCGTTGTTTTGTGATGTGTTTCAAAAGGAAAGTTATCCTTTCATTTATTTATGTGTTTGAAATAAATTGTTTTATTTTAAACAGAATGCATTTTTTCAATGTTCTTCAAACACGCTGAAAGCAGTGTTAAATAAGTTGATGAAATTAGGTTTAATTCACCACAGTTCTCTTGGTACCAGAGGTTAGAATTCCTTGGGAAATTGTAGGCCCTGGTGAAGCATGATCTTTGCTGTCCTTGTGCCATAAAAACACAATTACAGTAGAACTTGCCTATAGTGACCACCTTTGCACTGGACTGCATGGTTGCCGTAGACAGGTAGTCACTGCACAACAGACTTTGGTATAGGCGTGACTAAGTTTCTACCTGTTCTCGCATATAAAAAGTACGCCAATTTACCGAAGTGGTCATTTTACCAGGTTTCACTGTATTTTAACATAATCTTATAATCCAGGATTAATTCTTGCCTGATAGCATAGTCGAAAGGCCCGTAGCTCGATGCTTGGTATGGAGGGGGGCGCGGCTTAAAATTCGTAAATGTTTTTATGTATTTTATTAATATATTTAATAATACTACATACATAAGCAGCCTAATGTATTTAGAAACATGCATAAAACATAAGCAAACCATCACTTATGGTTCCCATGGTCCTTGAAAGTCCTTGAATTTTTTTTGCCAAGTCAGGGCCCTTGAAAAGTAATTGAAAACTGCCAAAAATGTGGTTGGTCTTTGAAAAGTCCTTGAATTTTTCTCAAAAATCTTTTTTCCAAGTTTTGTCAAAAGAAAAAAAAAAGGTATTTCTTCTTATTTCCGGAACAAATCCAGTAGTGCATCGGACACGCCCCATTCTTCCCCTGCTGATTGAGCATGGCTAATATAAGGGATGCAAAAAGGGTAGCTTTTGATGGCAGTGTGTTAAGTTGAAAAGGAGAAACATAATTAAACACTCTAATTTCAGTGTTATGCTTATAATGTCTTGCATTTTTAATTTTTATGTATATTGCGATTGACAATGTGAGGTCCTTGAAAAACGTCATTTGGTCCTTGAAAATTCCTTAAAAAGTCATTGAATTTCATCAGGATAAAAGAGTGGGAACCCTGTCATTTCTACCATACCCTTTAGAATCAAAGTATTTTCGTATTAAGCCAAAGTCTTCAGTGTATAGAATTTAACAATTGTTCACAGTATATGACTATGCAGTATATCACAGCTTGAATGAACTGTTATTTCTAGTAGCTGTAGACTTAGTTGTGCAGAAGAGTGTATGTCGGCATGACAATCTGCGGAAGGCTCTGTGTCGGAGAGCGGAGTGTGTCGGAGAGATCCTCCGGCTGTTTGACTATTATCTCAGAAGGTATTTTTATATGGCAGTGAAGAATGTAGATAGACGAGAGAGAGAACATTTATTGAAAAGTTGAAGGATGCAGTTGCTTGAATCAAGAACAAGCTGCGGCTTACAGCTGGTCGTTACAACGTTAAGTTGCCTGTTACATTATTTGTCGTTACAAACGACTGTGTTGATCTCTTGAAAGTTAAGAGCCAAGAGAGTGTTGTTTGGTCTGAAACTTTATTTCGAATGAATTTCTAGGACCGTGATTGGATGACAAAATGCTGACACAATAGTTTGTGTTTGTTTCTATTGGTCAGTTTGACCCCACAGAGGGATAAATGAGGTGTTTACAATATCTGTCTTTCTTGACAGTTTTTGCCCATTAAATGAAAATATATGGGAGAGGGTTCGAAGTTTAGATAATACTTGTATCCGGTGTTTCTGGTAAAAATTCCAACGAATTGGTTGCAAGTGTGACTGATTGCCAGATGACCATGAGAACAGAATTTTGGCACAAAATGGAATTGCAGTGAGCGTGAGAAATGATTGCCGCAGTTGTATGCAAACATTTCGTGATTTGTTATCAGTTATAGTTACCTTTGGTTTGCTTAATTTGTCAATAGGTTAATTTTTATTTAGTTTGTTGACATTAAAATAGTGAAACCCCTCATTAGTGGTTATTTGTTGGACAGAAAAATTTGGTTGTCAAAGTGGGGGCAGTCATTCTGAAGTAACTGAAATGTTACATTTCGATCATTTAAATACATACTTCATTTCGAATTTCGTGTATTTTTGAGCATGTAAGACAAGTTTAAGACAACGAACGTAAGCATTTATTAAATGTAACAAGTAAATTTACAACAAAGCGTTAAATATTAAAATTTATTTGCTTTGGAAAAAACAAAAACCTTAACAACTGTCTGATGGGTTTTACTTACCAATTATTTTCCTTTGAAATGTATGTTTAATTGCGATATTAAATCCACCATTTCTCCCTCGTTATGCTTACAGGGTCTGCGTGCTAATTGAGTAAACGATAATAATAAATTTTAACCGTGGTAGTTTTGTGTATATAATTATTTAGTAGTGTCGTCCAGTGTATCACTATATGATTTATTTATTATCAAAGTCTTTGTTAAGCATTAGTCAATTGAATCTGCGAATCCGAGTTAATTACTACTTTTTGTTAATGGGATTTAAAAATTCTCCTTAGCTCTTATCCTGTTGTCAGAAACGTCTTGAAGGTTGAAGTTCAAGCGTATTTTGTCCGTACAGGGGTTAAAGCCTAATGAAATAAATCATGAAAATAGTGTCCACATCTGTATCTGAAGGTGACCTCTAAACAGGGGTTTGAAATCCATTATTGTGAATCAATTTTTGCTGGGGAATTTTTATCTGACCATAAAAACGGGGTGACTTGTATCTGACCATAAAAACGGGCTGACTTGTATCTGAGTGTTGTCTGTTAGGAGGCGTTTCACTACTTTTATAATTAGTCTGTTAGTTGTCTTGAAATTTAGCTAACTTAAAATGTAACTGGACACTTTTTAGTTAATGATTATGCTAACTAATTAATTTGTACAGGTTAATTGCACACACTTGCCTTATATTTTTCAGAAGCAGAACCAGCATCATTATTACAAGAGTTCTTAGTGCCATTGAAGGAATTCTCCTCTAAAAGTTCATCAAAATTTGCAAACTCTGAATCTGGAGACTCTCCAAACGTGTTCGATTGGCTGAAAAGGAAGTTTTCTGATGGTTCTTTAAACACATTAGATGATCCAAAATCTTCAGAAAATGGCAATATTCAGGAAGTTGCTTCTACGATACCCACCCTTCCAGATGTCATTCAATTGGACTCTAATTTAATTCCTATTAATACAGACAAAAAGGTACCTTTTCCAGATCCATCACCATTGCCCGATCTGTCACTTCTGCCAGATCCGCCACCACTACCCAATCCACCACTCCTGTCAGATCCAGTGTCACGATTTTCTCATGTAATTGTTAGCGATGACATAGTGTATAAGCCAGGAAAGAAGAAAGGGAAGAAAAAGAAAAAGGGTAAATCATTATAAATTAGCAACTCATTTACATTTTGTTGCTTCATACTGCTTAGAAATTTAATTCAAACTTCTTGATTACTTTTAATATATTTAGTGAGTAATTATGTATTTAGCCAGTTTGTTTTATTTGGTTATGTTTGTATTTATTACATTTTATTCTCCTTTTAGTAAAATTTTTCTTGGGAAATGAAACCAAAAATTCAGAGGCTGTACCTCCAGATTCTACATGTATTGTTCCTGAAACTAGTTCTGATGTACAGATGCAGCTTCAAAAGATTAAGGATGACAATACAATTGATGCATCAAATTTGGATGCAGGTTCCACAAGTTCGCAGACTTCTCCTAATGTTTTGAATGCCGATACGGAATCTCTAGGTTCATGTGATTCTTCCGATATAACAAACCGAGATGGAAATGCGGACTCTTCTGATAGCCACTTTCCTCCATTGAATAAAAATGAAATGGAACCGTCTAGCACAGCTTTAACGGCAAACGTCCAAAGTTCAAATGATAACACGACAACTTTGGATATCAAAGTGAGTGGTGGTGCTTCTGAAATGGCAGAAGATCCTCAAGTGGAACCACCAACTCCAGATATCTATTCCAGTATTGAACTTAATAATAACAACACCATTTCCTACGCAGATGTCAATGCGAACACTGCATTGTTAACAGATAATAATGTGAATGATCATGAAGATGATCAACAAATATCAGTTTGCAATACCACTAGTATGACACTATCAGATAGTTCCGATGATGAGGTTCCAAGGTATGGTATGGATTGGGTTCAGTATAGTGCACCAGGCCTCATCATCAGTTTGAGCATCAGCGATAGTCATGTTTTTTGCATCGATAGTCGAAATGTCCTCTATGTGTCTGAATTTCCTGTTTTGGGCTTTGTGTGGAGGAAGGTACAACAACCCGCTGAGCAGGTCGCTGTCTCCCAATCAGAAGACATCATTTGGGCTCTCTACAAGGGAACAATTTACGCTGCGGAAAAGCATTCTTCAGGATATTGGAAAGACATGAATTGGGTACCCATGGCCAGAAATGTCCTTTACATGCAAGTGGATAATACCTGTGGATGGTATGTTACAGTATTTTGTTGTGTGAATGTATCAAATGCTAGTAATGGTGGCCCTGTGAGCAGGAGTGGACTGGGTCTTCTCATACCTTGGGATTTTTGGAGGCCTCGAGGCCTATCGCCAATAAGGGTGCAATGGCCCAGTCCACCCCTGCTTCTGGTGGAGTAGTGGTAATGTATTTGCCTATCATATGAATAATACAATCTCCAACAGGTGCCTAGGACTTGCTGTTATTTTTCTACCAATCTTGGGATTTGATTCCATGAGTAAAAATAAAAAAAGTTGGGTTTCCCCCTTGAAAAATGTAGGCCATAATGCAGCATGATCTTGTATCATAACATGCAAACCACCCAGCAGCAAATGTTCGTTCATTAATTCACTAACCATTAATCAGCGAAGTAACTAATCATAAATTCACTAATTAGTTTACTAAACAGTAATTATTAGTTCACTAAATACTAGTCACTAATTCACTTAGCATTAATAAGCAAACTAACTAATCACTACTGGACTAACCATTAATCACCAACTAGCCATTAATCATTTTTGAATTAATACAATCACTTTTAACTAGCCATTAATCATTTTGAATTGATCATTAATCAATTACTTAACTAACCAATTAACCACTGCTTAACTAACCAATTAACCACTGCTTAACTAATCATTAAATTACTAAAATGTTAAATAATTAATTAACTATTTATGAATCATTAATTATGTAATCATTAATTAAGCAAATATTCATAATTAACTAAGCATTGATCCACTAATTATTCAAATAATAGTTATTGTTACGTTATAGAAACACTTTACCATACCCTCTTTATTGCAGGTAGGCAGACAAACAAATATGATAGTGTGTTTAATGTTAATTGAAAATTGCTAATTATTTAAAGCTTAATTTTATCTTGTTTTCACATAATTTTTTTTCATGTGTGCATTTTTCAGTGTGAGCGATTTCCTGTGTGTGCATTTTTCCATGTGCACATGTTTTTATATGCATGTTTTTCGGCTAATACACATTTTTTATGTGCATTCATGGCAGTGCAGTTTATTCTGTTGTGCAATTTTCATGTGCACTTTCTTGTTTACTGGTATTTATTTGTGAATGATCCAACCCTCCTCTTTTCTGAAAATTGTGCAAATACCTATGAGTTTTTCAGAGGCAGTTATGCTAAATGTGTGTGTGTGGGGGTTGTAGTATTTCTAAGTAGAGATAAAATAGAGGAAACAGTTAGTAATCAATAATATTGTAATGTACATAAAAAGTTCTTTTTTAAAAAGCAAACTGAATTTTTGTTATCGTTGGATGGTTAATGTTGTTTGTTATTTTTTTTTCATTATTTGTGACCTTACAGGTATATTTCACAAGATGGTGACCTGATAACACAACAACCGCTTTCGGCATCAAGACCGTACACCTATCCTCAAAATGTTTCTTGTCCAGCAAACACAGTGCAGGTTTCGTGCAAAGATGGCATTGTTTGGGTGCTAACCAAGGCTGGGAAGGTGTATTGTAAAATAGAAAATCCTCGTTGTGCTGCAGAAGGCCATCTTTATTCCACCGTAGACCCAAAATGGAAGGAAATAAAGTAAACATGATTTTTCAACTGATTTGTATGTTCCAGTATGATCAGAAACTGACTACTTACTCTCTTTCGTGCCCTTTGTAACACGGGCACCCCAGAATTGCATGCAAAGGGGTGCATCCACGAAAAATTTCAATGGAATAACATTGTTGGGATATAGTTTCTTGTGGATTCGGTCCTTTTTCTTGCTGTTTTCATATGCCAAGGGGGTGCGAGTGTACCCCCCGGGCGCCTATGCTTCGTAACATCGTTATATCCAAGTAGCCTTACTCTAGCATGGTAATGCATTCATTTATCATGCCATTATCCCTGGTTCTATTTTGATGGAATTGTAGAATAAAATTTTCCGTGTTTTACAGTGCCATTTTTTTGCTCACTGTGGTTTAGGGTTCGATTCCCATGGAGATGAAGGTTCGGATGCCTCAGAGAACTGTAGGCCTGATGCCTTATATTTATTTAATTAATAATTAAATATAATGATGATCTGAATGTTTAATTATACGGATCTGCCTTTGTCCTAATTAGTAGAGATAAGTGGAATTCTATTGTGTGTGTGTATATACTCCAGTGTCTGAAAAACTGGACCGGACTTTTCCATTTCCAGAATGTGCAGCCGTGCTCCACCTCTCCTCTTCATTAAATGGACTGTTCCATAATTGAAGTTCATGTAAAGCAAATATTGTTTCATAGAATTTGCAGTGATGGTGGCAGCGTACCACAATTTAAGTAACTTTTAATGAAGCTTGATTGTCAAGAGAAATGGAGCATTCCATTTTTAAAATCAATATGGATATTAGTACAAATTAATAACAAAACATAAAAAATGTTTAAAAATAAATACTAATGTTGGGTCAGAGCTTTCTTCAAAAACTGTTTTCAATCTACATGTTCAATGTTTTTTCAAGAAGTGTGCTGTAATAGGCTTGTGATGTTTAGAATAATAACACCATATACATACAACATGTCCATTTCGCTATAGACATATTATGTATGGAATTGTCATTCCAAACAAATCAAGCTTATTATACCATGTCTCCAGAAAAAATACTGGGTACGTAGTGTTGAAGAAAGGCCCTTGAAGAAGTCTTTCACTCTGCGTTTGTATTTATTTTTAAGCATCTGTTCAGTTTAGTTGCTGATTTTCTACCCATGTAGTTATTTTCAATTTTTTTTTTTTTTGTATATGTATCAAGTTTTAAGCTGCGGACTAGGTGCTCGAAAATGTGAAAATATGTTATTGCCCATATTACTAAAATGCCACAGGCATTTTTGAAAAATGTATAAAAACCAGACATATTATACCTTAAAATACATACATTTTATACATTTGCCATATAATATGTCCTAATCCTGGCTATGCTTGAGATTTGTCCCACAGTAATCCATGAATCGATAATTGAGGATATGCTGCTATAATTGAAGTTGTTATTGACACTGAATTGGAAACATTTTACAACCAGTTGAGTGTTAGTTTGCTCTTTCCAGTATATGTCAGAAAAATGAATGCCTTCTCTTATTATCAACATCATTTTAGCAACTGATTTGCATGAACTGGCTCCAGCCCACTACTATACTGATATGTACACATACAGTGTAGAATTCCAGTTATCGGGTTTCAAGTCCAGAAAATCAAATGTAGTAGCGTTACAGGTGTTGGCTAGCCACTTGCCGTAGAAATATTTTCTCTAATTGTTTTTAATTAGGTATAAACTGAGATCACACCTTATTGGTAGTTTATAACTCTCTTTATCTCTCTCTTGGTTACAACTTACTTCAACGCATTACATCCATCTGACTCCATTGTGGCACATATTGAAGGATTCTTTAAGATTCGATAATAGCAGGCGTACGAATTTGATTAAATGGTCACCCAAAGGAAGCAATGAAGAAACATTTATAAACTTAACACACTATTTATTAATGACAGCTTCATCCAGTATAAATCTGGTGCCTGTCACATACGTGATATCTCCAACTTCTTTGCACATTATACATGTAATTCTGTAAGTTAACAGTAAGATTAACGTTATCTCGTCGAACATTGCCGTCACTCAGAGGGTGAAAATTAACCGGGAACTAAAACATAACTGCACTGAAATGAGAACTGGCAGTTTACAAGCAAGGCTATTACCCTTAACTTCATGTAAGGCACATGACCCATGCATGATGAAAGAACTGTACACATTACAATGACAGTACTAATAACGTAACCAATAACCGCAACAATCAAACACATCAGCTTCTCTTCCACACGCTGTACAGATAATGAGCAAGAGGTTATTTTGGCAATCACAAGATCAAGAAGAACGAGTGACTTTCCACATGGTGGTTTTTAGTCCGGTTAATGAAATTGTCCAGGTTTGACCCCCAATGGTTCCAAAAAGAAAAGCGTGCTTACCAATGAAGTGCTTACTTTAGTAAGAAGGTTGGTTTCCTGGGCCTTGAAATATTTGACTTCTTCAGAGAAATGTAGACCTATTGCCCTACAGTAACATAATGGTAACACATTTGTTTATCAACTTGTTTTAACTTGAGTTTGGCCCTACGGTGGTGCAGTGTGGTAATGCGTTCGCTTAGTGTTCCGTTAATCCGGGTTTGACTACCAACAATGCGGAGAACACTTACTCAGAGATTTCATGAAGATTGCACTGCTCACTGTAGTCCAGGGTTTGGTTCTGTAGGCCATAAGCGGGTCGAATTCCTCAGAAAATTGTAGGTCCAGAGGTTTAGATTCCTCGGAAAACAGTAGGTGCCGACACAGCATGATCATTGTAGTCCTTAAGCCATAGAACCACAAAACAACAATAACTTGGGTTTGAGTCTCAATTGTATTGTAGAATGTGTGTTATTTTTCTGCCCACCATAGCATGGGGATTGGTTACATGAGAAGCAGATGTGTGGATTCCTCAGCAAACTGTAGGTCCCACTGAGGATTGATCTTTCCCCTTCGTGCACCTTAAAAACACAAAATCATACACGTACGCAGTCAATAAGATTATCGAGAAATAAAATAATAACAGAAATTATCACAGTTTGATTTTAAAAGCATTGGCAGCTGTTTCATTAGCATGTGATTATTTTTAAATTTTCTGATTCTGCAATCAAGAGACATATTTGTCTTGCATGCTAACTTTAATTCTGAACTTTCTATAGTTTATGTTCTACTGTATGGCATCATTTGACTATCAACATTAATAACATATTAGTTATATCATGCTGATGGAAATAGCCTCATGCTATTGAAACAGCTGTCAATGTTTTTAAAATTGAACTACAATAATCTGTGTCACACTTTTATTTATTAGTTTCAATCAGTGCACCATTATTTGATTTATTGAGATAATTGGAATTCTATTGCGTATTATAAGTATAATATAAGCATAATACAAGTGTTTACATACTAAAAATGTAATTGTTTCTAATGTTCGTTTAGATTTGAAAGTTTCCAGTTTGCTACCAAGATTTTTTTGTGCTCAAACCATATTGCTATCATTGTGGATAATAATGGGATATTGTGGTTTCGTGTCGGCGTTACACCAATTACTCCCGAGGGCTTTAATCATGTTTGGCAGGTGAATTGCTATATATAGCTATATAGAACTGCCTGTAGTAAATAATAATGCATGCACATTGGTGTACCTACACTCAAAGTATAAGAGCAGGGGGTGCTATGCTCCCAATGCTTCACATACAATAGTAATTCGTTATTTTTGTTCGTCTGGTTTTTGTTAAGCTTATTCTAGCTCCCTTCTAATTATGCCAATGTTCATGCATACATATATTTTTTTTTACGGTTAATATAAATATAATAGCGATGAGTTAAATTATTGCATCTCTTGTAATGATATAGCTATAACTTTATAGTGATGATTCAATGTGATTAACTAGTTTGGAATAGGGTTGGCCAACATCAGGCCTGCCGACAGTTGTTTGGAATGAAAAAATTCCCCCCAGCAAAAATTTTAGATTTTTTTTTCAGAAGTGTGGAAAAACCGTGGGAATAGCATGGGTAACCCCTTTCTATATCACAAGTGAACAAACAAATAACTGAAAGAAACTCTGGAGATAGACTTTTAGTAAGGTTAAAAAAAATATATCTCTCTGAAACCCCCCAAAAAAATGAAACTCTCTCAAACTCCCCCCAAAAAACGAAACTCTCTAAAATGCTGGCTTATGAGACACGTGAAATATTTTTAAGCGGCCCACCACTCAAAAGGTTAGACAACTCTGGTTTAGAATATGTATAAATGGTTAGCAATGGGGTTTGTATAAAAACTGTTTTATTGAAAATAAACCAATCATAGCTGCATGAAATAAATATTGGGAATGACTGACTTTAAGCTGTTAAAAAATGTTATAGTCAAGACTTAACAAATCGCTGTGAACCCACTTGCCTACCTCGGAAGTAAAGCCCAGGCATTTAGAAAGAAAAGAAAGGTTTTCTACTCATCAACTGAAAAAATCCGGCCACCACTGGTGACTGGACTTGTTGAGCCCTGGTTATAGCTGTAAAATAGTGATTCATAGCTAATTATGGCCATCAAAAATAGCCATGACCAGTAACATATTCATTGGATATTTGTTGTGTTTAAATGGTTAAAAAAGTGAGGTAGAGATATTTTGAAAGTTTCTCATATTATTGTAAAGAACTGTTTCATTAAAAATAGTGTGTATATAAAAAGTGTGTGCTTATGTACTGTAAGTATATTCACATGTAAGTATATTACATGTAAGTATATTCACATCTATGTATTATGTATTTTAAGTATGTGTGCATGCATCTGTATATCATGTGTTGTAAGTATGTACTTCAAATTGATTGTGAATGCTGGAACCTTTACCTGAGTGGTCGATTATGGTTGTCGTAAACAGGTAGCCATGGCTATTATGAACTGTCAGCTCTTCTCGATTTACTAGAAATGACCTACAATAAAAAAACGAGTTTCTTAGAAATATTTATAATCCTTATTTTCACCTTTGAAATATTGTGTTTAAATTTTTTCTCCACTTCATAGTTTTGAAAACTTTGAAAACCCTATATTTGTTGATGGTGGTTTTCTCTCGTAGGAAGTTTCCCATTGTTCGCTGAGGTAGGTTTGACTCTCCGTAAGCTTGGTGGTGTCTGTCAATGTATTATGATACGGAGGTCAAGGCTTCGGTCCTGTCCTTGCAGTCTTGCACTGTAAAACTGTATAAGAATATTATTTTCAGAAATCTTACTTGTGCTGTAAAGGGTCTTTATATTAGCTGTCTAATGGGTTAATTGATGTTTTGTTTCTCTGCTAGTGATCCAGTGGTTAGGATCGCAACTTTTTAGCTCTGAGCTAGCTTTGATATTGCAGTAAACTTAGTCACGTGCAAATATATCATGGTTTATAGGTTATATTCGTTCCACAGCCGTTCACTACCAAGAATACTGGCACACGTCAGAGCACTGTTTCGAAGCAACCCTGGTATCGTAGAGTCCCTAAGTGGGTTACACAACGAGTCCTGCCGTATTGCACGACTTCAGCTGTGGTTGACTGAAGTTGGGAATCTTCGTTAAACTGTAGGTCCAGCTTGCCAACGCGATGAGCTTAAGGCCGCTTCCTCTGTATTTCTTTCACCGTACTACATGTATGTGTGATAACAGAGAGACCTCCATCTTACAGTGGATTGAAAATGGTTCTTGATGATGATAGGTCACATTCTGCACTTCCTCTCCCATTCCATTATTAAGTCGGAACACTCACCATACAACCTTAAAACTTAAAAATACAAAGCATGTACATATCGTATTTTGAAAGAAGGGAGGAACTTGCTCGTTAAAACTGGTCTAATAACTTTTGTGACTGTAAATTATTTGAAATTTATTTTAATGATGAATTGATGAAATAATAAAACAGACTGGTTCAATATGACAACAAATTACAGTAGAACCTCCATATAACGAACTTCTGTATAGCGAAATTCTCTATATAACAAAGTAAATTTTTAATGACCGAAACAGAAAATCGAGTGATCATGTCGAGTGGTCCTTAAAATTCGGTGGGAATACAATGCACACACTTAACAACATCCATTTTTAAATGGTTGAATGTTATTTATGAGAAACAGTCGTTTACTGAAAAACAGGATTTTAATTGTGGTATCATATTGCACTGCCCTGGTTCATGAATACATCGTTTCCACTTGGAAAATTTTTTATATAATGAACTTTTTCAATCCATCCATTTCGTTACGTGGAGGTTCTACTGTACTTGTACGTTATGTAGGGTTTGACAAATCATGACATACCATACTCAAGGTATTTGCCTGCCTCAATAAAAAAACCTAAAAACCGAGGGGAGGGGAAGGGACTTCCCACTCACTAACTGCCAAATTCTAGTCACCAGTAACTACCGGATTTGTTAATCCTCGTATATCTGTTTTTTCTTTTGCTGATACACAGGTCGAGTCGAATGAGGGTTTGAATGCTTCATGTGAGATGAGAGCATCCTCTATGAACGATATGATGAAGTCTTTGACAAAGGACATGTTTTCTACTTTCCTTTTTGGGCAACAAGAATCGTGTGTGGCAGTGAGCAACTCAGGAGTGTGGTATTGCACTCAAATGACAAACACTCTCTACTGCAACCAGAAGTACATTATTGGTAATTATTTGTGCTCCTTATATTCTGTATTTGGTGTCAGATGACTTTTAAGATTTAAGCCTTACATGAAGCTTATTTTTATAGGAAGTGAATTGTATGATTTCTTGACTCATATATCGTAATTTGTGGCTTCCAAGTTTTCTTTGAAAAATTTAGTCATTTTGTTGTTGATTTCTCCCGATAAATCTGAAATGGTCCATGCAATTGCAGACACTTTTGTGCATATGGCCCACACTGTCTTTGGTAAATCGGTTTCATGATGTAAAGGTTGCACCCTAGTGGTTACATTGACTGCCTTTGGGAACAGTGTGTTAAGTTCAGCTCCCAATTAACTTGGATGTTTGTAAATGCACTGTGACCTTCAGGTGATGCTAAGCTGTCAGTTTCGTTCCTAGGCAACGGTTTCATTCCCTAGGTAACATGTTTAGATTCAAAATTTCTAGGTTCTGACCATTAGTGTGAAGATATAGGGTATTAAAGAAATGCAGTAACTCCATTCAGTCGAAAGCAATATTTATTAAGGGTTTAAATGTTTAAGTTCATTCAGTAATACTCGGGGGAAAAAAAAATTAATTCGAATACATAGTTAAAGAAATTTAGTACGCTTTTTGGCGGAGCCTTCATGGTACGTATACACACGCCAATGGTAAATTGAAGACTGATTTGATTTTAGAATTCGGAAAGCAATTGCACACACTGTTGCCAAATATAAAAATTGAAATTATAATTATACAATATATGTTGCCAGATATGGAAATTGAAATTTTGTATATATGGGAAACATCATGTGAAAGGAAACGATTTGGCATTTTGCCAGTTTCAGAGCTTGAACTTTTTAAGTTTATTTTCTTGCATTTCTAAGTGGCAACAGTTAAGAAAGCCTGCGAAGTGAACATAGTGTTTCTATTGTGGGAACTCACAAGTGTACACAGAAAATTTGTAAAGGGGGGAGGGAGGTTACAGAGCTACAACCCCATATGTTCATATATACAAAATTGCATTGTAATGAGGGGGTTATGACCCCCTATTAAACTCCCCCACTTCATATTCCATTGGTTGGTTCTTTCATAAAATGATTTTGTAGGTATCCTTGTTGTATAAAATGTTTTTTTCGCTTCAACATTTTCTTCGAAGTATTGATTTGTGAGTTACCATTAATATCCTCTTGTAATTTGTTGTATAATCTTGATGCTGTATGTTGCTGTTCTTACGGGCGATCAAGACTCGTCAAGCTAAATTCTCTGTCGGCTTTCTTCCTGACA
>QLNU02015003.1:8584239-8604400 GCA_006491805.2 Dysdera silvatica | reverse complement strand
AAATAAACATTACCGATAAAATTGTTGAAAGTTGTGTACCATGATAGTATATGACAGGTCTTATCTGGAGAAAGGGGGAAAAATGCTCTGCAATACAGAAAAATTACAAGATGGCAACAGAAAATGTTGTAACTATACAAATTACAGATAGAAAAGTATTGTTACCATATGGATTAAATTACAGAATAGCTATAGGCACACTGATTGTATCACCAAATCAATGTTACTATACAGAGTAAATTACAGGATAATTGTAAGGTTACGATCTCATTACGGAAACATTGTTTGGTTGATTGATTGTTTGGCTTTTTTATGGCGCAAGAGCATCTGGGCTATACTGCGCCAAGCAGAAACATCGTTTCGGGCAGGGTCGAGAAACCTTTTCATGTTGGAGGGCCGCATGTTAAGTTATACTGGAAGGCTTATTCCAGTAGGGCCTTCAATTGGTTAGTTAAGGGTAACACCCAGGCTTAAGGTAACATACCACAAAACATATTTTTCAGTGACACAGGTGTCGACAGACTGTCTCACACACTGGTTCATCCCATACAAAGATCTCTACTAATACAGGTATCAAAATTGTTCTACCAGCCAAAATGTTCAGTTCCTGTGGAGGATTAATGAAAAGTAACTGAACATTTAGTATCTGTTGCCATCCTTTTCTATGAAATTAAAGCTTTTTATGACAGAGCCAAGGGAAATTTTAACACGTAGGCCAAAAAGGCAAAATATAGTTTCAAAGCCACTCTGCAAATTCTGATTTTTGTATATATCGCGGCAAAACCCTTTTGAATTTTGGGGAATCACGCCACTGGTTCAGGGCATCACTAAAAGTAGGGAAGGAAAATAAGTTTGCTGTTGTTGCGATCAAAAGAAAAGTAAGCTGTGTTAATTGTTGTTGTAATCAACAAATCTATGTCAATTTACTAACTTTACGTTAGCTGAGTATGCTCTTTTCAAGTTACGTTTGATTTATTTACTCCAGTGACATCGTTCCTAATCAAATAAGAAGTTTTTGTGTAACTTCTTATAGAGGATTACATTGTAGCCATTTTAACACTTTCATTTCATTCTTATAAATTTAGAATATCTGACATTTGGATTTGAAATGGTCTTGCAATAAGCTAGTGTTTGCTATCTTCAAATAGTATGAGAAATAATAACAGTATTAGTTATGCGCCCACAGTATTCAAGAGAAATGTAGTTACTAGATTGCGAATGGGAAATAATTACTGTGTCAAAGTTTGTGTATAAAATATCTATTTTTCTACATTTTTTGGAGCATTTTTGTTTTCTTTGTGTGATATTAAATATGTTTAAATCTATTGTTGCGTGATATTAATAAATTATGCGTTTGCATTCTTACTGTTTCTGCATTTTTTGAGATATGATCTTGAATTAGCGCAGTTATGTTCTCTTGAGTGAGTATAGTGCGTTCTGTCTTGCGGCTTTGCAGTGGTAACGCATTTAGCTAGTATGCAGTTATCCCGAATTCGACTCCTATGTCAAAAAAGAACACTTACTGACTAACTGCTCACCGTAGTCCGGGAGTTGTTTCCCTATGCCTTAATAGGTTCGGATTCCTTGGGAAACTGTAAGTCCTGGAGCAGCATAATTCTTCCTTTTCTTGCGCCACAAGCCTCGAAATCTCATTCTGTCTTGCGTTTGGTTTGGAGTGGAGAGTTTTCTAATATTTTTAAACTTGTGGTACACTAAATATGGCACTAAAACGATCGCGGCACACAAAATGTGGTGCTAAAATTACCGCAGCACGTTGAATAAAGCGTTAAATTGTCTTCGGCGTGGTATCAGCTTTTTAAGGAGATACGTTATTTCTACACAAAAATGTAATTTGTAGAAAACAAAATTATATGACGTAGTTCATTGACCTCAAGAAAGTTGAAATCAAAGGTTACCCCCTCCTCCGACTCTTCTCATATACCCTGGGTATGGTGGTTATATTGCAATTCATTATATTTGTTATACCAGACATTACTTTTTCGATTGTATACCTATAGGAGAACTTCCAGGGTCTCTGCAATCGATCGTTATACAGGGTTTGTCCCAAAAGTTCCCGAAATGATTTTTTTTAAAATCATTTATTCAATATCAGTTTACAATCTTTTCAGAACTTTTCAAAGTATTCTCCCCCTGCTTCGATGCACCGTTGCCAACGCTTCACCCAATCATTGAAGGCGCCCTGGAAGTCGTCAACGGGAATCTCCTTCAGTGAGGTCGTCGCGGCTGCTTTTACCGCCTCCAGCGTCCCATGCCGAGTTCCTTTCAGGGTTCTTTTGATCCTTGGGAACAAAAAGAAATCCGCTGGTGCCAGATCGGGGCTGTACGGCGGCTGGGGCAGCGTTGCCACACCCATTTTGGCCAGCAACTCGGAGACAATGAGCGCGGTGTGGGTTGACGCGTTGTCATGGTGCAAGATCCAATTGTCGCGAATTTCGTTTCGGACGCGTCGAACCCTGTTGCGCAACCGTTTGAGCACTTCACAGTAAAACTCCTTGTTGACTGTTTGTCCTTGTGGCACGAATTCACTGTGAACTACACCTTTTCTGTCAAAAAACACAATGAGCATTGCCTTGATTCGCGATTTGCTCATCCTTGCTTTTTTCGGGCGAGGAGACTCCTTGGTGTGCCACTCGCTGCTCTGGTGCTTTGATTCGGGATCGTACTGAAAAATCCACGTCTCGTCCCCTGTGATCACTCTGTCCAAAAATTCTGGGTCCGTTTCGTAGCGTTCATGCAATTCCTGGCACTTCAACAAACGCTGCTCCTTCATCTCACTCGTCAGGACTTTTGGCACCATTTTCGAGCAGACTTTCCTCATTTGAAGATCCTCCGTTAAAATGCGATGAACGATTGTTTTGGGTATTCCACACTCCTCTGCAATCACCCGAACACTTAATCGTCGGTCATTGTCCAAAACTTGACGCACTTTTTGCACCGAGTCGTCCGTTTGTGATGTCGACGGGCGTCCAGAGCGGTCGTCGTCGTTGACGGACTCCCGACCTTCCCGGAACCGCTTGTGCCACATGAAAGTTTGGCTTTTTTTCATCGCCCCGTCACCGTAGGCTTTCCGAAGCATTTCGAGTGTCTCCGCCCCGTTTTTACCCAGTTTCACACAAAATTTGATTGCATAACGCTGCTCCAAAAACTGGTCCATTTTTTGATCGACGAGGGTGCAGTAGATACCTCTGCGCGGAGCGTGACCCTGCCTCAACAACTGCCCGCAGGCGACTGATACCGGTCTCGTTTCCAAGCTCAGATCCCCCACCAACTTCTCCGCCCCGTCAGCCAGCGTTGCCAACTACAAAAAATCATTCCGGGAACTTCTGGGACAAACCCTGTATCACGAAAAGTCACCATAAGACGAGACTACTCTTATATACGTGATCAATGCTTATGTATAAACATGAATTAATGTAAATGCGAAATTTGTAAATTATTTCTATTATTAATTTACAAATAAAAAGTATTTTATAACCTTTTGTTTTCATTTAAGATATTTGTCAGTAAAAAAAAGGTTTAAATGAGTGAATTAAGATATAAGCCTATAACCAAGCCGGGGTCAGCAGGCACATGGCCCCAGTTGCCCCATATTGTGCTCCACCTACCCCATGTTGTGCCCCGGTCATCCCATATTGTCTCCAATTGCCCCATGTTGTGTTCCAGTTGCCCCATATTGTGTTCCAGTTGCCCCATGTTGTGCTCCAGTTGCCCAATCGAGCTACTTTTTTATACAGAAAAATCCCTGGGTGCCCTGTGCCCCCATGCTCTTTGTCTGGCCCCAGCTGCCCCTTCATCCTGGCTACAGGCCTAGTAAGATATCATTATAAGATTCTAATGATTTTAATGCTCCTGTATGTTGCAAATTTGTTAGTCTATAACTGGTGTCCACTTTAAGGACCTATCGAACTTTCTCGGCCAAATAAACCGAAAAGTCCTAAAATATACTACATTAAAACTTTTTATTAGTGGATACTCGCTATTAGAAATTTTTATCATCTGACCGTACTTGAAGGGTGTTCGTTAAGAGGGGTGCACTGTATTACTGGCTAAGGCCCCTAAAACAGGGAGCTGGCGCATATCCGCCATTTTGTTGCCATTGTATCACGTGATGGTGGTTGGAAATTGTATTTATTGGCGACATCTTAAAAGTTGCGCCAATGTTTACAATAGTCGGATAATGGCGGATTGTTGATTATTTCTATGCCAAAATAGCGATCATTGCGCCAAAACTGAAAACCTTTATCGCCAAGGTAAATGAAACCGGAATTGTACAACAAAATGGCGGCACATGCCTCGGCGTAGAATCCTAGGGTCTCTATTACGTACGGTTCGTCAAATTCTTGTCATGCTTGTTGCCAAGCAATATCCCTGCACCCGATATACCCCCACAGTGGTGCAGAGGCAACAGCTGATCTGTCATGCCGTTAAACCGAGTTTAATTTCAGGAAACTGTGGAACTTGTGTGCTCCCCTCCCTGCCCATTGTAGTTGGGGGGGTGGTTCCGTAGGTAACCGAAGTTCCTCGGAAAACTATAGGACCCGTCGTAGCATGACCTTGATCCATAAAACCTGACTATTTCCCAATTTCTAATGTTTTTGCTGCCTTCCCACTTTCCGCCATCTTGTGTTTTTGAAGTAGTGTTTGTTAATTGGTAATGACGGAATTTGGCGACAAGACTGCACCACTATCTCGTCACGGTTCAGTTGCCAAACGCTGTTTACAATAATAAATTTTAATCAGCGATCCATACGGGGAGATGGGCGGGGGGGCGGCTGGAAAAACTTGTAAGAGATGGAAAATTTTTTTTTTTTTAAATCCAATTAAATATGCCATAGGTTTTTTTTTTAATGATATCTCTTTCAACGATTTAAATATGTTTATTCACATGATATGCGTTTTGCAATTCATTTATGTCGTGCGTGCATTAAAACCTCATTTAGTTACCACATTGTCGGACAAAAGTGTCAAAGCTAAACCTCTTAACCTGTTAACTGGGTATGACGACATTTTTCGTCATGCCCAGAAGACTACCAAAATGCGAATGACGACATTTTTCGTCATTAAAATTAACCGTATTATGTTGAACGCATTACGTTTTATGTAGTTCTTATATATTTAATCCTAGCGTGATGGTGTGATGACATTACTTATCACTGTGAAAAAAAGTCCCCAGTGTGAAACGAGTTTCACAAAATTTTATTCCGCAGTTAACAGGTTAAACACAAACAGCAATATCTGATTCAAATTTATATATTTTTTTAATAATTTCCATTCATTTTATTACATATTGATTACACAATTTCTTGAATCTGGATAAAATCATATTAATCGCTTTCAAAGTATCTTCAGTAGAGTATGCATGTTCTTTCACAATGAATAATTTGTAGATTTTTTTAATTTCAAGTTCGTTGAAAGGGGTGCACAACTCGAGATTGCATTGTAAAAAGAAAAATTTCTTGTGTAAAACAGCCATTATAATAAGAGTAAAACAGGCCTATAAAGATTAGTGAACATTTGAGGAGTTTGGTATCAAAGACAACTCCATTTTTTTTAAAAAAAATTGAGTTATTATGCATGCCTATGGGTTTTTTCATGCTGAATTCAAATCAGAAGCCCTTTAGTTTCAAAACGGCCAGAACATCAAGAAAATCACATTCAAAGATGAGCCCAGACCATTGGCATAGGTAACAATAAGTTGCAGTTTTTCAGCTCTGTTGAAAAAAATGTAAAATGGAGTTATCCGTCTTTGATACCAAACTCTCATATGTATATACGTATATATATAATACAGTGAAATCTGTTTATAATGATATTCAAGGGACCGGGGGGGGGGAAGATATCATTAGAGACATGGTTGAACATGATAATATTCTTTATCCAGGTACGTGCCAGCAGAGTTTTTTTTTCGTCCCCCCCCCCCAGTTTTGGAGAAGGGGGAGGAGGAGGGGCGAAAGGTGTATTTCGCACCCCCCTCCCACTATTGAGGAATACTATTAAAATTTTAACTTAAAAAACATCATTAAACATTGCCACTAATCTATCAAAGCTGAAAGAAACTTAGATTTTAATTTCATTTTCTGTCAATAGATGTCAGCACCATATCGTCAATAATACTGCTTTGACAGTGCTCTGGCGTATGTATTGTTAAAAAAATTAGCGTCTCTTTACCTGTATATTTTTTTTCAGTCTTTGTGAAACTATCGATCTTAAACTGTAGTGTTCTCGAAGTCAGTAAAATTGTAAATCGTTCAAATGGTTGTTGTTTTGTAATCCATTTTATTTTAATTATTTAATTAACTAATTAACACCTCACGAATTTAATTAATATTTTACAATAACTGTTAGAATTTGTAGGCAATACGCTTGTCACTGTAAAGATCTCACACACACACTCCTCCAAAATGTCAGCACGTCCCTGTCTTTATCTATTAGGATTGGCCGAAAATATCATTATAAACAGGTTTCACTGCAATAGCAGACACGTGTATTGCAATTGTTCAATTGCCATCCATGAAAAGACAACATAAATCATATAAACGAACTTTATACACTTTACACGGTCAATAATAATGTCATTACAACCAAAGGTCTTGTTTCATTACTTTTCAACCATACAGATCATCCGAAATGATCATTTTAACTAATCTGTTAACTGTTCCATTTTTACTTCATTACTTTAAAGGAATAGTGAGGCAAGATTTTAAAAGTCTTGAATAGTGATATTATTGATTGCGTAAAGTCCGTTTTAAAGTGGCTATAAAATGTTAACAATCTTCATGCAATGTTTAACAGAAGGGTCTCAAACATCGTGTTCTTGGTGAATTGATTTTCAATCTATTCGAGAGGCCCTCATCAGACATTTGCTTCTATAAAACCCCCCTTTTACATTAAAAACATCCCCTTTTCGAAATCCTACATATGGGTCGCTGAAATGGCAATCGTTTTAGGCTCTCTTAAGGATTCAACTACTTCGCTCAATGTGGCCACAATTCCTACCATCATCATCTTGCACAAATATGATACCATCATTTTTATAAGATGAAATATCTCTGAAGAAAATCTTCCAAATTGATTGCTATTTCAATCCACAAGAAAGAATAGTTTGCATGCACTATTTATAAAATGTTATAACTTTTTATAAATGTGTCTAAATGTATAAAGCTTATCAATTCTAAATGTTGCAAAAGTATCTAAATTGCTTTTTTCGAGTTTCGTTATGTAAGTATGATGAAATATAAATACAGTAGAACTTGCCTAAAATGACCAACTTCGGGAATGAACTGTAATGGTCACCATAAATAGGTGGTCACTATGTATAACAGGTGTTGGTAGAGAGAGGCATGATCAAGTCCCTACCAGTCCTCTCTCTCATAAAAAGTGGTCACTTTACTCAAGTGGTCAACTTACCAAGGTAGTCATTTTACCAGGTTCCACTGTATGTGCTATTTCAATGGTTTCTAGTTCTATAAAATTTTTCCTGTCTCACCAGAAAAGCTTTTGTGGTTTAAAAAGAGGAAATGTTTCCGAATGCAGTTTCACTTCCAGTCAATAGCATTTTAAGCAGTGGCATAATTTGCTTTCAGGTCCGGGGGGGGGGGGCGCAATGCTAGGCACATGGCATTCATCTGTAATTTTTCTCCTAGGGAGGCTGATTTCCTTAGTTATACCATTGTTGCTAAGAACTACATAAGTGACCCTATAATTAAAACTGAAACCCTTATTTCAAATATAAATATTTTCTAAATTCATTTCTATTTTTAAACTTTGTACTTTGGGTAGTGGTCAGGCATCTACCAAACATTAGAGACGTTTTTAAAGATCGTTGGTTCAGAGTTGACGTAAAAGTTTCTGCGTGATGGTCTAAAGTCAATTCGAAAGTTGACCCTCGAGGGAGAAGAACATGCATCATCAACCTTTGTCATCGATGAAATCGGAGTTGAAGAATACCATTGATTGAAATTCTGTAGGAGTGCGCGAAATTCGAAAGGTCACGCAAGAGTTGCTAGATCAACTAGACGGTTTTATTTGAGAGGGGATACAAAGGTTGTCATAATAACCAACATCATTGGATGTCTGGATTACGCAATAATCAAACTAGGCCATATTGACAGAAGTTGTCTCTGATGCCAGACGAAAAGAAGACCGATTTCATAATCCACACAACACGAATGCAGGAGATGTCAACATTTAATGATGGCGCAAGATTTATTAGGGCAGCTGATATTAAAGCAGTCTGTAGTGAATCTGTCTTCGCAGGAATACTGCATAAAGAACGAGGACTTTAAAAAATTGCAGGAATATGTTTCCTATCGTCAAAAACGAATTAAGTTAAATGGACTTTTCGTAATAAAAGTCAGTTATTTCCTAAAAGCTGAAAAGAATTCAAATTTGGATAAAATTTAAACAACGAATAGCACAGATAGAATTTAATAAACCTTAAACGATTTTCGATAACTTAAATTTTCTATTTTCTTCTGCAAGAACTAATCACACACTGTGAACTTTTTCGAAGCAGTGAAGAACGAGTTTTGGTAACTCCTATTTTCATCTTGCCTCGAAGAAAATTTTTCGTAAGATAGACTGAGATCAAAAAGACTTGAAAATCAGCTTGTAAACCATTTAAGGTTTGCCGAAGACATCGTTCTTTTCGCAGTAGAGCTACAAATAAATATTCATTGAAGATCTGACTATGACAGGGGAAACATCTGGCTTAAAAATCAATTTGGAAAAAAAAAAGGTTATATTTAATAAGTTCTTGTAAATTAAGAAAACCTTTATTTTAAGAGAAGGGATACAGCAAGCTGATAATTATATGTACCTAGGTCAACAAATTACATTGGAGGGCGATACAAATAAAGAGATTGAACATCGTTTCAAACTTGGTTGGCAAGCATTTTGCGGGCTTCAAAAACTTTTTACAAAAGCAAACTCCAAATTTCTTTATGGAAGAAAGCATTCGACTAATGCTTTCTACCTGTTTCAACTTATAGTAGTGAGACATGGGCAATGACTGTTAGGGCCATTCAAAAGCTAAGAGTGGTACAGAGGAACATGGAGCTTGGTATCACGCGACGAGATCAAAAGACCTGTAGTTGGATAAGAGATCAAACGAAAATTCATGATATTATTGAGAAAGCAAAAAGTTTCAAATGGAAATGGTCAGATCATATAGCTAGAAGAACTGACAACAGATGTACCAAAAAGGCCTTAAAATGGATTCCTCTGGATAATACACGCCCAAGGAAAAGGCCAAAGACCAGATTGATTGAGGAAATTATTACGTATATTAGAACAAATTGGCAGCAAAAAGCCCAGCATCGACTTAGTTGGAAACATGCGGAGGAGGCCTTCATCCTGCAGTGGATTGACAATGGCTGAAGTGATGACGACCTGAAAATATACCGATATGCTGTGTGTAAGTCCCTTTTTTATTTTTTGGTGTTATATGTGCCAATATTGTGAATTTCATAGATAACTCCAATCTTATTGTGACGTTACGAATATCTTGCTTATTTTTTTAATAGTTGAGCGATAAGTATATGATATTTGTATTTGAATTATTTTCTGTTCCAATAATAAACCTTGATATACTTAAATCTGTAATCCATTCAGATGTAATGATGATATCCCTGTGATCAGTAGCGATTATAGACAAAAACATTGGAGGGGGAGGGGGTGAATCCATGCCCGTGCACATAAGCGATATAATAAAATTCAGTTACATTTGGGATACCATGGCCCCAGCCTAGAACCGCCACTGCTTGTGACCACTGCAGTAACCAATATACGATCATTAATTCTGTTGAAAAAAAAATCATTACATATAAGTAGTTTTTCATATACATTTGCTTATTCACACTTCAGCTAACATATTAATGGCAGGCAACAATTTGAAGGTACTCTGCACATGGGTATTGAAGTTATCTGGAGTACATTTGAACGAAATAATTTTATTCTAGAGGTAGTTTTATTCCTTCTGTGAAATTTTTCCAAGAAGGAATTTCACAGTTTTAAGGAAATGGTTCAACTGCATTAGGAAAACATTTTTTTTAAAAAAATTATTTTTAAAATGCAAAGGCGCTTAGGTTATTGCTAAGTGCGCGTAGATTAAAATCATGGTGGGGGGCGTCTATTTTAAAATTCGAATCGTACCAAGTTAACATTCAAAATTTGAAATTATGTCATGTTAAGATTTGATATTGAAATTCCGCTTAAAAGAAGTGGCTTGCAGAATAAATGGTGCATTGTTCATAATAAAATAGGGTTGTAGTTTGTGAGCAAACGTTAAAAGTATAATCTGAAAGTAATTAAAATGAATATCACTTCTGTGATGTAGTCTAAGATGATAATGCTTTTGAGTTAAACTATCACTTCTTGTGATGTAGTCTAAGCTCAAAAGCATCAGTATGCATCTGTAGTTGAAGAAGAAAGCGTTTTCACTACCAAACTATTCATAACATGAAGTTAACTTTTTAAATAAAGATATACATCACCGCTTTTCAGGTTCCGACAGTTAAATCATGATTCAGAATTTTGAAATACGTTTCATATTAAATTCAATATTAAAATTGCTTCAAACGTTACAGATTAACAAGAACTTATAAAAAAGTTTAGAGATTTCAAAAGCTTCCCATGCCGCCCATATCGAAGTCTCCGCCGCCATCGAAATCACCACCCATGTCTCCGCCAAAATCGCTTGCAATGATGTCATCGTTAACAGTAATATCTCTGGAAGCGTCTATGTCAATGTCGTTATTGACCACAGTGTTATCATAGTCATAATAATTGTTGACAGTGACATCTGTGTCATGGATATTGGTGCCACCATTATAATAGCCATGCCCTCCTCCCCAGCCGTGGCCCCACCCAAGTCCATGACCCCAACCATAGCCCATGGATGTGCCTATTGCTCCTCCCATGAGCATTCCCATGGCAAAGTCCCCTCCATCATTTCTACGGTCTTGAACCACAACTGTAGTGTTGCCATTTGGTGCTACTGGCTGTCCACGAGCCTGGACACTGTAGGGATATGCAGGCTGGAGCGGACTAGCTGTGTAGGGTGGTCGGAAACCAGTTGGAGTTGGATATTGCCCCGGAATGCCCACTGCAATAAATTAAAATTTACATTAATACTAATCATTAGTAATATATATTTATAGATAATATATAATATCAGTAGATGCTCATATAGCGAACTCTTTGTCTTTAATGATATTTTTCCTCCACTCTCAACAGATAAGGAGTACATAATATTCGACATTGTCTGTAGTGATATCTTTCCCCGGTCCATTTAGTATCATTATAGACAATTAATTGAAAAGGAACAACAAATTAACACAGTTTTAAAAAGTTTAATCATTTACAGATTGTTTCAATAGCCCTGGGCTATTTTCGTCAGAACGATCGAACTTTTTAAAACTATGTTAATTCGTTGTTCCTTTTCAATTAATTTAATAATGCGCAGTGTCGTCGTCAAATCATTTCAAGTTCGTTATAGACAGTTCACTGTTTTAGGAAATTACATAATTGGTATTGAAATTTCTTTAAATCATGATTTCCAATTGCTTAAAGCAGTGAAGAATAAGTCTATAAGCTTAGTTATATGTTCAAATGGATGCTGTTACTGGCTGAATTATTAAACATAATACACATATATTAAACATATATTACTGGCTCTCCTATCTATAATACCGCTTATGTATTGTACATATATCTTACTTTTGGCAAAACATGGGCGAAGTCCTCTGATAGTTTAATAAAGAAGAGGATTCGATTTCTGACTTTCGTATGGATCGAATGCGCGTTCGCTTAGCGTGTCTTTTTCTTTATTTTTCCTACATTGTCCCCTCTTGCATAGGTATTTTGCCTCAATGGTATGCCCGGTTCCGATTTTATTCCCAGGATATTAGGCGCTAGGATTCCTCGTGAAATTGTAGATCCCTCTCCACAGCAAATCCATATACGGGTATATACGATATGGGAAATAAAATCGGTTTGTTTGAACTATGAAAAAATATTTCATTTATTCTATTCTCAAAAAATGTGTCTAGAATCTTAAAAACATAGATTATATAGATTAATATTATGGATTCTAAATGTACATGTAATAACTGAGGACTTTGCTGAATAGACCATTTAATTTTGCAAATATAATTTATAAGCTTAATTGAAATCATATATTAAGGGCTACGTAACGCTTTTATTTTTAATATATTTTGGGGCGGATTTATAAAATTGCCGCCCTTAGGCACAGCCTGTACTGCCGCCCCCTCCCTCCTTTACAAAGAAAGGAATATTTGTTAAAACCGCATTTTCATCATTTGATATGTAAAGGAGATTTTTCATATAATTATTCAAACTAATAAGATACAACTCGAAATTATTGCTACCATAATCGCCAACTTCGTGGATTCGAGACATTTTTTGAATCCACAATAATTTTAGTTTGGAATCCTGGAGCCTCTGATGTTTTTACGTGTATTTCGCGTATTTGGGAAATATACACGTACGCATCCTTGCATGAATTTTTTCGTTATCAGTTCAAGTTTTTCTTTATTCATTCGTTTACTATTAGTATATATAACAAACGTGTTACGCCTCGATTTATAAATAGGCAGGCTGGGCAAATACCCAGGGGCAAAATTTTTAGGGCCCTTTGTCTTTCGATTCTGTAGTTTGTATTTGCAGGCAAGTTAAAGTAATCGCTTATATGTCATCGCTATTGGGGAAACAGGGCAATAATTAAAAGAAACATTATTTTTTCAACGTTGTCAAGTTTGGACAATTTTATGTTTAAGCAATTTGATGCCGCCCACGACGAGTTCCGCCCTTAGGCCTGTGCCCTGTGTGCCTGTTTAGAAATTCGCCACTGTGTTGCGGAATTTCTTGTCTTCAACTTACCTTGAATAGGATGTGCTTGGTAAGGTGGAGGCATTGCTTGCTGTGATGGAGGTGCAAGAGGAGCTTGAGGAGGCATTAAGTTGTTATTTGTTTGCGGCAGATCTACTTCTGGAGCCGTTGCTTCTGTCTGAGGTGGTGGTTGCGGAGGTTGTGGTGGTGGTGGAAGCTGTAAAGGAAAACCATTACTTATGCCTTAACAGTGGTGATTAGAAAAATAATTTGGAATGGAAAAAAGATCGAAAATTTTCGGCATAACGATTTTATGTGTGGATTTATAAAGCTATTTAAATATAATGGAACCTTCATCTATATCGAAGTCGACTGTTCCAATAAAAGAATTTTGATATACAGTGTTAGCGTAAACGATTCATCGAGTTTCAAAACACTTTCTGTTTAGAAGTATAAAAGCCACAAAGATGGGTGATACATGAAAGAATTTGATGAGCCATTGGGGGTCCACCGACCCCCAATGGCAAGAACCTCAAGAACTGAAGGAACACATCACTGCTATCGTGACAAACGTTGACATGGACATATTATTGAACGTATGGAACAAACTGGATTACCGTTTGGACGTATACCGTGTGACCAACGCCATATACATTGAACATCTATGGTATGTACCTGAAACTTAGTGAGTGAGTGTATGTATCTTTTTATGTCTCACCCATCTCTGTAAGTATTATAGGCTACTTGAAAATAAAAAGTGTTTTGAAACCCGATGACTCATTTATGCTAACCCTGTATAAAAACCAATATACAGGGTGCCTATAAAAAGTGCCCTTGATTTCAAATAGTTATAAAATAAAGGTCCTTGGAATATTTTAAAGTACCACTTCAAAATCGACTTATTAGTAGATGGATGCACATTACATTTGCGTTTAAAAGCACGCTGAATAGGCACAAGACTTTCTGTTGTAGCAAATTCCAGAACACACCAGCTGCATTGTTATGGAGCAAACGCCATCTTGAAAAACATCGCTTTGTAGCTGTTATAGGAATGTACGAATTATTTTTACAAAATAAAAGAAAATGTTTAATTTTTGTGTATCTGTTGCCACTAAAATTTTTATAATATTAAAATAACTTTTTATTTTGTAACTATTTGAAATCAAGGATCTCTTTTGTGGGCACCCTGTATATTAAAAACGATCTTTTCACAGATATGTATTATGCAGTATATTACATAAAAAGGTTAAACATTGGTAAAATAGCAATCGAAAGATCACCCAAACTTTCGGACACATCAGCAGCAGTCCTTCATCAGGAGTAATGACGATGTTATGTTTCTGTCTCTTTTTATACTTGAAATTTCTGGAAAAATCCTTCATCAGAGTAGTTCCGTCGTCGTTCTTTCGCAAGAAGGGCAATGGGAAAGGTGGCCGCCGAATGGGGCAGCGCTGTATTCCCAGACTGGCTTTTGTCACATAAAATGACGACCAGTGGACCGAGAAGGGACACTGGGGGGGAGGGGGCATTGCAGGGGATTGTCGATCGAAACAGGCGTACAGAGACGCACAGCTCACATGATTGTCGTCATTCAACGTCGACCGGAGACCACCCACGATCAGTCCGCCCCGAAGAGCGGCCGAAATAGATGGATGGCGCGGAAGAACACCCCGGGCCGGCCGGTACTCCTACAGGAGACCACCGGACACCGTTGAGTGGGTGAGGTGCCGCGAGCGGCAGCGAACAGGCGTAAAACATTCCCCGCAACCAGGGCGCACGAGACCAGAACAATCCGGACAGGCATTACATACCAAATTATCATCCACTGTTTGCGAAAGCTGGCCCCCAAGCGATCGCAGCGGACGAAGACAATGACGAACGCCCGTCATGGACAGAAGGCCAAGCACGGCCCTAGCGACGAAGTCCGAATTACGAGGGAGGGCGGAGTCCGGTCCCAGAATAGCAGAAGCAGGCATCCATCCAACTCCGCCCGGCGGCCAAAGTGAATATCCCAAGCACTCCGTCTTAAGCGAGCTGGAACCAACACCCGCCAGCCCGGACAGACATCCGCACGCCACCAGAGCTGAGACCGAACTCCTCAGAGTAGTCCCGCAGAATGAAAAATCCAATGAGAACCAATGGGAGGCCTCCAATAGAATCATGGAAAAACCCCAATAGGGACCAATGAGAAACCCATACTGCAGGCTACCTAAGTTGGAGATCTCTCATACATTTCAGAGTAAGAGTTGTTTATAAGTTTCTGGAAGTGGTTGTGATGTATTAATGGCTTTCCCGTGTAGTTTGTAAGTTTCCCCAAGATTCTAAGAAGAGTCTACTATTCTTGTTTGTGATGTGACGGTGTAGTATTTTTGTTGAGTCCCAGTCGGGTTCGTGTCCGTGTTGTAAAGCGTGTTCTGCCAGACGTGAGGCTATGTCTCCTTTCGCGAGTGCTTGTTTGTGTTCTTTTTTTCTTGTTTTGATCATTCTTTTTGTTTGTCCTATGTAATGTTTGTTGCAGTCTTTGCATGGTATTTGGTATATGGCGCCTGTGAGATCTTCTGGTGGAACTGGGTCTTTAACTTTTGTAAGTTGTTTGCGAAGTGTTGTGACAGGGGAATAGAATGTTTGGATATTTGCCTCTTTAAGGATGCGAGAGATTGTTTCGGAAATGCCGTGAATATATGGAATAGATATGCGGGTGTGAGATGTATTGTTTAAAGATGTACTATTGGGTCTACAGTTTCTGAGAATGAATCGTTTAGGGTATCCATTATTTTTAAGTGCCGTGTGTATGTGTTTTGTTTCTGTGTTTGAAAGTGTTTCATTACTGCAGTGAGAATTCGCTCTAAGACTTAATGTTTTAACAACGGAAGCTTTGTGGCATGTTGGATGATGCGATTTAAAATCGAGATATCTGTCTGTATGTGTGGGTTTACGGTAAACTGAGGTGAAGATTGAGTTATCGTGAGATCTGTGTACAAGAACGTCTAGGAAAGGGAGTTTATTGTTCTGTTCTGTTTCGTATGTGAATTTTATATGTGAGTTTAAGTTATTAAGGTAATGGAAGAAGCTTTGGAGTGTATTAGTTTTAAGTATAACAAACGTGTCGTCGACGTATCTTTTCCAGAATTTAATGTTAAAATTCGGTGAAGACAAAGCAGTTTCCTCAAATGACTCCATAACCAAGTTAGCTACAACACTTGAGACCGGAGATCCCATGGCAGTGCCAAAAACTTGTCTATAGATAGAACCATTTGAGGTGAACACAGCAGAGTCCAGACAAAATTTCAACAATGTGCAGATGTCGTGAGGTGTTAGTGAAGTGCGTTCATGTAGTGTTGTGTCATTTTGGAGGCGTGTAAGTGCGGTGTCGATTGCAAGTGATGTGGGAATGCAAGTGAAGAGAGAAATTACATCGAATGAGACCATGAGGTCGTCGTCGTCAAGTTGTAGGTTATTTAAAGAGGTGCAGAAGGATTGGCTAGTAGAAACAGTGTAGTCGTTATTACCGATTATAGGAGAGAGTAGACGTGCAAGATATTTTGATAGGTTATATGTAGGAGAGCTGCAAAAACTAACTATTGGTCTGAGAGGAATATTTTGTTTATGAATTTTAGGTAATCCGTAGAAGGATGGTAAGCGGCCGGAAGTGCATTTTAAAGAGTCGTAGAAATTAAAAAAAATTTTTTAGATTTATAGAGTTTAAGAAGGAGAGAGTTCATTTTGGATTGAATTGTTTGTGTAGGGTCTTTTATGATGCGGGTGTATGTATTTGTATCAGATAAGAGTGTAGAGACTTTATGTAAGTAGTCTGGACGATTTAAGACGACTGTAGTACGGCCTTTATCAGCTGACATTATGACAAGGTCCTTATCGTTCAAACTTAGCTCCCGGAGATCAACCATTTGCGTAAGCGTTAGGTTGTCCTCAGGAAGTTTTGGACGCCGAAGGAGTCCTGCCACTCTGCAGCGGATATCAGCTGCAACACGTTCGTCGGTGTGAGTATTTTGTAGAGCATTTTCTATGGAAGCGAGAATCTGTGGTGTAGGAATTTTAAGTGGAGCAGGTGAGAAATTTAGGCCGAGTGATAGTACGAATTGCTGTTGTGGTGTGAGATTTTTATTTGAAAGATTTAGTATCCAGTTTTTTGTAAGGAGTTTTGACTGTTTTGAAATAGAAGGTCTAAGGTTGTTAAGTTTACGTGAATGAGTAAGACGAATATGTTCTTGGATTTTAGATTCTTGTGAGCGAGTAGCGGATTTAACTAGGAGCATGGTAAGAAAATCAAGTTTAGTATTTAGAAGGGAAGTAAGAAAGAATATTTCATTTTGAAGCTGAGTAAGAATGCAGTGACAGAGAGAAATTCTAGCGGAAAGAAATTTAAGACTTATGTTATGTGCGATGCAATGTCCAAGGGCTGAATTTACAAGAGGTTTAACTTTAAGTGTGAAAGGGATAAGAAATTCCTTTTTACAGGTGTGATTAAAGTGAAGATGTTCTTTAAAACGGATAACTTTAATGTGTGTTTTGATGTATTTACGAACTATTTGAAGCGTTTCCTGACCAAAGTGTAAACGAATAAAATTAAACATGGTGAAGTTAAGAGTGAGTAAGTTTAAGTGCGAGTGAAGTTTAAGCGCGAGTGAAGTTTAAGCGCGAGTGAAGTTAAGTGCGAGTGAGGTTTAAGAGCGAGTGAAGTTTAAGCGCGAGTGAAGTTTAAGCGCGAGTGAAGTTTAAGCGTGAGTGAAGTTAAGTGTGAGTGAAGTTAAGTGTGAGTGAAGTTAAGAGGGAGTGAAATTTAAGTATTAGTGAAATTAAGTGTGAGTTAAGCGCGAGTGAAATTAAGTGCGAGCGAAATTTAAGTGTGAGTGAAGTTAAGTGTAAGTGAAATTTAAGAGTGAGTTAAATTTAAAAAGTGAGTGAAATTTAAGTGTGAGTGAAGTTAGGTGTGAGTGAAGTTAAGTGCACGTATAAGTGAATGCATGAAAGTAGTTTTCCAAAGTGCTTTTAGGCCAGGTGACATTTGCTTCCAACAAGTGTAATAGCAACCTTGCCTTCGAACTTTTTAGGGTTCAGCATAAAGATCGACACCGCGAATACTATGGAAGGAGTACAATGCAAATTTTAACATTAAATTCTGGAAAAGGTACGTCGACGACACGTTTGTTGTACTTAAAACTAATACACTCCAAAGCTTCTTCCATTACCTTAATAACTTAAGCTCACATATAAAATTCACATACGAAACAGAACAGAACAATAAACTCCCTTTCCTAGACGTTCTTGTACACAGATCTCACGATAACTCAATCTTCACCTCAGTTTACCGTAAACCTACACATACAGACAGATACCTCGATTTTAAATCGCATCATCAACATGCCACAAAGCTTCCGTTGTTAAAACATTAAGTCTTAGAGCGAATTCTCACTGCAGTAATGAAACACTTTCAAACACAGAAACAAAACACATACACACGGCACTTAATGGATACCCTAAACGATTCATTCTCAGAAACTGTAGACCCAATAGTACATCTTTAAACAATACATCTCACACCCGCATATCCATTCCATATATTCATGGCATTTCCGAAACAATCTCTCGCATCCTCAAGGAAGCAAATATCCATACATTCTATTCCCCTGTCACAACACTTCGCAAACAACTTACAAAAGTTAAAGACCCAATTCCACCAGAAGATCTCACAGGCGCAATATACCAAATACCATGCAAAGACTGCAACAAACATTACATAGGACAAACAAAAAGAATGATCAAAACAAGAAAAAAAGAACACAAACAAGCACTCGCGAAAGGAGACATAGCCTCACGTCTGGCAGAACACGCTTTACAACACGGACACGAACCCGACTGGGACTCAACAAAAATACTACACCGGCACATCACAAACAAGAATAATAGACTCTTCTTAGAATCTTGGGAAACTTACAAACTACACGGGAAAGCCATTAATACATCACAACCACTTCCAGAAACTTATAAACAACTCTTACTCTGAAATGTATGAGACATCCCCAAATTAGGTAACCCGCAGTGTGGGTTTCTCATTGGTCCCTATTGGGGTTCTTCCATGATTCTATTGGAGGCCTCCCATTGTTTCACATTGGGTTTTCCCATTCTGCGGGACTACTCTGATGAAGGGTTTTCCAGAAATTTCAAGTATAAAAAAGAGACAGAAACATAACATCGTCATTACTCCTGATGAAGGACTGCTGCTGATGCGTCCGAAAGCTTGAGTGATCTTTTTCATTGCTATTTTACCAGTGTTTAACTTTTTATGTAATTTCCTCCCTGGTACCCTGTATTTTATTTCTATAACGAGTATTTCTAAAGAATCAGGGTTCCCCGTAGGTATTATAGGCCTTAAGGTTTCTAAATCGCCATATTCCAACTGAATATTTTGCGAATTTACAGTCTGGAAATTCGGTAATCAAAATAAATATTAGATGATAAATAACTCGCAAAAAAAAGGAATAATTTCTTGGCGCTTGATAGAACCCAAATCCACAATCTCTTCATAACTGGTCAAGTGCTCTTGCCAAGTTTCCTACGCATCTGGAGGACCTGGAAAACATGGAAATTGTCAAGGGAAAATCGATTTTTTTTGTCAAACCTGGGAGAGTCATGGAAAATCTTTGCAACTTCTGTTTTAAATAACTAAATCCCCCACGAACATGAAGCCATTTTTTCCGCAACCGAAGTTCATTTGCTTGTGTTTGGTTAAGAAATTTTGCTGGAAAAGTCAGGGTCTTTTTTTCCCCAATATGCATGGGAGCCCTGTCAGGGTTCCCACTCACTTGGAACACCTGGAATTATCAGGAAATTTGAAAACGTCCCGAAAATAAGACTTTTTCATCAAACCTGGAAAAGTCAGGGAAAATCTTCCCAACTTCTCTTCTGAATAGTGAACGTAAAGCCATTTTTTCCTTTACCGAAATTCTGTTGAAAGTTGCTTGGGGGTGGTCAGGAAATTTTGCTCTAAAAGTCAGGGAATTCTTTTCTTTACTACGAGTGGGAACGCTGTTTTACCCAATTGTACCACATATATAAAAGGTGTTAAGCCCTTTTTATAACTTATATATTTATCTTTTCAAATTTTACATACCGTCACTGCAAATAATTTTCAGCTTAGTACATGTTATTTTTAGGAAATTGCGTAACACACACTGCATGGTTATTTGATACACAGGTAAAAAACAGCTAAATACATTTAGTCCCATCATGCTCGACATCATCAAAAATGAAGCGATAGAATGTATTTCTGATG
>QLNU02015003.1:8552488-8584139 GCA_006491805.2 Dysdera silvatica | reverse complement strand
CAAAGTTAATTCTGGAGTTGTAGACACACGTTTAGAAAAACTGGATGTATTTGTTTACTCACATGTTGAGAAGCACTTTTGACGTAGCAACGAGTGCGACCTTGATTTTTCACGACGATAGTTCTGTTCCTGGATATTCGTTGTGATTAATTGGGCTTATAATCATATCAAATTAGATATTTATTTCGTTGAATATTTCACTAGAGTTCAACGCAATCACTCAGTGTGATGTTATCAAAGTGTATATTAGGGTACCAGAGAGGAAATTTACATAAAAGGTTAAACACTGGTAAAATAGCAATGAAAAAGATCACCCAAGCTTTCGGACGCGTCAGCAGCAGTCCTTCATCAGGAGTAATGACGATGTTATGTTTCTGTCTCTTTTTATACTTGAAATTTCTGGAAAACCCTTCATCAGAGTAGTCCCGCAGAATGGAAAAACCCAGTGGGAACCAATGGGAGGCCTCCAATAGAATCATGGAAGAACCCCAATAGGGACCAATGAGAAACCCATACTGCGGGCTACCTAATTTGGAGGTGTCTCATACATTTCAGAGTAAGAGTTGTTTATAAGTTTCTGGAAGTGGTTGTGATGTATTAATGGCTTTCCCGTGTAGTTTGTAAGTTTCCCAAGATTCTAAGAAGAGTCTACTATTCTTGTTTGTGATGAGCCGGTGTATAATTTTTATTGAGTCCCAGTCGGGTTCGTGTCCGTGTTGTAAAGCGTGTTCTGCCAGACGTGAGGCTATGTCTCCTTTCGCGAGTGCTTGTTTGTGTTCTTTTCTTCTTGTTTTAATAATTCTTTTTGTTTGCCCTATGTAATGTTTATTGCAGTTTTTGCATGGTATTTGTATACGGCGCCTATGAAATCTCCTGGTGAAACTGAATCTTTAACTTTTGTAAGTTGTTTGCGAAGTGTTGTGACAGGGGAAGAGAATGTACGGATATTTGCTTCTTTAAGGATGCGAGAGATTGTTTCGGAAATGCCATGAATATATGGAATGGATATGCGGGTGTGAGGTGTATTGTTTAAAGATGTACTATTAGGTCTACAGTTTCTGAGAATGAATCGTTTAGGGTATCCATTATTTTAAGTGCCGTGTGTATGTATGTTGTTTCTGTGTTTAAAAGTGTTTCATTACTGCAGTGAGAATTCGCTCTAAGACTTAATGTTTTAACAACGGAAGCTTTGTGGCATGTTGGATGATGCGATTTAAAATCGAGATATCTGTCATCTGTATGTGTGAGTTTACGGTAAACTGAGGTGAAGATTGAGTTATCGTGAGATCTGTGTACAAGAGCGTCTAGGAAAGGGAGTTTATTGTTCTGTTCTGTTTCGTATGTGAATTTTATATGTGTGTTTAAGTTATTAAAGTAATGGAAGAAGCTTTGGAATGTATTAGTTTTAAGTACAACAAATGTGTCGCCAGCATATCTTTTCCAGAATTTAATGTTAAAATTCGGTGAGGATAAGCAGTTTCCTCAAATGACTCCATGACCAAGTTAGCTACAACACTTGAGACCGGAGATCCCATGGCAGTGCGAAAAACTTGTCTATGGATAGAACCATGTGAGGAGAACACAGCAGAGTCCAGACAAAATTTCAACAATGTGCAGATGTCGTGAGATGTTAGTGAAGTGTGTTCATGTAATTGTGTCATTTTAGAGGTGTGTAAGTGCGGTGTTGATTGCAAGTGATGTGGGAATACAAGTGAAGAGAGTAATTACATCGAATGAGACCATAAAGTCGTCATCGTCGTCAAGTTGTAGGTTATTTAAAAAGGTGCAGAAGGATTGGCTATTAGAAACAGTGTAGTCATTATTACCGATTATAGGAGAGAGTAGACGTGCAAGATATTTTGATAGGTTATATGTAGGAGAGCTGCAGAAACTAACTATAGTTTTAAGAGGAATATTTTGTTTATGAATTTTAGGTAATCCGTAGAAGGATGGTAAGCGGCCGGAAGTGCATTTTAAAGAGTCGTAGAGATTAAATGTAAGTTTTTTAGATTTATAGAGTTTTAGAAGGAGAGAGTTCATTTTGGATTGAATTGTTTGTGTAGGGTCTTTTGTGATGCAGGTGTATGTATTTGTATCAGATAAGAGTGTAGTGATTTTATTTAAGTAGTCTGGACGATTTAAGACGACTATAGTACGGCCTTTATCAGCTGGCAGTATGACAAGGCCCTTGTCGTTCCGTAGCTCCCGGAGGGCAACCCCTTGCATAGGCGTTAGGTTGTCCTCAGGGAGTTTTGGACGCCGAAGGAGTCCTGCCACTCTGCAGCGGATATCAGCTGCAACGCGTTCGTCAGTGTGATTATTTTGTAGAGCATTTTCTATGGAAGCGAGAATCTGTGGTGTAGGAAAATTACATAAAAAAGTTTTAAACACTGGTAAAATAGAAATGAAAAAGATCACTCACGCTTTCGGACGCATCAGCAGCAGTCCTACATCAGGAGAAATGACGATGTTATGTTTCTGTCTCTTATTTATACTTGAAATTTCTTGAAATTTCTCACAGGCGCCATATACCAAATACCATGCAAAGACCGCAACAAACATCACATAGGACAAACAAAAAGAATGATCAAAACAAGGAAAAAAAGAACACAAACAAGCCCTCGCGAAAGGAGACATAGCCTCACGTCTGGCAGAACACGCTTTACAACACGGACACGAACCCGACTGGAACTTAACAAAAATACTACACCGTCACATCACAAACAAGAATAGTAGACTCTTCTTGGAATCTTGGGAAACTTACAAACTACACGGGAAAGCCATTAATACATCACAACCACTTCCAGAAACTTATAAACAACTCTTACTCTGAAATGTATGAGACACCTCCAAATTAGGTAGCCCGCGATATGGGTTTCTCATTGGTCCCTATTGGGGTTCTTCCATGATTCTATTGGAGGCCTCCCATTGGTTCTCATTGGGTTTTCCCATTCTGCGGGACTACTCTGATGAAGGGTTTTCCAGAAATTTCAAGTATAAAAAAGAGACAGAAACATAACATCGTCATTACTCCTGATGAAGGACTGCTGCTGATGCGTCCGAAAGCTTGAGTGATCTTTTTCATTGCTATTTTACCAGTGTTTAACCTTTTTATGTAATTTCCTCCCTGGTACCCTGTATTTTATTTCTATGCAGTATATTGTATTTAGAAACGCATTTCGTAATCAATGCACCCATCCCTATAGGGAAGTGAATATGAATTATGTTGTGTATAAATTATGTTCATATAAATAATTGAAAATAAAAATTAACGCAAAAAAAATGCGCTGAACATATAGGGTGTTTTTTTTAGAACCGATAGAACTTGAAAATGGAAAAAGTGAAACGAAAAACGCAATTTTAATCAAAATTTTGTACTTATTCGAAAGATCAATACGTGGCATTAATATTTGAAAATTATTTGGCCAATTTGGCCTCCGCGGCTATTCTTGACGAAGCGCATTCTGGAGGTCCAATTTTCGGCCACTTTCGTCAACACTGCTGGCAGTATGTCATGAATAACGCGGATATTGTTGTCTTACAAAGCGTCAACTGTTGCTGCTTTATCAGCATAAACCATTGACTTCACGTAACCCCACAGAAAATAATCCATCGGTGTCAAGTCGTGCGACCTTGGAGGCCAATTGACAATTCCATTTCTGGAAATCAACATATCGCCAAATTTGGCTTTTAATAAGTCAATGGTTGCGGTCGCCGTATGACACGTAGCACCATCCTGTTGAAACCACATCTCATCCCGATCTATGTCATGCAGATTTGCAAACAAAAAACCACTGATCATGGTGCAGTAACGATCACCATTGACCATACCGTGAGCTCCTTTCTCATTTTTGGAGAATTGTGATCAGATGATACCATCAGCGTGCAAACCGCACCAAACGGTACATTTTGCTGGATGTAAGAGACTCAATATGCAGCAATTTTGCTTATTAACAAACCCGTTAAGCCAAAAATGAGCCTCATCGCTGAACACAATTTTGCGATAAAACAACGGATCAATTTTCAAATGCTCCAGAGCCCAATCGGTGAAAGCACGATGTACAAGATGGTCTCATGGCTTTAATTCTTGCACCATCTGGATCTTGTATTATATGGGTGTAGACCAAGATGTTTGCGCAAACTTTTCCACGTATTGTATGGACAGAGCCTCAATTCCTCCAACCGACGACGAATCCATAAATTTAGATCATGTTCAACACCTTAGTTTACGGCGTCGATATTCTCTTCAATACGCACATTCCTTTGACGTGTTGGTGTCTTTGCATCATCTAGGGAATATGTCGCTTTAAATCTATCCACAGTTCGATGGCTCGCTTGCTCAGTCCGTTGTTGATAGGTTTGTCTTCTTCTGATCCGTTGTTAATAACAATAATCTTAATTTGATAAAAGTATAACAAATGAATTGTAAGAACAATAAATATCATTTTAGCGTTATTGAAATTCAAATAAATTACGTTTACGTTATATAATGAATGGGAGTCTACAATTTAATGACAAACAGTTTACATTACAACTGCGCGATAATAAAAGGGTCGGCGCGGGGCTCTGGGACTAGCGGGGCCTTAGGGGGTTGTCCGGATTGCCCTGCCCTGGAGACGCCTCTGCTTAGAGAATCTCGATTTTTTTTTAGAATACATTCCTTTATTTCCATTCTTTAAAGAGGATATATTTCCATTCTTTAAAGAGGATATATTTCATTCTTTAGCTGTATTTTAAAGATGAAATACGTTCTCTAAATGGAACTCGGGGGCGCCAACTCTTAAGCGGCCCAGGACTATTCGGGGCCCTCTAAAAATATTTGGCAATGGGGAACATTTTATTTTAATCTTCTTGCCTAAAATCCCATTCTAATTCTCAGGGACATGTTTACATATTTTCGGATAGCTCCCCTTTTGCACTACTTTTAAATTTCCAAATTTGTATAATAAGGAAGAAAAAAAAACTATAATGTGGATATATGAACATTGCTGATTTGAGGCCCGCGAAACCGGGCCCTGTTGGCCCATCCGTTAACAAGACGCCATTGTCTATTCTAGCTGATCGTAGTGCACGTTTTAGATGTAGAGATACGAAACAAATTAGCGCACTTTCTTTAAACTGTACTCATAACACTTTCTTGTTGAGAGTGCACTTTCTTGAAGGTGCAGTCTCAACAATTACGTCAGTGCACTTATTCGTTCAACAAACTTTACGCGCCACCTAATAAAAATCATTTATTTTAATAATTTTTTTAATGATTGCCGTTGATGACCTAGTTCCATTATTTTTTCTTAGATGAAAATTACCCCAGACTAATCTTGAGGAAATAGAGGTACTCCAAAAGTATATTAACCCAATTCTAGGATCTTTTAGTTAGTTGACGCTTGGCTTTTTGTTAATGTTAAGCAAGCTAATGTTAAACAAAAGATTATAGAAATGATAATATACTCACTGTGCTACTGATGGCAGCCATCCAACTCCTACAAAAAAGAAAAAGAACTACTTATTTTGATCACGTTTGACATGAATGTGATCAATTACTAGTTGCTAGACTTCCTAATTTTTAGGTCGTTGTTCTCATTCTGAGTCTGAATGCTCATTCAAATTCTGGGTATTCTCTGTCTGCTTTCAATCAAATTCTAAGTACATGATACCCTAAAAGTCAAGTTACACACACACCCACGATTAATTTTCTTTGCTGATATGTAATGAGGAGTTAGAGGACTTACAGATCTATAATTTGAAAGATGGGCATGTGATTAACTTTCTATCCAGGACCGTAGCTAGATAATCTTGCATTCCTGGTAGAACCGCCTAGATTTCGCCCTCTAGTCACGGACATTTCAGCCAATTTTACGCCCCCTCGCCTGTGCCCCTAGCGTGGGCTTTCTTCGCCGCCCTCTAGATACGATTCAGTTTCTCTCTAAATATATTTGTTGCTTAAATTGCGCTGGTTTATTATGCACTAGAATGGACAACAGACTTTATTCGAAATTTCAAAATAACATCAAAATAAGTTACGAATGTGTGTGTGTGTGTGTGTGTGTGTGTGTGTGTGATTAAATAAAATTTGGGGTAGTGCAATTTTTTCTCAGTTGATTAGAAGACTCGTCGTATATTGGGTGAGATATTTTCAATTAATTGGATGAATTTTAACTTTTACTTTTGCTTGCGTCTATTTTTTCTTTTAATTTAAAAAATCGTTGTTTCTTTGCTTTATCACTTTCATTGTTGTTGTTTGTGTTTATTTTTAGAATTTAGATATGTTGTGTTTGTGGGCTATTAATACGTTGTGTAATCAGACTGCTATCCTAAACTATTCCAGCATATTGCAGCATGTCTTCAGAGAAAACATTACATACGGTTGTAGACGGTTCCTTAGTAAACATATAACATAACATTAGTATATCTGATACCTAACCTTTTTTTTACAATTTATATCTTTACTTATTTCCTTGAGGTTCTATTACTAATAGGCTTTGTGGTCTATAAACCTTTGATAGCTTGGAGGCCGCATTGAAGTCCAATTACGTTTCAAATGAGCACAGTGCAGTCTTTGGACATGTGCAAGCAAACTAAAGGGTCAGAGAAAAGTGTAGGATTCAGCATGATTTCTTGTTGAGAAAAATGAACATGGAAAAATTGGACACGAAAAAGGGGGGGACACCATATTCCCAGAAAGAAGATGTGCAAAAATACAAAGTGAACGGACGTTTGCGTGGCGTGCTCTTCATAGGAAAGGAAGAGGAATTGGGAAAATTGATGCTTCTTTTTATTCTATATTTATATTGTCCCATTTCATCGATTGTTTCAATTGATATCGATGATATTATAATTTGATGATATTATAATCGATGTCAATAAAATAAAAACAAGCACTACAGGTGTAGACTAGGATTGTTAAAATATCCCACCTTACAAGATTTCTGGAGCGAGTTCTAAGGCTCGTGATGAAAAGAAATTTGGACAACGGGTACTTCAAAAGATGCACTCACCATTTGTTGAGAAAAATTTGCCACTAGGTGGCTTATTATAATTCATACATAAATTAATCACACTGTGAACACAGTAGTCACATCTTCAACTAAAGAGAAGTCCATTCGTTTTGGACCTGTACCTGGTCGAACATAAAAATGTCTTGTCGCTTCAAATTTCGTAATCACTTTACGAACAGAACGGGCATTCACAGTAGATGTGTGCAAAACTATTTACTGACTGAGTCTATCAAAGATTTAACCCACCTGTAATAGATGGGCGGAATAGGTCACTGATTCTGTTAATAAATGATTTGGCTCATCTTTAATTCATAGGTTCACAGCTTACACGCTTCTAACACTGAAATTCTTTGATGGACGCAGCCTCGTTGTTAATGTTTTGAGAGTAGAGCTTCACAAAAAGTGTATTTTCCTTCAACGTTATTGTCGTTGCTGCTCTGGTGCATGTATTTATAATTTTGAAGAGGCTATATTTTCTTTTAAAGCTGAATAGTAAATATTATAAAAGTAACGAAAGTTATTACCACAAATTTTGAACTATTTTTGTTAGTAAATAGCAAGAGAATCGTTTGAAGTTTCTGTTATCCAAATTTCACTTCATTATGAATCTTATAACTTTCTGTGGAGTCCTTCAAGTAGGTATACTTTAATTTTAAGAACACTGCTGTTCTACATACTTACTCTACTTCTTGTTCTGTTGGACAGAGGAACCAGTGAACGGTCTCCTTCCCTCTTGTGCCAAAAGCAAGCAACTGTTTGGCGGAATAGTTTTCAGGTAGGTCAGGTCTATTGGGAATCATATTCGTAAATTGCCCATAAGCGAGGAGTTCCGGGGCGTCTTTTATAATGAGGCCACTTTCCTGCTCTGTCAGTCCTTTGTCTTTAAACCATGCTAATGTGCTATCATTATAGAGTACAGCATACACTTCCCGCCAATTTCTTCCAAAGATTCGACCTGTTAATCATTTGTTAAACGATTAATATCCTTTTGTTAAATAGTTAATAACTGGGAAAACCGCAAACCTTTAATGAATGGGATTAAAATTGGCAATCATAAGTACGGAGTTAGAGCCATCTGTTACTGTGTGACAGGGACGTGCCAACGTTTTGGAGACCGAGGGGGAAAGATCTTTTCGGTCGACAAACTGGTGGCGCCATCTACTGCCACGATTTCACAACAGTTGTAAAATATTAATTAGAAAATTGTTAATTAGTTAATTAAATAGTTAAAATAAACTGAATTACAAAACAACAACCATTTGAACGATTTACAATTTTACTGATTTCGCAGAGCACCAGGCTTTAAGATCGATGGTTTCACAAAGACTGGAAGGTAATGTACAGGTAAAGGGACGCTAATTTTTTTTTTTTAATAATAGATACGCCAGTGGGTACTGTCAAAGCAGTATTATTGACAGTATGGTGCCTACATCTATTGCCAGAAAATGAAATTGGAATCCAAAGTTTTTTCAGTTTGCCACATTAGTGACAATGTTTAATGCTGTTTTCGAAGTTACAATTTTAATAGTATTCTTCGATAGTAGGAGGCGCGAAGTATACCTAGCGCCCCTTCTCCTCCCAGACTTGGGGGGCGAAAAAACCCCTTCCTCCTTGTTGGCACGTATCTGCTGTGTGGTTCGGTGTGCAAAACGTTAAGGTGTAAACCTAGAAGCCGCTGGATGGAGATTAGTTTGAAACGTGGCCTTTTCCTTACTTCAGACCCTTACAGGTTAAAGGGTTTTAGTTTGAGTCACAGACGTGAGTGTCAGATAAACTGTCCCGATTGGCCACTATAAGGGCTCCGCCCACAAATAGGCGATTCATCAGCCAGATCCTTGAACCATAATATTATATTTGGGGAGATTAGTAGCAATCAGTAAAAGAAAAAAATCAGAAAAGGAAAAACAGCGCTTCAAGTCAAAAGTAACCAATTATTGAGAACGAAATGTTTGCCCACAATGAGAAATCGCTTGAGAATTTCAGCACATTATCAATAATTGATGATATTGGTCTGCAGATTAAAAATATCGCACAACCATCTCCCTCCTCACACGAGCAATGTGTCTGCAAAGTTCGAAATTGTTAGATGAATCGAACCGTGTATCATAGCTTCAAGGAATAAAGTTACTGCTGGATCAGCAGTCGTCTCACGGAATATAGGGTTGGTTAACTAAATGCAACAGCGCCTATAGGTAACTCTATTCATCAAAACATCCATAAAGAACATTGATGATGACAGAGGTAGACCATATCCTACACGGAATGATCCACCGAACGATTAAGCTCATGAGTATATACTCCGTAATCGTTTAGCGAGCGATTTCATGAATAAATTTTCCTATCACTAGTTAGTATCTAACTAGTACAACGAACATCGTTATTTTCCCAGTAGATAGTAAAAGATATAACTTACGTTTATAGTGTAGCATTTGTCCATTTTTAAGTTCCAAGGCCATTTCTGAAATGGAACAAATTAATAATTGATAACTTAATGGATTATTCTCATCGAAATCTACTGCAACTTTTTTTATTTACTTTTAACAGGACCTTGAGCTTGTTATACTTCTATATTTACCTGGAACACCCCTTGCATGCACTTGATCCCATTTTATATGTATTCATAACTGTATATTAACATACCATTAATTCATTTCATATTACGAGGGCGAATCAGAAAGTCTTTGCCCCTATTTTTTATTAACCAAAATAAGGTACCTACAGGTAATTACAAATATACGTACTATTCTACGTACCTTACACTATTTTTCCACATAGTCCCCACACCGGTTCAGACATTTGTCCCATCGCAGCACTAAATTTGAGATGCCCCTGTGGTAGAATTCGTCCGGCTGACTGTGGAACCACCGTCGGACTGCTGTCTTGGCTTCATCGTTGCATGTGAATTGCTGTCCTGCCAGAAACTTCTTCAGCGGACCGAAAACGTGGAAATCACTAGGGGGCGAGGTCCGGACTGTATGCAATCAGAACCGCCGACAAGCTCCGGTCATTTCACTGGGAGAGTCTGGACCACCCACCATACAGTCCGGACCTCGCCCCTAGTGATTTCCACGTTTTCGGTCCGCTGAAGAAGTTCCTGGCAGGACAGCGATTCACGTGCAACGATGAAGCCAAGACAGCAGTCCGACGGTGGTTCCACAGTCAGCCGGACGAATTCTACCACAGGGGCATCTCAAATTTAGTGCTGCGATGGGACAAATGTCTGAACCGGTGTGGGGACTATGTGGAAAAATAGTGTAAGGTACGTAGAATAGTACTTATATTTGTAATTACCTGTATGTACCTTATTTTGACTAATAAAAAATAGGGGCAAAGACTTTCTGATTCGCCCTCGTAATATACATTTTATTACAATATGCATAAAACAACAGAATGTTTGATAAAATGTTATTGGCTATGTTGATGGTGTTCAGGAATGGCGGTCGTTTTTGTATTTTCATTGCATGCAAGAAATGGATAAATAAATAATAGAACTATCTAGGCTAAAAACCTATTCATTGTGCTTTCAATTTTTTCTATAGGCACTTTTGTTCTGCTCTTGACGTGATTACGATACAGTAGAACTTGTTTATCGTAAATCTCGTGAGAATAAGAAGAAGAAAAAGTTGGAGTAGAGAGGTACCGAGATATAGAAGTTCTTATACACATGGGTGCCGACGGCATAAAAATATTGGGGGGACAGTATACCAGTGAAAGGCAGCTTGTTGTTAATGAGGGCCGTAGCCAGCGGGTGGTCCCAAAGGCCCGTCCCCCCTTCCGTAATGTTTTTGCTACCAATGCTTATTCATTAGCGAGGCTGTAAAAAATTCTTGCCTCCACAAAAAAATTTCTGGTTAAGGCCTTGTTGTTAACAACTCTTTACAGGGATAACAGACACCCACAAAGCAGTGTTTAATTTAAATGTGCTTCTGCTTGATGACGTTCACTTTACCATAAAATTAATATTGTAGTTACATTACTAGTTTCATTTTCGCATGCAATGCTCCTTAATAAATTTCGTATTTATTATGCTAATAGTGATGGTGTAGACAGTCCCTTTAATTTATGTCGTTGATAATGTCATTACTTGGACAAAAAAGTCCTTGAGCTTGCGAAATTAAAATAAAGAAACTATAGTTGTAACGTTATTAAAAACATTCCGTTTGAAAGTTGAAATAATAACACGTCAATAAAAACGCTGCCATGCAGAAAAGAGCGCTATATAATGCAATCTAACAAAAGGTATAATTACATCAAATAAATGACAAAGCGTATTTTTTTATTTTACACTAAATACACTACGCCGAAAAATATAACCGCATTCCTTAGATTAAAGAAAAAGAAAAAATTGAACGACGTTACTTGTTATAAAATTTTTTGTGTAAAATTGGAGGGCATGGAACCCTAATACCAACATTGAATGGGACGAGTCCCCCTGTCCCCCCACGCTAACGGCGCCCGTACTTATGTACAAAGTATGAACTGAACAGATTTAATACTGGAAGTGATCATCGAATGGTGAGATGTAAAGTGCACTTAAATACTAAATTAGATGCATGGGACTGCGACGGGGTCACCTGTTTCAAATGTTTTATCCAACCTCTGTATGGAGACTTTAGGGACTGATATCTTGAACTCTGATGATATTCATGTCAAGATGTGGAGACGATATGTGGACGATACTTTTGTTGTACTTCCAAGCAGCGAGGTAGACAGCTTTCATCGATACCTTAACAGTTTGAATCCTCATATTCAGTTTACCTTGGAGGTAGAAAATGGGGGCGTTTGGCGTTTTTGGATCTAAATATTACTAGAGGTGAAGGTGGAAACTTGTCGACTTCGGTATATTGGAAGCCAACGCACATGGACCGATACTTGAACTTCCGTTAACACCACCCAACTTGTCATAAAGCTTCTGTCGTGCGAGCTCTGGCTCGTTGAGCCCTCACGCACAATAGTAGTATCAGTTCGAAGAATGCCAAGTTAAGAAAAGTAAAGGAGGTACTTGTAGAGAATGGCTACCCAAGCAATTTCATCGCTCAAAGAAAATCTGATGGTAGAGACGGAGGTCCGGTGGATAGAGTTGTAAAAAACTCGGGAATTTTGGACACATTGGAAACTTTGGGCATAGAAACCAAGATAGCTAGAATAAAGGACGTAGTCCCGTCCACACCTTTCTTCCTATTGGTTGATTGTGTCGAATCGACCAATAGGAAGAAAGGTAAGGACGGGACTACCTCCTGTATTCTAGCTATCATGGTTTCTTTCCATTAAAGTTTCCGATGTGTCCAAAATTCCCGTGTGGGACCGTTGGGTTTTTTACAACTCTACCTGTGGAGCAGAGATAGATTAAAAGAACTGTGGTTTTATCCTATGTGGAACGAGTTTCGGAGGAGATTGCGCGCGTGTTGAGAAGAGCTGACATTAAGACCTTCTACAAGCCAGATGATACTTTACGTGATTGGTTAATCAGAGTGAAAGACCGAGTTTCTGCGGAAGAATCGACTGGATCTATTGACCAGATACCACGTAGGGACTGTAAGGAAATGTATACGGGCGAGACAGGAAGAATTGTTTGTAAGAGGAAAAAGGAGTACCTTCGCGCTATTAAAAAAAAGGTGAAATATCAAATTATCTGGCAGAGCATACTTGGGCGAAACAACATGCTCCTGATTCGAAAGCTTCAAAAGTTCTTCATAAAAATGTAACTTCCCGCGTTTGCGGAATTTTTCTTGGTGACTTTTTAATTGAGGAATCGGGTCATTAACATCTCAAAACCTATGCCTGAATCATGCAAGATTCGTGCAAAGAGATGGAGAAAATCGGGATAAAGAGTTCAGGGTAAATTTGGGTGCGGAATTGCTATGGGGAAACCCGAATGCGGGACTGCTCCGGGAAAACCCCGAACTGAGGATATAAATTCAGGATATTCTCACTTTCTGGACATTACACTTGATAAAGTAAACAGTAGTTCTCGAAACGTCGCGATATTTTTTCTCGTGCTATTGGTAAGTTTTACTTATTCTTACTCTTTCTCTATTTCTTTATGCTTAATTTTCTTCTTTTGAACCTTTTATTTTTTTTAAACTTTTTCTAATTGTTTTTAACAGTTTATTTTGGGTGGTTAATGAACAATAATAATAGTACATACAAATGAACATGGTAAAGCAACTAAACATTGATCTTGATACTACAATAAGGAACATATTTTATAACCACCCGGGCAGTAATGGGTAAAGACGAGAGCCTAACAGAGCCCATACTGCTCAGAAGTAAGATTTAAATTACAATCAAACGCTACACAAAATACCAGAGAAAAATAAGTTACAAACAATGGTGAAGAACCAATTCAAAGATGCACAGACGCTTCAGAGAGTTAATTATAAATTTTGAATAAAAGCAGATGTGAGAAGTTCCATAGAGGAATTCAATTAATTATCAGTGTTTAATGTGTAATAAGGAATTTCTGCACACCATTCTTGAATTTTAAACGTGAAATGAGAGATTTAGTTGATTGTGGAAGAGAGTTCCATATTTTTGGACCAGCATATCCCATTTTTCTACAAGCAAGACCAATTCTTGTACGATAAGATCTATAGTTAGCGCTAGATGAGGTTGGATAAAGATGTTGTGGTAATTGAATACCAAAATAGAAGATACCAGTGTTACATCTTAAGTTATTGAACATAATGAGAGCAAGTTTATAACTCAATAATTTGTTTATTGGTAAAATATTATACTTGCACAATATTTCGGAGTTAGAGAGCGGTGACGTAAGTTTTAGTTTTATTAGATTAAGAAATTTATTTTATAGTGTTTGAAATCTTCGTATATTGATTTTTGTAGTGAATCCCCATATTAAATGACAGTAGAAAACGTGAGAAAAGAAAAAAGAATAATATGTTTTGTTATGTTTGCGTCATGTTTTGTTATGTTCTTTTATGTTTGAAGGCGCAAGGACAGCTAATGTCATATTGCGACGGGATGTACGGAGGGAATCAAGCCTCGGGCTACGGTGGACAGAAAAGCGGTATACTTTTTACGGTACCACTGGAATTGAACCCGAATTAACGGCCCGATAGACGAACGTGTTAGTTCTACGCCACCGTAAAAAATTTTCATTATTATGTTAAACGTCTGTTTGAAAAGTTGAGAGGTAGGAGTGTAAGATCCGATGATACTGCATCTTTTAGCTAAATTAAAAGAGAGAGAGAAAAAAAAATACAGTACTGCCTAGAATTGTAACAGTATGTGCATTGTACCGTATATGTATACAAAAAATGGCATGGCACTGCTATGTACTGGAGACGATATTATGGTGTCCAGCTAAAAAAAAGTCTGGGCAGAGTTCTCTAACGTAACTATAATCAACCATCTCTCGTAGTTGCGTTTCTCTAAAATAGATATACTGATCGCAAAGTTATAATAAATAATCGCAAATTGTAATGTGTAATTGTAAATTATAGCAAATAATCGCAAGTTGTAACAAAAGATTGCAAGTTGTAGTGCATCTACCTTTTTATTTTTGTGAACATAATAGCGCTGTGGCAGAGAATCTTGTAGTAAATTGCGATTTTATATTCCCTTCCATTTCTAGCCCGAAGCTTGAAATAATCTGATATCTGTATACTCTTATACTGCTCAAGCTATGTATCACGAAATATTGTATATCGGGTTGAATAAAATTATTATTATTATTATTATAATTGTAAATTATAATAAATCGTAAGTTTATTTATTTATATAAATCGAACACTACGCAGATTAAATTAAACAACAATATTAATCAACGTTTTTTGGCGTAGTGTTCGTTGACGTTCGTAGCTCAGATGGTAGAGCCTCCGCCCGGCAAGTGGAAGGTAATGGGTTCGGGACCCACCGAACGCAAAAACATTTCTTTTCTTTCGAACGTTTCACCATCTAAATACGCCATAACATCGGCGCTGGTATCACTACGCCAATAAACGTTGATTAATATTGTTGTTTAATGTAAATCGTAAGTTGTAATGAAAGATCGTAAATTATAGTGAAAAATCGTAAATTGGAGTAAATAATCGCATGTTGTGATGTATGATCGTAGGTTGGGATAAATATCGTAAGTTGCGATGTATGACCGTAGGCTGGGATAAATATCGTAAGTTGTACTGAAATGTCGTAAATTGTAATAAATAAGCACAAATTGTAGACCTCAACTGTAATGTATTTTCTGAAAAATAAATATGTCAAAGCGAAATGCGCAGTATAATGGTGTGCGACTGAAAATGTCGCTATTTGACGTTTCACCATAAAATATTCGGCACGCATTGCCAAAAAATCAATAAAACATTAGTGGACAGAATATATGTTAATGGCTAGAATATATAAAGGATGCTTCTTCTTGCAGACGACTACCATGAAATTTCACGGCAGTCCGAAATTCGATTTTTTACGTAGCAAGGAAAGACATCGATATAATGAATATCGTTATTTCCTATTTTAGCAGACGATGATCAAATTTCATTAATTTAAAAAAGAAAGTAAGTAAATCGTTTGGAATCAAATATACGCAAAAATCGGCTGGAGTCAAATATGTTCAAAAATCGTTTGGAATCAAGTAAAATCAAAAATCGTTTGGAATCAAATATACTCAAAAATCGTTTGAAATCAAATATACGCAAAAATCGTTTAGAATCAAATAAACGCAAAAATCGTTTGGAATCAAGTATACGCAAAAATCATTCGGAATCAAATATACGCAAAAATCATTTGGAATCAAATATACGCAAAAATCGTTTGTAAGATACTTTTTTTTTATATAATAAAACACAATTTAAGGTTTCATTATTTGTTGGTTAATCACCTGGAGGTCATTTTGATTACTAATGTCGAACAAATGACTAAATATAGTAATTCTAGAGCACTACGTTTGCACACTAAGTACGGACGAAATCACCACACAATTAATTCTTAAATATTCGGTAGATATCTACACAATTTACGTCAATCTTTCTCATTGAATTAGAAGAGATAATTTTTACCAATTAGTATTTTGGGTTGTTTTGAAACAAATTTTATGTTTAGGTTTCGGAATTTTTATACGTAAATTTCAAAAAGTGCAATAAAAATTTAACATGACTTCACAATTTTTGTATACAAAGATTTTCGTGCATTACGCGTATATTACATCTTACAAAAGATTAGTTTGTTAGTTAAAAATATAAATTTGTTAGTTAACAGTAAATCATTTGTTAGTTAACAGTAAATCATTTGTTGGTTAACAGTAAATCATTTGTTAGTTAACAATAATTTATTTGTTAGTTAATAAATCATTTGTTAGTTAACAATAAATTATTTGTTAGTTAACAATATGTGTGACCTAGATTACGAAAAGTTGGGTAATGCGTGCAGAGAATCTTTCGAGTAAACATCTGTTAAAGTAAATTATAAAGTAAAGTACACAAGTAAAGTTTGTTTGTTTGAAGTTTACGGTGAATGGATAGCAAGGGTCATGTTGCGCGAGGACCTACAGTTTTCCGAGGAATACGAACCTCTTAAGGTCTAGAGAACCAACCCTCGGGCTACGATGAGCAATTAGTTTGTAAGCGTTCTTTTTTGGCACAGCTGGGAGAACCTGGGATAATCGAACGCTAGGTTCATCGAAGAGCCCCTATAAGTAAAGTAAGTAAGTAGAGTAAAAGTGAAGTAAATAAGTAGAGTTAAAGCAAAGTAAATAAGTAAATTAAAAGTAGAGTAAATAAGTAGAGTTAAAGTAAATCAAACAAGTAAAGGTAAAACAAATAAGTAGAAGTAAAGTAAATAAATAGAGTTAAAGTAAATGAGTGAAGTAAAATAAATAAATAAATGGCCCAGAGTATCTAATCGATGAATCAGATTGTGAGATCGAAACGTTTCATCAAAACCAATAACAAAAACCAGTCTCATAAAAAGCGACACTGAGACCATCTGGTGGACAGAATGAGAACTACCAGATGTCAAATACCAGGCTTCTATACCTCCTATATAAACAATTTTGTTGACCTCACGGCTTTAGTTTATTGGGACAAACGATAATAAAGTTACGAAGGTGTAGTTCACTGCTGATTTATTTTTCCTTATCGAAGCCAAATGAACGACATCGAAAGGGGCTTGTGTTTTCGACACAAACTTGCTCGGTTGCATAGCAACGGGAATCAAAACAACCAAGCATAAAGTGGCATTTATTTGTTCCGTAAGGGTTTGTACAAAATAAAATAAAGCTTGTGAAAAAGAAAACCATCTTAGCTCTTCGCCGTTGTCCAGGAAATATCGTAGTATTTGCAGTCCAAAATCGATATCTGGCATCATTAATCGATATCCGAAAAAGCGCGGGAAAAAAAGTATAAAGCGGAGAATCTTTCCGATTTTTTTTTCTATCCTCTAACTGGGTCATATGATTTTCTCGTAATCCTGAAATTTTTTTCTCTCTGACATAATGTGAAATTCTGCAGAGGAGGAACAAAATGAACAGACACTAAGCCCATATCAGTAATGTCAAGATCATTTGTAGCGTGGGTTGCTTTTAAAAGATTATGTCCTTCGTTCCTAGAGTAAACAATAGAAGTTTCAGTTTTTCCATCCTTTTGGCAATCATTTGAAAGCCTCCATCTTATAAAATGTCCCATAGTCTTATTTACAAGTCTCGGGAGGACGGAAAAGTAACAGTGTTGCAAATATATATAAAAAAAAATACACATTTATTTATATATATTTATCTCAGAATGCAAAATGGGTCACCAAATGAGATACCAAAAATTATGGACAACTTCTGACAGCAATTTATGGGGTATTTACAGAATTCTATGTGAGTATCAAAAATTAGTCACAGAGTGACCGTAAGGTATTAGTGCGCTGGAAACACACTTGCAAATTATGCATTTCCGTCCACAGGAGATATTGAAATTTGTCTTACGGACTTGCAAATGCATCTTCACGTGCCTTCATATAGTTTATAACACATTCTGCAGGGTAGAGTATGTAATTTTTGCAATGGAGTTGGAAAGATTGGTGTGCTTTCAGCGTCTAAAGTGTACGACAATTATTTTCATACACTTTCCCATTTATTCTCTTTCAATGCACCCCAGAAATAAACATTAGGCAACTTGAGTTCAGGGAATCATGCAAGCCATATTCCACGCGAGATAATGTGGCCTACGAAAAGTATTCTAGGCAGACGAATGACGCATGAGCTATGTACACTACAGCACCATCTTGATGGAACCAGGCATAGGCGTAGCGAGGGGGTTTGGGGGTTGTAACCCTCCATCGCAAAAGGCAACAGTGAAGATAAGCAATTTTCTTTTAATGGTATGATAAAAAAAAAATAAAAAATAGTCCTTAAAAACATTTTGTTTTCAATTTTTTTAATCTCATCTTCACCACATAGATATAGGCACACGTAGGAATATTTTCGCTGTTGGATCTGTGATTTGGACGCCACCTACAAGTACTTCGAATCGTGAATAGAGGAGGGAGAGACGTCACCATTCATCGGGTAATCAATATACCTTCCGATGAGGTGCTTGATTTGTTATCAGAATCGGCATCGGCAAGAAGATTAAAATCCAGATTAAAATAAAATGTAAAGGAGAAACTCCATTTCCCGTATTGATCCTACCCGGTCATATATAAATTGTGTTTCAATGTCAGATTTTTTTTTCTTTTCCTGCAAAATTATCTGAAAAAATATGAATTTCCAACCAAGATTTGAAATACGCAAGTTAAAGCTGAAAAAAGTACTGAAATTCATTATAAGTTTATAATAGAGTTGGCTATAATGAGATGAAACTTTTAGTACGGTCAACATTTTATATACCAATTTTTGAACCCCCCCCCCATCCACCTTTCTGGCTACGCCACTGGAACCAGGCTTTTTCATGCATTCTGTTATTGGGAAGTCTCACCGATATTGGCCAAGACGGCAAGCTCATGTACGTATATGTTGTGTCGCAAAAATAAATTAAATTATACTTTTTAATAATTAATTAAAAGGAGACAACCATTATTCATTATTACACGTTTTTCCCTTCAATTAAATTAATCACAAAGTAAATCGTAAGACCGTATTCCGTTTCTGCCTTCTCCCATTCTTGTTTTCAGGGAAAGCCTACCTCATGTATTATTAGCAACATGCAACATACTTCTAACACTATATATTATGGAATCTGGAATCATCATCAGCCATAATGATCATCACTATAGTGCGTCATCGACCAGAGCCTTCCTAATATGATGAACTATTCGTGTTCTCTGCTATATTAATTCAACTACTTGGTCTTCTCTTATAATGGACAATATTTTTTCACTGCAACGGTCGGAAGACCTGACTATCATTATCAATTTTTCCGGATTTCGGCAATTACATCAATAAATGAACTTCCACAGTTTTAATAAACTTTAACTAACTTTCGGCCCTGCGGTGGCGCAGTGTGGTAACGCGTTCTCCTATTGCGCGGCTAATCCGGGTTCGACTCCCAGCAGTGCAAAAAGAACGCTTACTCAGAGATCTCATAAAGATCGCACTGCTCACTGTAGTCCGGGGTTTGGTTCCCCAGGCCTTAAGAGGTTCGGATTCCTCGGAAAACAGTAGGTCCCGGCGCAGCATGACCACTGTAGTCTTTGAGCCGTAAAACCAAAAAACAAACAATTTAACTAACTTTCAAGCTTTTATTCCAAGCAGTTGCCAACCATCATCCGAAGATATTTAAACAATATTTTTGTTAAACATTATTAATCCTTTTTTCCCTTTCAGCCTCAGCAATTATATTTTTAATACAACTGTCACATGTTTTGAAAGTGCGTCATCTCTAAATATTTTATAATTCTGTTAATCCACATTTATAATGTTTTGTATTTTACAAACATCGCATCCCACTTTACGTAAATTTTTAATTATTTCGCTACTGTAATAATTATTTGGTTACAACTATTAATTTCGTACCACTGAAAGAACTTGAAATTTTTAGTCAACAAAAATATGTATTTTTGTTATTTATGTTATTTGTTAACCCATGTAAGTGACTTCTAATCTAGATAATATCATCATTGGTTTAATTCATTTAATCCTTTTATTTCTTTTAACTTGGGGGATGCCAAATCTGCGAAGATGATTAAGAAGGTCAGCATCAGGAAATTGAAATGGTAAACCATTGACTCTGACCCAAGTGCCCCCTTCGGCAGCTGGGAAAACACGGTATCTGACATTGATGATAGTAAAGCCAGATTCAATCATTTGAATAGCAAGAGAAACATCGGAAAAGGAAATTTCAAAGTATTATAATTTAGATCTCTTTGAGCATTGTAATTTAAAACATATTTTTTAATAATTCTAAAAATATCGCTTGTTCGCTTTCAATTTGAGACCGGTAGTTTTTTTTCTTAAATCCCTTAAAAATTACCCACTCGAAGCTCCGCGTGTCAACGTCTTCAGCGGAAATTATGCTATCCCTGAAAAGGGCAATAGTATCTTGAATTGTCACAATGGGTCAAAAACTCTAGTTTGACTCACAAAATGTTGTGTGTTTAAAAATTTACTCACATTAAATCTTCCGCGAATTCCCGCTTTAAAAAAAGCACGAAACTCGCGAAGAATAAGTACGAAGATAAGAGATCATCATCATCATTATCTGTATTTCTCCAGTCCAGCGACTCAGAGGCTTGACTGAGTTCTAACCCAAAAGTTCTTTGTTTAGAGCCCAGCTTGCAGCCTAGTATTTTTTCTTTTTTTAATTAAGAGTCCTAAAACACTGTCCATTTCAGGTTTCTTGGTAATCCTGCTATTCCTGAAAATGGCAATAATACTTTAGTTTGCAGCGATGAGTTAAGAACTCCAGTTTGACCTACAGAAAATAGGTGTTTGAAAACTTAATTCATCAATTTCCCACAAATCTCTGCTTAAAAAGGCATGAAACTTATGCAAAAGATTCGATATGTAAAACAGAAATGTCTCTTCTTAATTACACACGAACTCACTCCGACAATTATTACGTTTTAATGTAACGTTATATGCATATACGCGTGTGTTTGTGTGCATATGTGAACGTTGGAAAAGTTGGCCGAGCGAGCGGCACTGTATTTCCAGATAAGGTTGGATCGATGTTCAGCGATTGAGAACAAAGGTCAGATTTTCTAAGAAAGATTCGCTCTCTTACAGAAGTGGATGTCGACATGTATATATGCAATTAAGGTTTAGTTGTTTAAACAAATAAAGAAAGTACTATTTCTCCAACCCAAGTGATTTGAAGATGCCTAAGATTTGAGAATTATAATTTGTTATAAAAAGGATTATTTGAATTATGGAAATGTCGAAAGATTAGGTTAGAAATGGAGAAGGGCAAAAGTGAGGCTTGATATTGGGCTTTCCTCTAGTTGGTTAATGGACTATAAAGTTAATTAATAGCACAAATAACACAATTTTCGAAAATAGTTACTACGCGCAAGCCGTTGTGTCTATAATAGCCGGAGTTCGTGTTAGTTAGAGCTCGTGTTTAGTTAGTGATTTTTTTTTGTGTTTCAGTAAAAGGCTGAATCGATATTATATTGCAATTAGTATTTTTCATGCAATTAGTACACTTACCTGAATCACAGGAACCGAACTGGAGGGGGAGACCTCCCAGACCCACCACCCCTCGTCGCTTCGCGACTCGTGACCATTTCCATTACATTCGATGTGCATTGCCTGAATCAGTAAACGATGAAAGGAGAATTCCTTTTTCCTGCAAAAACAAAATCGCAGAATGCATATATATATATTCTATAATATCTTGTGTGGAAAGCATTTGGAGAGACCTTCATCCAGCAGTGGATAGATAATGGTTGATGATGATACTGTATAATAATATATTAATAATTAAAAACATAAGTAAAATCATTAATAACAATATACATTTAACAATTATTAAGAAAATTTAAAAAATTAAACAAAATAAATATAACATAAAATATATATACATATAAATAAAATAATAAGTATAGTATAATAATATATTCTCCACCCGAGTGCACAAAAATGCGGAAGGAGTAGCTATTTTCTCCTGTTTTTCTAGCCAAGTAAATGGAAACACTTATAGGAATTTTCTTAAGTCCACGCACATGCGCAGAAGTTTCCCTCACTTCAGTCGCGATTCTTCCACTTTTGCCAATTCCGGCAAGTCGGAACTCCCTCTATTCGCTTTTGTTGTTAATTTCCTAATTATAAGGCACACATTATGTTGAGCAGTACAATAGTGTGTCTAATTTTTTTTAATGGCTTCACTCGAAAAACTGCAATATCGGTGAGATAATGACGGAATTCCATTGTATCTACATTTCTGTGGAAAATGTAGAAATCAGAGTTCAAGTTATAGGAAAATGTAGTGGGTTAAGAAATTAATTAATTATAACAAATAGAAAAAACAACGTTTTTTAAGCGTAGTTGAAATTTTATTAATTTTAACGCGTTTTAACGCGAAAAAACGCACAAATTTTAACGCGTTTTGGATGGACTTTGACCGTCCGTCATCAGGAATATATACGTCCATCTGGCACGCACTGAAACAAACAACCAAGTGTTGCCGATTCATCGATGGGTGATGTCGATGATCGCGTTTCCGGTTAAAAAGTTTCTATGAAGGTCGACTGCCGCTTGTAACAGGTATTGCGTAATCATAGTTGAAATTGAAGCCAACTGGGCCGGAGGTTGTGCTTGTTTAGCTAAAGAAGCAACAGCCTGCCGAGCTGACGTCACCATTAGCTGACTATGCTGATTGTGTAACGCTACTTAAGGGTAAAGTATGTCTCGCTCACTCACGTTCTTTCATACGCAAACATGGATGCTGATATTTAGTAGCGGGCGGTGTTAGCCGGAGTTAGCGGCTGAAGCGCTGGCGAGAACGGTGCGTTGATGACTTGGGGTTAAATAGAGCCCGTCGTATTTAGGTTTAAGTTAGGAATAATGTTTTCTACAAGCCGTCGAATTATCGTCTGAAAGCCTTGGCAAACAGCATGGATTGGAGTTCCAAGTACCCTGGAGATGGAAGCATTCCGCTGAACTGCGTAGCCATGCTAGTTGCGAGTGGGAGCCTAAGGGACTGGCGGTGCGAACTGGTACTGAGTGGCTAGATGTGTTCTCGATGGATGGAGTAAGTTATCATAGACGTGGATTACAGCGAGCGACGGGTGTTTCCCATTCGGTACGATTTGCGATTGGAACTTATTACCAACCAAGGACTATGCGGGATTGAGCAAGCGACAGCGAACATTTGTGTTTGACCTTATACGTTACTTACATATATAGAAGTTATATTTTTAAACGGTAATAGTTGTTTGGGAGCGGATCTACACTGTTAGGGCGCAAGGAAAGGCGCAAGATCGACTGTTAAGTAGTCTTGATGTTAAGAGTGGATTGCGTTAAATAGTTGCGTATTCCTGTTATTGTGTTATATATGTTCTTGGGGCGGTTTTAGTTGCCGGAAGTAGAACCTTGTTGTTATCCTTGAATAAGGACCGGCAGACTGTATACGGCGTAGGAGAGCAAGGGGTTTAGGTTTAGATAATATTATGTTTAGTTTAAATATTTTGTTAACTAGTCTATTATTTACGGTCAGTATTCTTAAGTAATCCGTGTAAGTAAATGTTTTTCTAGAGACTCAGCGAGCTGTCCAGCAGGGCGAGATAAACTTATATTGGATACTATTGGTCTGGACTGGAAGACTTGATTTGTACTGCTAAACTTGAGTTTGATTTTGTGTCATTATATGTATAATAAATGTCTGAGTGATAACCTGGTCTTCATTCGTAGCCACTCGGACTTCTCACCCACGTATATTTAATTGTGACACTAATTTACGTTTAGAAGTAAATTTAGTTAAGACTCACTCTGAAATCCTGTTGTCGTGATAGAATTTAAGCATTATGGATAAAAAGAGGGTAGGGTACGCTACACGCGCCATCTATCGGCGATGAAACGCTACATTGAAGCAGGTGAGTTGGTAGGGGAAAGTTGAAGAGCTGAAAGTAGGTTTCTCCAAGCTTGACTGAAGTATGGAATGGACCTATGATAATTTACAATGTCACCGGAGTGTTTGTGAATAAAAAATGCTTTTAAAAAATCTAATGCCGCATCAGACTTGGGTTGATAAATGGTGGTGGCGTCGTGAAAATTAAACTTATGATTATTGTCCCAGCAGTGGACTGCAATGGAGAATTGAATTGGGCCTTTTCGGCGTATCTTTAATACTCTTTTAATCTGAGACGTGAAGCACGCTTCGTCTGGCCGACGTAGGAAAGGTTACACTGACGCTTAAAAATCGTTATTTTTTCTATTTGTTTTTTATTCTGCGTAGTGCTACGTCATCAGATTAATTTAATTTATTATGTTATATAAAGTAGTGATATACAATGCTAAGACAACTTCAGCAACTCGTTAATGAGTAATATAAAAAAAGAGAGAGAGGAAAAAAAAAAAGAGGATTGGAGAAAGTGTCATTATCCAAAGCATAGATCGCAGTTTTGTCTAGTGAAAAAACACACATTGGAAAGCTTCTTTGTCTAATCTTTCTTTTGTGTTTGAAAAAAGAACATTTGCTAACAGAACGCCAAGTCTTTGGATGATTGACAAAACCTTGGCGCCAGGGATTTGCGTTAATTGCTGTCATTTACCAAACATCAGTGTTATAAATCTCCAATAAAAAGTTCCTCATTTATCGCAATGAAGAATTCCTTGTAAATGATATTTTCGCTTTCCCCAAAATCCATTCAACCTAGAATAAAATCACGAACATAAAATTATATCATTAAATTATTTAGTATCTCCTAAATGGCATCACTCATCCGATGACACTAATGAACCAAAACGAATTAAAACTCTGTAAACAACTTCGTCTTGCTTTTGTGTGCGTTCTGATAAAAGCAATTTTGTCCAACAGTCGAATTAAAACCCTGTAAATAACTCCATTTTGCTTATATGCTCGCTCTGTGGTGAAGGCAGCTTTATCCAACAAGCGTTTTATATCCTTGTAAACAACTCTATTTCGTTTTTATGTGTATTCTGACGCAGACGAATTTATTACTGCTGATAACGCTGAGGGAAAAAACCTTAACTGCATGTTTCTCTTTCAGATTTCTTCTTCAAAAACTGGTTATAATCCCTCTATTGAAATCTATTACAGCAGAGGTTTTAAGACTGTATAGCACGGTGGCTTGGGACTTCTCAGATTTCAGTCAAGTGTATGGCGACGTCGAATAAAATTTGAATAACATGCTATAGAAAAATAGTTATAACATATAGTTAGTACATTCTTTTTATATTTGAGAGCAGTCGATAATTTATGATAGATGAAGAGTGCCGTCGACGTTCCATAAGAGGTTGCGGAAGCCGTGGGTTGAAAAAGTTTGAAAACCTCTGTATTATAGTATATACGTGTAAGATATTATTACACTTCTTCTGGCTAGTACAATTGCCAAATAGTGGTCAACACACAAGTCACCAACTCAAGGCGAGTTTTTTGTGAATTTTTCGTGGTTTTTTTTTATTACTAACAAATTTCACACCCACATTTAAAGCTCATACTAGAGCTTTTTTTGGTATAGGATAAAAAAAATTACACCGTCCTCACCTGGGATTCGAACCAGGGTCCCTCCGTTTAGCCCGGAGTGTCTTGGACTGCTAGACGAATGAGGACAGGTAATAACGCTCTTTTTCTCCGTATGTAAGGATGTAAGATATTATTACCCTCCGCAGGGATAACACAATTGCCAAATATGGTCAACACACAATGTGTGGTTCACCTGTGTGTCCTTCACCTGTCACAATGTGGGTTCTTCACCTGTACTAAAAGCTGAAGTCCTGATTCGGAAAAGAAGTGTTCATCGAAACTCATTTATTGTGACTTCTTCTCTTCAATGGCATAGAAAAAGGAAGTACTAGGGGTCTCATTCTCCTATTGCATAGCAAAACATACATAGGCGTAGCCAGGGGGCGGTTTTGGGGGTTGTAACCCCCATCGCAATGAAATTTTGTATATTTAACATAGGAATATATGAGTTGTAGCTCTGTAACCCCTCCCTTATGAACTTTCTGCCTATGCCATTGAAAACATATACTTTTATCTATGACCGCATCACATAATCTTTTTCTAAAGCCACTTGAGTCCCCCACCCCCCATAAGTTTTGGATTGCTGCACTACTGTTTCGCTTTATAAATCGCAACTTGAAAAATCTACCCAAAAATAAAAGCCGAGAGCACTTTAGTTTGCTTCCACTGTAGGAATAAATAAATGGAAGAACTCGCACCGAATTGGTTCTGTGAGTTATGTGAAGATGCCGTGCAGCAATATATAATTCAATGTATGTTGTGTAAAAAATGGGTGTATGGGGAATGTGTTGGTGTTAAGAAAGAGCAGAAAAAGGTATTTCTGTATAAAATGTAAAGGATAGTGAATCTATAAGCGTAGTAAAAACTTCTAATTAGATATGATTTTTATTATTTTGGTCAGTGGTCCATTGATGGAAACTACATGGTCCATTCATGGAAACAGGTTGCCATCAATGGACCACTTGTTAAAAATTTAACTTTTATTTTTACTCTAATCGTAAAACAATATATCCTCATAGTAAATATGTCGAACTCTTCAGGAAACGATAAAGTAAATATTTCATTGTATGATGTTAAATTGAAATAAAAAACCCGTCTGGATGTATATATTGGGCAGGAGGGGAATTGGGAAGGGTGGACGCCGGATGCTGCACTGTAATCCCAAAAATTCGCCTGGAAAGAGTAAAAATGTGGTCCAATGAGAGATTACGACCTTCCCATTTCATTAATCCTTCCGTTATAAAGTGAATACCGTAAGTAACCGTGCGAAAGATTTAAGCAAGGGAGAGGTTTTAATGGAAATATTTCCTCTCATAATGGAGTTTATTTTACGGCTGAAAATATTGTTCAAATAGAGGGTATTTAAGCCCCAAAACTCTTTCTTGTGTATGGTCTTGACCGTAACCACAGCCCCATTCGATAATAGCATGCGCCAAGTCATTCCATCCATTCCTGAATATCGATATATCGATTCACAGCGTCAACATCGATACTACTTAAGAATTCGTTACCTCTTCTTCTTTACAGTGCCTTTTTCATCATAAAGATAATATGCTAGTGATAGAGGCCAATTTCTCAAAAAAAAAATTATTTTTTTTTGCTACGTTAGATAACTTTTCCCAGAAATTTGAATAAATCATATAATTGCTAAAACGGAAGTCGATGACCAAGTTGTCATTTGAAAACAAGCGCGTTTCCATGTCAACGGCCTGTGGTTTGAAGGATTCCTTAATAGTGCTTAGTAAGAAAGTAAGGAAAGAGGTACAGGTCAATGTCTGGAAGATAAACTTTTCACAAATTAGATTCTCTGAACTTTCTTATTTTTCTTTTCTTTCTTGATTCTGTCCGCCATTTTTGTCAAAACGCTTTTTTTCTTCGCAAAGCGAGGTTGACGGTTGACGAATCCAGTTGCTTGCTCGTATGCAAAGGGGGAGTCGGGAAGGGTGGCCGCCGAAGGCTACTCTGTAATCCCGGTGACAATGCCATTTATATTGTGAGGTGTCGCAATATTGAAAAATAGCTTTTGTCTGCTTTCACAACTCCTAAGAACAATGGGAAAACGTCTTGTAAGAATGATGAATATACAAGTATAATATGTCATTACGCAACAGGGAACACGCAAACGACGGACGCAAATATTTGAAAGAAAATGCCGACGAAGTATTTTTAATTTTATTTTAAGTTTTACAAATGGCATTTCTTTATCTCAGATTTTTGTGTTGTCATATTATTTCGGAAAACTACTGCAGCTTAAATAACGATACAATATTCACATACAGTGAACTCTCGATTTTACGAACTCGTTCAACCACAAAAAATATGTAAAAACAGTTCGGAAATGTAAATTAACATTCTTCTATGGAATACTTTTCGAGACTAACGCAACAGTTCCTAAAAGCGAATTTGTTTTAAATTGGATGCCCGCAAAAATGCTAATCCACGGTATGTCGTCTCTCTTTCTCTCTCCAACATCTTGTTTAATAAATAAATATACTAATTATGTTGTTTATTTGTAGAATTAGTGAAATGCTGGGAAAGGGTTGCCTTTGATATACTATAACTGTAATAGTTCTCTTTTTCAGATTTGAGGAAGTTAGAAGCAACCTTGCGCCATAAAAATATAACCAATCATCGTTAAAAAAAAGGTTGTTAAAAAAAGGTTGTTTAAAACTGATGAATTAATATCCTCACATACTTCTATTCCTACTTTATTTCTACTTTATTCATACTTTTATCTATTTATTACTATTACCTACTTTATTCCTACTTTTATTCTAACATCTCTCCGACATTTTACCCTAATTCTAATACTCTATATTCTAATCCTAATACTCTATATTTTAATCTCTCTAACACTTTTATTCTAACTAGGATAAAACAACGTTCTAAAATGGTAAATACATTGCTAGTTTTACCACAAAATCACTCGATAATTCTCTCTCACATTAGCTTTGAATATTTCTCAAAAACAGCCTCGTCAATTATATCCCTTTGCTCTCTCTCTCTCTTTTGACTTATTTTTAAGATATCCGTACTCTAAAAGTTCGGAGCTAGCGCACACACAATTAAAAAAAAAAAGTGCATATTATATATTAAGAAATCAATTGCAAATAGGTATAGGTACCTCAGAAATATAGTAGGTTCGATTTCAAATCATCGCAACAAAACGAGTAATAATGTTTAATTTCCTAGTGTACGTAAAAGCTACGTTTATACTTTAGTTGCGTTAATTGTGAAATATAGATATAAAATGAAGGAATTATAAGTAAAATAAAACATTAAGAAAATGGACAATTTTTACGTGGCTTAAACTAATAAAAGAGGTAGAAAGTATAAAAACAATGACAAGAAAAAATTAGAACAAAACAAGGGTCAATAGCAAAACTATGTAGAAAACCCCCGGCTCCTGTCAAATCATCGAAGTTCAAGCAGCTTCAAGAGCAGCCAGTAGTAAGAAGAGTAATCACTCAGGAATAGCATGTATTGTGGGGCATGATGCAATCGTTGGGATAAAAATGTAACTTAAGGTAAAACACATACAAACTCTTTCAATAATTACATTTCCTCCTCTTCGAAAGGTTCATGTAACAAGCGTTCTTCTTACCTATTCGTCTTGCGGGATTCACCCTATTCTTTCTGGGAATAGAAAACTATCGAATTCTACCAACTTTTCGATAATGACTAGCATTAAAAAGCTACCAGTTTTATGGGGTTTGCGTATTTCTAGTCTATCCTACATAATACGTAGACTACATAAGAGGCAGTGGTGCGCAGGGCAGATGGCAATGCTAAAAGAAAAGGGGAAAACACGCTGCTGTTCTGGGCATCTCAGAAAAAACAAGCTTGTAACGTGGTAATGCGGATGTGATACGGTTCCCTGATGAAGAATCATGTCCGTATTGCTAAAAAACTGCGTGATGTGTTGAAATATTTAAGTATCGTGATATTTCTATTATCGATGGTCGTGATTTCAAGAAAAATTTCGCTTTTTAGTAGGTGTGTAGTGATTTCTTACGATATACAGTGCTGGAAAAAAGTTAAGGACAAGCGAAAAAGCACCAAATGTGGAAAATCAGAGGACATAACTTTATGCAAATGAGATTAAACTACCTTGAAGTTCAACTGAATACTTCTTGATAGAATTTATTTTAAAAATCTTAAAACTACTTTCAATGTACCATTCAATGGTTTGCGGGTGCTATACAGCTTGGAAAAAAATATAAGGACAGCCGGAATTTTTTACGTCACAACCTTAATTAGCATATTTTATCTTGATTTTATCGTAGTATTAAGTGTTGTAAATAATTCTATGTAGTTGGTTTCACAGTAATTGTGCTCTTTAAAGTTATGAAAAATAAAGAATTATCAGAGATTGAGTGAGGCTAAATCCTTGGTTTTAAAGCATATGAAATGAATGAACATGAAATTTCGCGAAAAATCAATAGATCTAAGACTATTTTATATGATTTCTTAAGTGATCCAGAAAACTACGGGGAAAAAGAAACGCACAGGTAGGACAGTTTCTGTTACTACTCGTCAAAAGAGAGCTATATTTAGGCAAGCTTGTCATAAAAAACAATATTCATCTCAAATTAAAAGTAATTTAGGATTATTTTGTTCTAGCCGAACGGTACGTAACGTGTTAATAAGGAATCCAAACATTCAGTACCCAAAAATGAAAGCCCAACCACCTCTTACGAAAAAAATAGAAGCAGCATAGAGTTGAATTCGCTAAAAAACATGTAGCTTTTAAAAATAAGTGGAAAAATGTTGTATTTTCAGATGGAAAAAAATCTAATTTGGCGGGGCTGGACGGAATCCGTTATTAATGGCATGACCTTCGTCATGAAAAATACACATTTTTGAAGCAACAGTTCGGTGGTGGCTCCGTCATGATGTAGGGTAGATTTGCTTCTGAAAGTGTTACTCCAATTGCTTTTTTCTTGGCTAAGAACAAATTCATATGTTTATCAGGATATACTGGCCCAAAATTTATTGACTTCGGAATCGCACATCACCCCTGGAGACTATATTTTCCATCAATGAAATACCTCAATCCATGTATCTGCTTCAATAAAATCCTGATTTGAGGTAAATAACGTAAAACTGCTTGACTGGCAAGCCAGGAGTGACGATTTAAACCTCATGAAAAGCCTGTGGGGTATATTGGTTCTTGGTATAACAAAATGAGTAGAGCTAATTATAGCAGTCAAACTTGTCTGGCGGAAAATCCCAAACACTGTATTAAATTAATTTTGTGGTTCCATGTCTTCACGAATGATTCAGTCATAGAGAAACGGGGTAATTTTTTAAATTTTAGTAGGTTTTTTTTTGGCCAAAACCCTAGTTGTCCTTATATATTTTTGCCAGGCCATATTATCTACAATTTATGTGAAAAACAGTATATTTTTCATTTATATAAATCGAACACTACGCAGATTAAATCAAACAACAATATAAATCAACGTTTATTGGCGTAGTGATACCAGCGCCGATGTTATGACGTGTCTACGTGGTGAAATGTTCGAAAGAAAAAAAAAATGTTTCTGCGTGGGTTCAGGTCCCACCGAACGCAGAAATATTTATTTTCTTTCGAACGTTTCACCATCTAGCCACGCCATAACATCGGCTCTGGTATCACTACGCCAATAAACGTTGATTTATATTGTTATTTGAGCAGTATATTTGTTATAGTTTTTGTTATTCAGCATTAAAATTATGCACTTGAAGTTCTTGTTGTATATGCTACTTTATTTACTAATTTGCATATAATTCATTAGACGTATCTCGTGACCTATAGTGTCCTTAAACTTTTTCCAGCACCTGTATGTTGTTATGATCTATGCATTAAAATTAATTTTATAATATGTTATGTTGAGTTTTGACAGACTTTGTGCGCCAGAATTTGCATAATTAGCTTAATTAGCATATATTAAATAATCCTCATAATGCTTTTTTTCATTTAAAATATATGTACAGTCTAACCTCGACTTAACGATTTTTACGGAACCAGTGAAAATAATCGTTAAATCAACGAATTCGTTAAATCGGAGGAACACACTTATCGGAACC